>CM060706.1:152498344-153098344 GCA_030686995.1 Artemisia argyi | reverse complement strand
TTACATAAATGGTCCTCGGGTGTTTTAAATTGTAATAAAATGAAAGAAAGGTCCTTTGGTTTATCTAAGTTGGCATGAATAGTCCTTGTGATAACTATGGAATTGTTACAGGCTTAGTCCTTCAAAAATCCAGAAGTTACACTTTTAGTCCTTGGGCTTAATACACTTAAAACCAAACCGGCCCTTATCACCCTTAAATCCAAAACCTTAAAATCCAAATCCTAAGCCTGGCCCAATCACACAACCAGCCCATCCCTTTTTAAATAAAACGTACCAGTCAAACCTCCTCGTTGACCCTTCCCTCCCAACAAGAATACGTAAAACCAGGGAGAGCTTGTCTCTCCCACATGCTTCCCCCCTCCTCCTTAGCCCCCCACAATTAATGTACTCACCAACCAAACCAACCCCCACCTTTACCTCATTAAAAACCTTCACCAATACCACTAATTTGGTACGATTGTCTTTTGGCGGAAAAATGCAATCAAAGGCTCAGGCTCATCAAAGTTCAATTGAAGGGTGAGGATTTGGTCAAGAGTCAAAGGAGAGACCATGGGAACTAAAATGGGTATAAAAGGAAGAAGAAAGAGAGGAGAAGACCACCTTGGGCTAGCCAATGGTCACGTAGTGATCGTTTTTATGCTTTCTTTAATTTTAAATGTCTTTTATTGCTTTCAAATGTTATATTTACCTTTAAACTAGTGTAAGGGAACTTTATTTACAGTTTAATTGCAAGTTATCTTAAAATTTCAAGTTTTCAATTCGTACCTTTAAATTGTCTAGTAATTTAGTTTGTTGTTGATTATGGTTGTTATGTGGATTCTATCAACACTACTTAGCTTTTGTAAGCTTCTGCAAGCTTTTAGAACTCTCAAAACAGTCTTAATCATTGAAAACCAAAAATACTAAAAAAATAGAAGAAAAACAATAAAAAAATCAAAAATAAATAAAAAATCATGTGTTCATGGTGGAATCTGCTTGGAGCATGGCAAATTATGGATGGCCATGGGTTAGATGCCTCATGGGAGGATATAGGAAATGGTTTGGTTCATTGGTTCCATGTTTTCATGTCTAATCACTTGTAAGCTCAATTTTTACCATATCTTGCATTTACTGTTGCCCTTTCTATTATGCTTTGTTTTTTTTATGTTTTCCTGTTTAATTGTTGTTTGTTGATGTTAATATAGATTAATATTAGGTTGTTGTGTTTTGGAATTCATTGTTGCTTTGAAATCCCATTTGACTGCCAATTTGCATATTTTTTACAATCATAGGCATAAACATGTGTGACTACTTGTTCATGCTTAAAAAGGTCCAATTTGACAACTTGTGACCTCTGGATTAGTTGGAATGTGTTTATGCAATCACATGCTTTGATAAGCTAACTTGGGTTCCATTAAAGGGTTGTTTGGTTTTAATTATGAAGTTGTGTTAAAGGTTGTTTAGGGTGTTGTTCTTGTTTGATGTAGACTCTATGGGACCTAAGTAACTCAGTGAAATCTTAACCAAAGAGTGTAGCATGATAGAAAGTCAAAATGACACTTGACTGCCTACTTATGAGCACTGTGAGGTTGTTATCACCTAGAACCTTGCATATTTGTGTAAATGTGGTTAATTTTTGTTAGTTTCATGTTCTTATAGCTTATTATAACTTATTTTGTCATTAAATTCAGATCAAAAGTTCACTAAGTCAACTTTGATCATTATCTTAAAAAGTCAAAACTTTACTCTTTGCAGAAAAACCAAAAATGGTGGGATTTGTTTAGAATTTTGTGGATGGAATTAGGACTTGTGCTTTTCAGATGTTGTAGTCCCCCTCCTAGGCTCTTGAATCCCACCAACAGCTTATTTTTATGATTTTTGTATAGCTTTTTAGATAAGCTCAAAAAGGCTTGCAGGCCTGAGGTGTGCCCTGCACCAGGGCACCTTGTGGTTTTGGTCAAACTTTCAAACCCCCCTCCAGGGTGCAAACCAAAACTTTAGGGCTTGATTTTTACATTTTTGAAAAGCTTATCACTAGTACTTTTAGAATTAAGCTTAAAATTGGATCTCAGTTCACTGTAGCTTAACTTATTTTGATCCTCATATTTGCTTATTTCACCAATACACCCTGAGTCCTCAGTATCAATGACCCATATGTCCATGACCATTGCTACCTCACTAGTGGGCTCCTCCCAAAGCTTATTGGCTTTTGGAAAGCTAATCAGCTGATCTTTATGGATTTTAGCTTATTTCACCATTTTAAGCTAATTGGGTAGGGCTGCTAGTGGTTTGTAGTTTGCTCAATTCATTTGGTTCACTGAGTGACTCAGTGAATGATCACATATACCAAGGCCTCCCCAGGGTTCCTTAATAAGCCATAAGCATTGCTTATTGGCTTATTTCCAAGGTGACCAGGTCAGCTTGGTAGTTCAAAACTCAAATTGGACCCCCTTCACTTCTGTGGACCCCACAGAGGTGAATAGGTGCTCAATTTGGCCTGTTTTGGACTGTGATCAAGTGGAATTGCTTATTAGCTTATTGCAAGCTTATTGGTCAATTCCACTGTACAAATCTTGTATATACTTGTCCATAATACTAGCACATATATATTTTTACCTTTATTTACACTGTATAGCTTATCACAAGCTTATTCCTAGCTTATGAGTCCACTGTGAGCCTAAAAGCTATACTGAATGACTCATAAGCCCATGATTCAGCTTATTCTTTGGTTCTAACCTTCTTAATTTGCTTAATACTTGTATTTAATAAGTTCCATATAAAGAAAAACCAAAAACAACAATTTGAAGCTAAGTGATAGCTTCTATTTAGAAGCTTATTGGTTGTTTGCTTATTTTGAATATCTGATGAGCAAATAAGCTCTCACAGAGCTTATTTGGCTTTTGTAAAAAGTTTTCCTTTATTAAACCTTCTTATTTTTGCTTATTTCACAGGTTTGTAAAAAGAAAAATAAAAAAATAAAATAAAATGGCAAAAATGGGGTGTGTGGGATTCGAACCTGGGACCTCATGGATAGTATAACATGCTTAGCAACACACCCCCTTCCATATGCTCTGGGGCACCAGTTCCGTTAACCTCTTCACAAACAATATACTTAAGGAGGTTTTGGCCCATTTGGCTTATTCCACACGTATAAGCTATTTCTGGCTTATTCAGATAAGCTGATGGGCCAAGCTTATTTTTCCCTGCCGCCTTATCAATAAATACACTTTATATATTTTTTTCATTATTTTTACTATTCGGTATACATTTATTATAATTAAAACTAGTTTTATTTATAATTAAGTTATATTAGTTAAATAAATGGTTTTACTAATTTTTACTAAATAACCATACATTTTTATAATTTTTATAAGTTTTATATACCATTTAGTATTTATAGAAAATAATTTTCTACATACTACTGTTCATTTAATATTTTTCTTAATTAATTTAGTTAATCGAATTTCAAATAATAAATAAGTAAATAATTAATAATAAATACATAAAATGTGTAATAAATACATTTTCAGTTTCAAACATTCTTTTACATTATTTTAAACTTTTCTAAGTTTTTATTTTATTTTATTTAGGTTTATTGTAGATTTTCTTTATATTTAAGTAAATACTAAATTGTAAATAATAGTTTTTAATTAATAGTAATTACATAAGTACTTGTAAAAATCATTTTAATTCATAATTAGTTTTCTTTTATTATTAGGATCACAAAAATATAAATTTCACACTTGTGGGGTTTGTATGGATCACTTTTCAGTTTTATTTTAGTACGTAGACGTTTATTTAAACGTAGACGTACGCATTTTAGGTTCTTAGATTTTGTTAATTTTTAAATGAATTTGTAAATATAAAGTAAATATTTCATTTTTGTTTAATTTGCATTTAATCCCCTAAGGCATGTAAATTACTCTTGTGTTATAATTACCCCGTTTGTTTTTTTACATACGTTTGTTTATCCTTCTACATTTTTAGGTTTCTGATTGCACGTTTTTACTGATATAACTGTGACAGAGCTATTTTCTTACATTCCTCAGTATATATCATTCTTATTCCTTTCCATGTTCAACATCACCATATCACACATTCGTTGTATTTCAGAATGTCACACCTCGTGGACTAAACGACCTGGGAATATACTATACTCCTTGGACTTAATTGCATTTGGCTTTTGATACCTTGACTTTAGTTGACCAAATCCTTGGTTGACTTTAGTTGACTGTTTTTAAGCTAATCAAAATGGCGCCGCTGCCGGGGAGGCTGTGCTGCGTACTACGAATTTGTGTTTAGTTGAAATATCTACCCTCTGTATATACTATATATAATATCATATTTCAATTTCCAAAAACATATAAAATACAAAAATATTTTCCTTTTTGTAGCACACAACTTGCCCTGTTTGAAAGGTCCCTCAGTTACAACATTTGGTTGTTGGCTGTTTGAACACAATTTGGTAGACGTTGCAAACCTAGATTCCCTTTTAAGGGGCGGAAACGCGCAGTTTGTTAACTCCTCTATTGAGAACGTTTGATCGTTCGGTTGTCGGATTCCAGTTCCTGAGCTCTGTCAAGCCCAGATTCCCTTTCGAGGGGCGGTTGTTAGGATTTTTTCTTTTCTCTGTATATATATATATATATATATATATATATATATATATATATATATATATATATATATATATATATATATATATATATATATATATATATATATATATATATATAAAAGCTGAAAATACAAAAACATTTTCCCTTTCTGTTTATATTATAAAATCAAAACCTAAAAAGATTCTTCTCACCTTCTCTGAGTTTCCTTCGAGGATTCTTAGATCCGCCTTAGGGCATGAACATTCATAATTCTGTGAGTGGCAATCCCACTCCAATTCCTCACCAAATCATTTCCAACTCTTCCCTTTCTCTCACACCGATTGAGGAAAGTGATTTCACGTTGGAAGACGTCGAGGTTTTTCTGGATCTAGATAGTTTAATTCCTGATGAGGTTAATGACAACTATCTTGATCCCGAGGGGGACATTATTTTTCTATAAAGTTTGTCAAATGATAAAATCTAATTCCCCCTCCCTTCCATGCAACTTCATAATATGGAAATCAATTCAGTTGAGAAAACTGATGATCTCCTGAGATCAAGCTTAAGGACATGACTCCTCCTCTTAAACATGCATTTCTTGAGGATGAAGTTCTCATACTGATCTCTCTGTCTTTCACCATTAAAGGTGATTGCCCCTATCCTTCACTCATTCATGAGTGAGGATATTATCTTTGACCTTGGTATTTTCATTTATCATTTGTAGGTCGGGTCAAGATATATCTCTTTCGGAGTGGAACTTTCATGTACTTAAATGTTTATCAAAACATCTTGAGTGAAAGTCCGATTGAGATGGTTTCTTCCACATTTTCCCCATGAACAATTGAATTCGGTGATCGAGTCAAGCTAGCGACTCGATGAACAAAAACAATAGCACAATACGGGTTTTCACCCGTATCTCTGATTGTTTCTATTTTCTACCACCTAGTGTGGGGGAATGGCCAACCCCCCGCTGTTTGAAAAAAATGTATATATGTATATAAAGTTCTCAAAAAAAAAAAAAAAAAAAAAAAAAAAAAAAAAAAAAAAAAATGTATATATATAGAAATAAAGTGAAATTTGGTGTTTCTGCAGTTAGATTCGAATCTTGGCTTCTTACGTTCAAAGAGTCGGCATAATAGCCGGGACTTTGAATATTGAGGACAATATTCATTTCTAAGTGTGGGGGGGAAATTCTAGCGAATTTTATCAAAATATCTTCTATATACCCCCGTTTTTGGCCAAAATTTTCAAAAAATTTTCACTTTATTTCAAAAATTTTTGTGGTAATCAGTCCGCCAGGTCTAACCGACAAAGGGATTGGCTAATCCAGGAGCAAACGGCTCTTGGTAAAGATAACTCAAATCCGTTGGCGGCATGCAATTTGCCCAAAATTGTATGGTTCCTCAACTCCCCATATCCCATAAAGTGAATGAGTTGGCTAGCCCGCAAGATTATGGCTTGTGGTAAAGGCAGTGAAAAATCCATAATTGGTAATCAGCTCACTAAGATGTTGACTAGGTCCATCAAGAGTTGGCTAGTCCAGGAGCAAACGGCTCTTGGTAAAGACTAAACAAATCCGTTGAAAGCTGGTGGTTTGCTCAAAATCACACGGCTATCAGGTGTGCCACAGTTCTTACACCTGGCTACTCCAGAAGTGATGGCTTTTGGTAAAGAGTTTAAAATCCATCAAGTTTTCTAAAAAGATTGCTAGGGACTAGCAATAGTTTAGTGTGGGGGATTTGATATGTGTCTAAATACACATATATTTTATACTTGTTAAACCCATAAAAATGACCAAAAACACACAAATGACCATATAAATGTTACAAATATCATTGAAATGTGTTTTTATGAGATTTAGGTACAAAAAGATTGAAAACAAGTGAAAAACAAACAAGTTCACACAATTGTCATTTTCAGTCCCTGAAGTTACACAAATTTGGAAAACTAGTCCCTGAAAGTTTAAAATGGAAGAAAAATCAACTTAAGTCCTTGGGAAGTCAAACTTGTTCACAAACAATCCCTGGATAAAAGTTTACACAAAATGACAATTTTTACCCCTCAAGTTACAAATTGGCAAAATCAGTCCCTGGGTATTTAAAAATGGAATTTTTATCCCAAAATACCCTTGTACTATTCATAAATTACAATTTGGAACAATTTTGATAACTTTTGGGAAATTACAATTTCACCCTTCAACTTTGGAAAAATTACATAAATGTTCCTCGGGTGTTTTAAATTGTAATAAAATGAAAGAAAGGTCCTTTGGTTTATCTAACTTGGCATGAATAGTCCTTGTGATAACTATGGAATTGTTACAGGCTTAGTCCTTCAAAAATCCAGAAGATACACTTTTAGTCCTTGGGCTTAATACACTTAAAACCAAACCGGCCCTTATTACCCTTAAATCCAAAACCTTAAAATCCAAATCCTAAGCCTGGCCCAATCACACAACCGGCCCATCCCTTTTTAAATAAAACATACCAGTCAAACCTCCTCGTTGACCCTTCCCTCCCAACAAGAATACGTAAAACCAGGGAGAGCTTGTCTCTCCCACATGCTTCCCCCCTCCTCCTTAGCCCCCCACAATTAATGTACTTACCAACCAAACCAACCCCCACCTTTACCTCATTAAAAACCTTCACCAATACCACTAATTTGGTACGATTGTCTTTTGGCGGGAAAAATGCAATCAAAGGCTCAGGCTCATCAAAGTTCAATTGAAGGGTGAGGATTTAGTCAAGAGTCAAAGGAGAGACCATGGGAACTAAAATGGGTATAAAAGGAAGAAGAAAAAGAGGAGAAGACCACCTTGGGCTAGCCAATGGTCACGTAGTGATCGTTTTTATGCTTTCTTTAATTTTAAATGTCTTTTATTGCTTTCAAATGTTATATTTACCTTTAAACTAGTGTAAGGGAACTTTATTTACAGTTTAATTGCAAGTTATCTTTAAATTTCAAGTTTTCAATTCGTACCTTTAAATTGTCTAGTAATTTAGTTTGTTGTTGATTATGGTTGTTGTGTGGATTCTATCAACACTACTTAGCTTTTGTAAGCTTCTGCAGCTTTTAGAACTCTCAAAACAGCCTTAATCATTGAAAACCAAAAATACTAAAAAAATAGAAGAAAAACAATAAAAAAATCAAAAATAAATAAAAAATCATGTGTTCATGGTGGAATCTGCTTGGAGCATGGCAAATTATGGATGGTCATGGGTTAGATGCCTCATGGGAGGATATAGGAAATGGTTTGGTTCATTGGTTCCATGTTTTCATGTCTAATCACTTGTAAGCTCAATTTTTACCATTTCTTGCATTTACTGTTGCCCTTTCTATTATGCTTTGTTTTTTTTATGTTTTCCTGTTTAATTGTTGTTTGTTGATGTTAATATAGATTAATATTAGGTTGTTGTGTTTTGGAATTCATTGTTGCTTTGAAATCCCATTTGACTGCCAATTTGCATATTTTTTACAATCATAGGCATAAACATGTGTGACTACTTGTTCATGCTTAAAAAGGTCCAATTTGACAACTTGTGACCTCTGGATTAGTTGGAATGTGTTTATGCAATCACATGCTTTGATAAGCTAACTTGGGTTCCATTAAAGGGTTGTTTGGTTTTAATTATGAAGTTGTGTTAAAGGTTGTTTAGGGTGTTGTTCTTGTTTGATGTAGACTCTATGGGACCTAAGTAACTCAGTGAAATCTTAACCAAAGAGTGTAGCATGATAGAAAGTCAAAATGACACTTGACTGCCTACTTATGAGCACTGTGAGGTTGTTATCACCTAGAACCTTGCATATTTGTGTAAATGTGGTTAATTTTTGTTAGTTTCATGTTCTTATAGCTTATTATAACTTATTTTGTCATTAAATTCAGATCAAAAGTTCACTAAGTCAACTTTGATCATTATCTTAAAAAGTCAAAACTTTACTCTTTGCAGAAAAACCAAAAATGGTGGGATTTGTTTAGAATTTTGTGGATGGAATTAGGACTTGTGCTTTTCAGATGTTGTAGTCCCCCTCCTAGGCTCTTGAATCCCACCAACAGCTTATTTTTATGATTTTTGTATAGCTTTTTAGATAAGCTCAAAAAGGCTTGCAGGCCTGAGGTGTGCCCTGCACCAGGGCACCTTGTGGTTTTGGTCAAACTTTCAAACCCCCCTCCAGGGTGCAAACCAAAACTTTAGGGCTTGATTTTTACATTTTTGAAAAGCTTATCACTAGTACTTTTAGAATTAAGCTTAAAATTGGATCTCAGTTCACTGTAGCTTAACTTATTTTGATCCTCATATTTGCTTATTTCACCAATACACCCTGAGTCCTCAGTATCAATGACCCATATGTCCATGACCATTGCTACCTCACTAGTGGGCTCCTCCCAAAGCTTATTGGCTTTTGGAAAGCTAATCAGCTGATCTTTATGGATTTTAGCTTATTTCACCATTTTAAGCTAATTGGGTAGGGCTGCTAGTGGTTTGTAGTTTGCTCAATTCATTTGGTTCACTGAGTGACTCAGTGAATGATCACATATACCAAGGCCTCCCCAGGGTTCCTTAATAAGCCATAAGCATTGATTATTGGCTTATTTCCAAGGTGACCATGTCAGCTTGGTAGTTCAAAACTCAAATTGGACCCCCTTCACTTCTGTGGACCCCACAGAGGTCAATAGGTGCTCAATTTGGCCTGTTTTGGACTATGATCAAGTGGAATTGCTTATTAGCTTATTGCAAGCTTATTGGTCAATTCCACTGTACAAATCTTGTATATACTTGTCCATAATACTAGCACATATATATTTTTACCTTTATTTACACTGTATAGCTTATTCCAAGCTTATGAGTCCACTGTGAGCCTAAAAGCTATACTGAATGACTCATAAGCCCATGATTCAGCTTATTCTTTGGTTCTAACCTTCTTAATTTGCTTAATACTTGTATTTAATAAGTTCCATATAAAGAAAAACCAAAAACAACAATTTGAAGTTAAGTGATAGCTTCTATTTAGAAGCTTATTGGTTGTTTGCTTATTTTGAATATCTGATGAGCAAATAAGCTCTCACAGAGCTTATTTGGCTTTTGTAAAAAGTTTTCCTTTATTAAACCTTTTTATTTTTGCTTATTTCACAGGTTTGTAAAAAGAAAAATAAAAAAATAAAATAAAATGGCAAAAATGGGGTGTGTGGGATTCGAACCTGGGACCTCATGGATAGTATAACATGCTTAGCAACACACCCCCTTCCATATGCTCTGGGGCACCAGTTCCGTTAACCTCTTCACAAACAATATACTTAAGGAGGTTTTGGCCCATTTGGCTTATTCCACACGTATAAGCTATTTCTGGCTTATTCAGATAAGCTGATGGGCCAAGCTTATTTTTCCCTGCCTCCTTAGCAATAAATACACTTTATATATTTTTTTCATAATTTTTACTATTCGGTATACATTTATTATAATTAAAACTAGTTTTATTTATAATTAAGTTATATTAGTTAAATAAATGGTTTTACTAATTTTTACTAAATAACCGTACATTTTTATAATTTTTATAAGTTTTATATACCATTTAGTATTTATAGAAAATAATTTTCTACATACTACTGTTCATTTCATATTTTTCTTAATTAATTTAGTTAATCGGATTTCAAATAATAAATAAGTAAATAATTAATAATAAATACATAAAATGTGTAATAAATACATTTTCAGTTTCAAACATTCTTTTACATTATTTTAAACTTTTCTTAGTTTTTATTTTATTTTATTTAGGTTTATTGTAGATTTTCTTTATATTTAAGTAAATACTAAATCGTAAATAATAGTTTTTAATTAATAGTAATTACATAAGTACTTGTAAAAATCATTTTAATTCATAATTAGTTTTCTTTTATTATTAGGATCACAAAAATATAAATTTCACACTTGTGGGGTTTGTATGGATCACTTTTCAGTTTTATTTTAGTACGTAGACGTTTATTTAAACGTAGACGTACGCATTTTAGGTTCTTAGATTTTGTTAATTTTTAAATGAATTTGTAAATATAAAGTAAATATTTCATTTTTGTTTAATTTGCATTTAAGCCCCTAAGGCATGTAAATTACTCTTGTGTTATAATTACCCCGTTTGTTTTTGTACATACGTTTGTTTATCCTTCTACATTTTTAGGTTTCTGATTGCACGTTTTTACTGATATAGCTGTGACAGAGCTATTTTCTTACATTCCTCGGTATATATCATTCTTATTCCTTTCCATGTTCAACATCACCAGATCACACATTCGTTGTATTTCAGAATGCCACACCTCGTGGACTAAACGACCTGGGAATATACTATACTCCTTGGACTTAATTGCATTTGGCTTTTGATACCTTGACTTTAGTTGACCAAATCCTTGGTTGACTTTAGTTGACTGTTTTTAAGCTAATCATGGAGCATATTCCGCATTAAACAACTCCTTGAACTCCTTCCATGTACATGCGTCGGCCCAAACTTCACCCTTTTCACAAACCTTTCCTTCCCACCAAGTCTTAGCACTATCGCGAATAAAATTAGTAGCGTATATTACTTTCTTTCTTTCTTCACAACCACTTGTATGGAAAGCACCTTCAACCGCGGTAAGCCACCTATTGCTAACAATCGGATCAAGAACCCCCGTAAACTTTGGTACATCACAAGCCGTGAAGTCACGGTAAGTAGCTTTATCACCCTTGGGTTCTTTTGTGAATCCGCATTCTTTCTTGAATTCTTTAAACTCCTCTTGCATTAATCCACGAAGATTTTGTGTTGTTTTCTTGATATAATAAGGCATCGTTTGTTTAATAGCTTTTCCTACCCTTTTCGCCAGCATAGCATCCAAGGTCTTTATTTCCTCCTCCGAGAAACCTCTAAAGTTAATAACCTCAGATTTAGAGGAAGAAGAACTCTCATAACCTTTACCATCGTTACCACCATCACTCGCCGAGGTCTCGACATGTTTGGAAGCCGTGGCTTTTGTGGCTTCTTTCGGGTGAGGGGTATCCATCTTTTCTTCTTACTGAAATTTAACAATTCACATTATCAGACAAAGTTATATATATCGTCGATGCGTGAATGACATTTATCATATATTCTTACTCTTATCATCCTAAAGCTTGTCACCCATGTATAGTTCTAATGATTTCAATTCCACATATGTACTATATTTTTATCACTACGGTGGCCAGGCGTAGTCATAAAAATACTTAACATATGTGTCCTCAAAATCACCAAAACAATACACAAATAACAAACACTAGTGCTAAACGCGTCTCTACAAGGCCTAAGTCTAGGAAATCCTAAATCACTTAGACCAAAGCTCTGATACCAAATTGTAACACCCTGTAATCAAACACGACCAAAAACGTGAAAATTTTTTGCAAAAAGTTTGCCCGAAAATTTACTCACTGTCACTCTTTTACAATCTGACCAAACTATACAATAAACTAGACTTTGAGGTTATTTTTAAATAAAACTAGACTCAATAAGCTTTAAAACGATGGGTAGCACGACCCCTAACGAGCCACGGATGATTTTAAATGAAATAAACAAATTGACAAAAAAAACTGGAGCATGTGGCTTTATAATTTTGGGCATACAGCCATATGATCTACTCAGAAAACATGTGAAAGCCCAGCTATAGCATATGGCTTTACGCTAGAAAAGCGTGCAGCCATATGGTATACTCAGAAACATATTCCCATAGCGTATAGCCATATGCCCAGACGTGTATGGCTTTACGCCCTTGTATCAGAAATTGTCCCAAAATTTACTTAACACCTTTTCTGGAAAACTCGACTTCCATGACTCTAAAATTAATGAAACTTTTCATAAATTTTTAACATAACATAATACATCATTTTCATAATCAATTTTGGCTTAAAAGACCCGTGGACATATACTTACGGGTTATACCAAACGCCCGTTTTGACCCATTTCCAATACACACTTTTGTACCCCAAGACACTTAATAACTACATATTCATTTGAAAACATACATAACTTGACATTACTAAAATATTGTAAAAGTGTTAGTACAAGGTCTTGACCAATAGCTTCCCAAAATGGGTGAGATTGGCTAAATGCCAAACACCCTCCTAAATACCATCATAACCACATGACGTAAAGACTCCTTGACATTTACATAAACTTGACTTACGACCCAACTTGAACATCGACCTTATATACCAACAAGACCGTTAAATAACAAAATAACCACATGGATTGTAATATACCCAAAACACGAAAGGACACTTCGGGGGCTTCCAACTTCAAGCACGTTTGGTCCAAAAGATTACAGTCTTCTTGTTTATGCTTCCAAAACTATACAACTAAGTGTAGTCCATCCTACACCTTTTCCTTACCTTTACTTGAACCTTCGGTACCTATCAAGAAAACATCACAACTAAACCTGTAAGCGAAACGCTTAGTAAGTACATAGAGTATAACTATCATTACATTATGAGATTGGTGATTAACACCAATCTTAACATTATCATGGAGCATAACTACATAGCATTACTCACCTTGATCAAGCAAGTAATTATATAACATTTGCATATCAAGCATTAGATCCAAGCTATATAACATTAAAAGCTCCATAACAAAACACACTAACATTTCATAACATTAACATAAACATCATTAGACAAGTTATACTATATACTTACCTTAATTTCCTAATAGCTTCCTACTTGGACTTGATGAGGCTCTACAATTGCTTCCTATTACAAAGTTAATCTCAATTAGTGATTAATTAACTAGGAAGATCATCCACTCATACCCTTTATCCCTAATACCCAATTCCCACCTTATGAACCTTAATTTCCATAATTTGGGGAAAGTTGCATACTTGATGAAGAGACAACAATTAAGGTATCTCTAGTTATTATTGATCACTTCTTAATACTCAAATGAGCTAGATGAACAGTTGAAGTCTTCCCTCTCTTTTTCTTGCTAGATGTCGACCCAACTAGAACCAACTTCAAATTTCCAGATTTTTCATGAGCTAGATATTTAATCATGTGTTGGATTATCTTTGGTCATTTGGCAATTATAGTCCCTCTAAGTTCATTCTTTCCATATGGACCACACATTTTACTACTTTACTTATACAATAAACCTATTATATACATATGTAGTACCTTGTTGGGATATTGGTGTAACACGAATCCACCCCTTTTACCTAGCGAGGTTGCTTTGTTGCATGAACAGATTGAGAATGAGATTAGGGAACTTAGAGAACTCAATAGATTGGTTGATATTGAGCTTGACTATGCGCTTAATGACCTAGCAAAAGCCATGGACTTAGATAAGGAACTTGAACCCAATGACTTGGCAATTATAGAAGATGTTAAGGAAGAAGAAGAGGAAGGTTTAGATGATGATTATTTCAATTTATATCCCACTAAGAAGGAAATCGCTCATTATAACAATCTCATTGATAACCCTCGGCTTCATTTTGTTAAGATTGACCCTAAGATTAAAAGAGGTGACCCTAAGAATGTGAAGATACCATGTATGATTGGGTATAAATGCATTGATCAAGCCTACATCGATTTTGAATCCCCAATCAACATTATGTCTTCAAGTGTCTATAATGATATAGTAAAAACAAGACTCGGACCTAGGAAAGATCCCAAATACCCCGGTGGAGTTTGTAATTTTGTCGGGAGAGTCAAAGGTCTACATGTCTTTATTGGGAACTTTACTTATATCGTTGACTTTATGGTTGTTGAAGACTTGGCCAATGTTATAGATTGTCGCTTATCCCATGTTGTATTAGGTAAGCCATTTATTGAGGAGTCCAAGTTAAAACACGATCAAATAGAAGGAACGGTCCAATTTTCTAATGGAATCGATAGGATCACCTATAGGATGCCTAATAAAATGAAGGAATTTCGTTATGTGCCTCAACTTGATATGGATAACATTAGTGCAATCGAGGACATTAACGAAGATGATAGGAATAAAGGAATGGATTTTGTTTGGGAGAAGAGGAGCCTTTACTATAAGAATTGCTTAACCCTTGGCCCTAAGTATAAAGTTGACATGGACGTAGTTCAAAGGTTAAAGGAATCGATTGAAAAGTGGGAAAGGAAACGTAATAGCCCATGACCATGAGTCTAGCTACAAGACTCGTAAATAAAGAAAAGCGCTTCTTGGGAGGCAACCCATGTTTTATTAGTTTCACTTGTTTTACTTGATTGTTTGATTGTTTGATTTTATTTGTTTTCGTATGCATGCTTTATTTTTATTGTTTGTGGATCATGTTTCATAATAAATTGTGAAAATGCTTTACCTTGTTGTTTTTCTTAACTTCATAAAAAGGTATTTCGCAAAAGATAAGTGTAAGGGAAATCCAAATTTGTTTTTAAGAACGGAATTGAACATGAACCACAACAATATTAAATGAACATGTATATTAGTATTTGTTTGAGTCAAATGCTTGTATCGAGTCATAATGATGTTTTGCAGGAATTCCAGGAATTAAGGCGTGAGTTTTTCTAGAAATTTTCCGGAAACTTAACATGAGATTTCTGTCAGAGCACTCTGAAGGCGTCAGGATCATAACCTGATGGCGTCAGGTGTAAAAATTCTGAAAAATTTTGCAAGTTTCATTTTTTCTAACGGAGTCTTAAAGTTTTTGTTAATTCTTTAGTTTTATAAACTCCAGGAAATCTGCAAACATTCATTCCACAAGCATTATATCCTTAGATATATAGATTGCCGCCGATTTTACGCGAGGTTTGCCATGATTGTTTTCTCAAGTTTAAGAGGTTATATTGGACAAGAAGATGATTTATATTTCTGGAGGGAAGCTTTCAACGTTCATTTTCTTGGAGGAGGATTTAACCATGTTATCCATTTATCCACACCGAACGAATCAGGGGAGTATTTGTTTCATTCTTTTACCTTCATTACTTTTACATCCTTTTTATTGAACATTGGGGACAATGTTCAGCCTAAGTGTAAGGGGAGGGTAAATGATGATACCTTAGAGAATGCAATTGCACTTGAGTTTGTTTGTTCAATAGTAGGTGTGTAATAAAAATAAGAGAAATACTTGTTAGTGCAATTTTAGCACCAAACTTAAATTTTTTTACAACATTTAGGAGTACAGCTTTAGCCTTAATGAGCGTCTCATGGATAGAAGTTGTATGACTAGCACGAAAAACCGTACCACTCAAAATTTTCCACCCCAAATATGTAAGGTTCGCCCCTAGATTTGTTAGGAAAAGATGCTTATGAGTGTACCGGTAGTACTTAGATTCTAGAACTTGCGTTAGTGATGCATCCCGAGACCGCTAGCGAGACTACATTCGTGTAGTAGGATTTACTACATGATAAGAGGCATTAGAATCACCCTTGTGTTAAACCCGTATCATAAATACTTGACCAATAAAGTCATAATTACTTGACTGGTAAAGTCAATTAATTTTTCCCACACCTTTGCGTTGTACTCATTTTTAATACACGATACCCCTAGTACACCCCTCCGAGCCTATCTTTTCGTTTATAACTTTAAGCATTTTACCTAAAGGAATAATTTGTTTACAATCCACCCCAAATGTGCAACCAAATCACCTTAGCCTTCCGTGTATGCACTCATCTTTAGTGCATTATTGTTATTTGTTTAAGACCTTAGTTAATTATCTAATTGATTACATGGTTGCTAAGTCGAGTTATATCTTGTACATATTGTTTTTGGACGATTGGGACTCATGGGTAAAGTACTATTGTTATGGAGTAATGGGGAAGAACATTATATATTACCCCATATATGCGTTAATCTTAAAAAGTACTCCAAGTATTTTGATTATCTTGATTCGAGTCATTAGAATAGTTGATTGTAAAGTATGTAAAAGTTTAAGTGTAAGGGAATGCAAATTCCCTATGATGTATATTTTAGATGGAAGGATAAAAGTGTATGAAAGAATATATATATATATATATATATATATATATATATATATATATATATATATATATATATATATATATATATATATATATATATATATATATGGTAGGGATTAAATAAAAAGAATAATTAAAATAAGAAGGGTTAGAAGTAATTCTAGCCACACATTCAAATTAGGAGGGAAAATTTGAAAGAAGATGCATCCACTTTTGTAGGTGCATCTGAATAGTGTGGTTGTGGTTACTCATATCCTTCTTATTTTAATTATTCTTCCTATTTGATCTTAACTCTCTCTCTCTCTCTCTTTATATATATATATATATATATATATATATATATATATATATATATATATATATATATATATATATATATATGGGTTAAAATAAAAAGGGTCTTAAAATAAAAAGTGTAGGAAGGATTGTGAGGGCGACATGTGTCACCCCTACGCCACATCATATGACACATGTCACCACCCCCCCCCCCCCCCCCCCCCCCCCCCCCGCAAAAAAAAAAGAAAATTTTCCCGCCAAAAAAATTTTTTTTTTTTTCCCGCCAAAAATTTTTAGTGCATCACAGTTATAAAGTTACTGCATCACAATTATAAAAGTTACTGCATCACAGTTTTAAATTTTAGTGCATTAAGGTTATAAGTTACTGCAACATAGCTGATGCACTAAACTATTAACTATGATGCAGTAACTTATAATAAAGATGCACAAAAACTTAAAAAAGAATCGTATTTTAATTGTGATGCAGTTACATACATATATGATGCATAAAACTTATGATAATTCAGTTTCTTTATAACCATGATGCAGTAACTTTATAACCATGATGCAGTAACATTAAAACCATGAATGCAGTAACCGTGATGCAGTAAAATCATAATTGTGAGGCAGTAAACGTGATGCAGTAACTTTATAACCGTGATGCAGTAACTTTATAACTGTGATGCACTAAAAAATTTTGGCGGGAAAAAAAAAAAAAAAAAAAATTTGCCCCAAAAAAAAATTTTTTTTGGCGGGAAAAATTTTTTTTTCGGCGGGGGGGGGGGGGGGGGGGGGTGGGTGGGGGGGTGACACGTGTCATATGATGTGGCAAGGGGGTGACACATGTCACTCCCACAATCCTTCCTACACTTTTTATTATAAGACCCTTTTTATAATAACCCCACCCTATATATATATATATATATATATATATAGAAAAAGAAAGAGAAAAAACATACGGACTACCATCCCATTTTCTTTTATGTTTATTTTATGTTTTTATTAGTTTTTGATTAGCTTAAGTCGAGTCGAGTCTTGACTTAGCAACGCCACATTGTACATGTAATTGACCTAGATGATTAACTCGCCACCAGTAAATATTGCCTTTATCCAACAAAACCGTGTTTACCATATCCCTACACCTCACGTTATAACCCTTTAAAAGACCTCTTTGATAGTTTATCCTATGTGCTTACGCCAAGTGGTGGAGGTTTGATCCTTTCCCAAGCTTATGGTAATTTATTTGCTATGACAGTTAGTGAGAGATGTTTTCCATTTCGATATTGTGATACATACTTTATTACACCCGAGAGATGTGAGTATCTAAACACTATTTGTGATGTGCTAGTGTATAATTTCCGTGCTTGTTTTTTGTTGAAGTGGAACGATTATTTGTTGCAATTACTTTTATATTAGTGTTAAATAACCCCTAACTTGTATTTTGATTAGAATAAAAGCGCATTTGCTTGCGGACAAGCAAATCTCAAGTGTAAAGGTATTTGATAAGACGAAAAGTGTACTGCTTTTGGGGTGTCATTTAAGGCCAAAGTCAAGATTATTTGATCAAATATTGCCCTAAATTGTTCCTTTTGTCATTTTAGGTACTTTTGAGAGAAATTTACAAAAGGAAGCATTTTTTATGTTTTTGGAGTGAAAAAGTGAAGAAAACGACAAAATCTCAAAGTCATGCTGAAAATTGTACCTGACGGCGTCGCAGATTGCTAGTGACGGCGTCAAGACTTGACAAATAGGTGGATAAATCAAATTACACGTGACGCGCCAGAGAGTTTTCCAAAGGAGTCGTGACGGCGTCACCCTTTAGGGTCGCCAAGGCCGTCACGTATTGCCACAAAGAGAGACGGCCCAGAGTATACAAAGAGTGACGGCGTCAAAAGTGAATCTAGGCAATACGAGTATTATTTTGGTGGCGAGTTGACGGCGTCAGATATTAATCTTGACGCCGTCAGATTGTAAAATCTATATATACTTTTCTAGTTTTCATTTATTGTGTGCAACTTTGAAGGGAGAAAACCCTAGACGAATTTTACTGCTATTTTGATGGTTTCAAACCCTTGTTTCATCCATGCTTAATTGAAGATAAGTCTTTCAACAAATCATTCCATATGTCTATGTGTTGTTTGATTATATCTTACGCTTGTCTTCTCTTTAACATACTAGGCTAGGTTTTCTTTGTGTTTGCTTAGATGTAATGAAACTTAGATATTGATTATTGGTTGGTTGTTTGTTTATAATTGTTGTGGATGAATGAATTCAATGTTAGGCTTAAGAAAACTGGCAGACTTCCAATTGGTAACTTGCTTGAACGTCTTAAGAAACATGATCAAAAGTGTACTACGATATTTTGGTTATATTTAATGCATAGGTAACTACAAATGAAGCCATGTTAGGAGCTAGTAGTCAGCTCGACATAGGAAGAGGTAGAAGCTTATAGAGTTAGGGAAGATCGTACACGACCCTACGAATGGTATTAAGGAATATAACCCGCCATCCATGCAATTGTAACAAACTGGTCAACCGGTAAAAGATTGCTAGGGAGTAGTGAAATCAAAGTACACACATTTTCTCTCATTATTGTTTTCGCCACCATTAGTTTAAATTTATTTTATTTTATTTTGATTACATCTTTAGTTATTTGGGTTAGTTGATTAGCAACTAATTCCGCCCACTCCTTCAAAACTCGAGATTTTTACTTGCTTTTCATAAAATATAAAAAGAATCATCCCTCATCTCTAGACCTAGTTTAAGTGAGTTTTAACCCTAGCGAACACTATTCTTTGAGCTGAACGATCAATTCCCCGGTACTTGTCACTATACTATACTACAACGGTCAGGTACACTGCCTGGTGGGGATTGCAAGCTTCTCAAGACCCTTTGAGAGGTAAAACCTTTTGCGAGGGTGCAAATTCCACGCATCATTCACCTTGTCTGAAGAAACCCAACACCATAAACATTAGACATATTATTGTTTATTTTGAGCCCCGGCACCAAGTAGAAAACCTATAAAACACGAATAATATTATCCATATCTTGAGAACTCCATTCTGTGGTAATGATAACATCATCGGCATAGAATAAATGAGACAGATGTGCGGCAAACACATCAAACTTTATTCCTCAAATCAAACCTGAACTAACCACATCAGATAAGGAATGGATAAAGTGGGTTACCTTGTCTCAGACCTTGTTTAAGCAAAAATTCAGAAGTTGGACTACCATTAACTAAAATGGATGTCCTAATCAACTCTAAACATGCTTTAATCCATGCCTGCCACTTAAATCCAAATCCAAAATTTTTTAACATGAAATGCAAGTATTTCCAAGTTACCGAGTCATAGGTCTTCTCTAAATCAACATCTTTTTGTATCTCTTTTGTCCAATCAATCACCTCACTAAACATAAGCAGACCGTCTAGAATTTGGCGATCCAAAAGGAAAGCGGATTGCTTATGACTAACAAGTTTTCCAACAACTTTAGATAATCGATTTGCTATAATTTTAGCAATGATCATGTATTGAACACCAATAAGAGATATAGACCGAAAATCTTGAATATGAATTGGGTTATTTACCTTCGAAAGAAGAGTAATAAATTTCAAGTTCAAACCCAAAGGCATCTTGCCAGTTTCAAAAAACAAAGACACAAAATTAGTGTTTTCGTCACCCTCTATGTCCCATTTGTTACGCGTCTTCTAAACTATATGCATAGCCTCAAAATTCTCTAAGTAAGCAACTTCCTGAAGTAGCTTAGATCTTTCCTTATATTAGTCCAAAGAAGCATTACCGGCCTCTTCTTACCTATACCGTTTTAATGAATCACTAACTCCTATTTTCTTAAACATTCACAACTTTTAATTTGCACATGCCACATAAAGATTAATCCTCCCAATCTACCCTAAGCCAAACTACACGCATAATCGAAAGTGTAATTTCCCCATATAGATTTAAGATGAAAAAGCTCTAATCTTGTCATCTTGGACTCTTGCACTCCTAAAAATGAACATTGTGTTTGAAACATAATTCCTTAATCTAATTATGTTTACTCTGCTTATTTGTATCGCAAATATTAATCGATAAAACATTCATTTGCCCACCATTTGAACACCTATCCCATTGATCATTCGGTTCAACGACTTACGACTCCCTCGTACATCAAAGCCCAATGTGTCTCCAACCTCAATCAACTGTGACATTACATGAATAACAGAAATCCCCTTAATATATTTCTTCGGTTATCTTGCGAATGAAGTAGAACACTTGCTAATATTGGGTGAACCATCGAATTGGGAATGAAAATTATTACCTGTTTACAAAGGTTCGAAGTCAGGAGGGTAGATCAAGTCTGACGACACCTCCAATTTTGAAGGTTGGGGATGACAATTATAACTACCTTCATTTATCACATTGCAATCGTCACTGTTAACAAAAGAAACTTTAACACCTTACAAATTGCAATCCTCCCCCTCCTTATCAACAGAATCACATGCCTTTTCCTCATTGTTTCCATCATCATTAAGTTGGACGGGCATAAAATTTTGTTGGTTAGTTGGGTGTTAACATGTATTTTATTTCTTTTGAAAAAAAAATAATAATAAATAAATAAATAAAAATTGTTAACATAGTGGTATACCAAAAACTAATCTTCATCGTAGAGTCGCTACTAATGTGGATAACCTCATACTTTTATACCCACAAACACAAACAATACCCATTATCTTTTCTAGCACGATTTCATCTGTGTAATAATTATATATATATACTAAAACCCAAAACTTAACGGGGTCATTAGTGACTTTTTAAGGTGTTCGTTACAATTTAATAGGGCTGCTGATTGGTGGATTGATGATGGATTAACAATCACGAGGTGCATTGGTCAATTGACTAGGATGTTGTCACATTTCATTGGTTCTCCTGTCATGGTGTAGCAACTGTTGAAGCCCCGTTTTGGTGTAATCGTGTGTTAATACTGCTACTTTTGTATTGGGATTCTAAAACTGCCTTAATCCATGTACAACTTGGTTAACAAACGAACAAGTGTACACCTAAAACATGTACTACAACTTGCAGAAAATGCCATCTGTCCACATATTTGTATTTGTTTGTCCTATACTATTTACAATATTAATTAGAAGGTTCATGACTAATACATTTTCCAAAGGCAAATCAAAACAACAATAAGATCATCAGATTAAGGAAGAAAAAAAAAATAGCCAAAGATCATATATACGCATTCACCATAAAAGAAAACCCGATAACAACACGTAAAAGAAAACCCGATAACAACACATAAAAAAAATCACCGAAACAACACACGGCCTAACCAGATTGCTTCCAAAATACATAAAACATATTAATAACGCAACATAATAGTAAATAGAAAAAAATAGCTAAACATTAACACAAACATTCCTTGCGACAAAAAATTATTCCCGCAGCAACGCGCGGGCTACTATGCTCGTTTTAGCTATAGCATGAAGAATCTATGCGACTATGCACATATTATGAGATTTTATTTATTTTTCAAAGCACGTTATGCTTAAGGAACTAAGGCTATAAGCCTATAACCGTTGTTCTGGACTTGTGAATCTATTCGTTAGGCCCAATTCCCCTATGTTGGATTAAACTTTAAAACTATATCAGTTGTATTTTTTAGTCCGTTTGTCCGAACTTGGGTCAATTTATGAGTCACTGTTCATATACATTCTGTTTTCGTATTAGATCGTATTCTTCGTGATGCTGTGTACGAGTAGTTTCTAGTGTTACTTGTATCTATCTAGATCTTTGTATCCTGTGATCGTAGTGTAAAATGGTTTAGTTTCGCGGCTTGTATATGTCTTTGGAGCGACGTATGAATACAAGCCGCGTGGATGGGATGGCCACCCCATTCCAACCCGTCTTGTGGTCATTTCTATTCCATCTCGCTTGGTTATATGTAGGGGATATGAGACAAGCATGCTGTGCATATCATTTGCTCCGGGGACGACTACTTGTTGTCCAAAGATGAAGCAAATAATGCTATTTAACCATCCTTATTACTTATTAGGATTAGCATTACTATGGTCATGCTAGGCAGCTCGGGAAATCTGAATGAACAAATGCTTTAAAATATGTTTATGTTGTAGAACAATTTATTTAAAAGAAACTAGTGAAAGGAATTATACATTTTATTCATGCTTCATTTGTTCCTTGAACAAGGTGTTACTTCTCTTATTCGGTGAAGCGCACAACTAAACCGTCCACAAGGGTTTCTCCGACAATCAATGGTTACAGGGTCTGGTCTTTTGCGTTAATCTCTTCGGCATCCAAGTTGGTTCTAATTGCCATGATCCTCAGGTTTGGTTGTTTCTTTGAATTCCAAGTTATTTTAGCACTCAATGTCGTCAAATTGTTTCTCTGTATCTTCAGCGATCATGTATTATGGTATAGATTTTTACAATGATTTTCTAGTTCCGCCACTGCTTGATACTATGATTTTCCAGTCAAACAAATTCGCCATAATAATTAACAAGACAAAGAGGATAATACCATATAGTTTTGCATAACATCCATGGACACCTTCATACACATCGCTTCATATTTATAAATTTTATTCAAGGTTCTACAAATGTAATGACGTTTTTGCTGTTTAAAAGGAATATTAAAGTTGTTTGCGTGTCGTGTTGAGTTTTGGGGTTGAGTGGTTGTCTGAATCAAATTTCCAATTGTTTGACGTAACATTGGATTATCCTCAAGAATATTGTCCACTCTCGTCACTTTCTACTTTTCAACCGTACTAAATTAAAGTTGATAAGTCCTTTTTTTTTTCTTTTTTTTTCTTTTTCTTTTTCTTTTTCTTTTTCTTTTTTTTTTTAATGGCAATTCGTTAAATAGGAAAATTAGCAAGGAGCTAATAATTAAAAGTGATGTTTTAACCAATCAGTCCAACTAATAAGCATACGGCCTCTAGACTTAAGCCAAGAAAAAGAAGAGTACAAACGAATATTATCAAAGATATCGTTTTTCCTAATAGAGTGAGAGTTAAATACGACATTATTACGGAATCGCCAAATCCACCATATAAAAGACGCAATGATGATATATATACGATGAATCTTCTCTTTAGAGACGTGCCAAGAACTCAACCAATCTCTCCAATGGATGTTAGAAACGAATAAAGGCATGGAGGCATCACACCATGTAGAAACGAGCCTCCAATTATCTTTGACAATGTCACACAACAAAAAATATAATGGTTAGACTCTACATTACCGTACAAGAAGGGCAAGAGATCTATGGGATTTCGATACCTCGAGATGAGAGATTTAAGTGATGTGAAAGTCTGCCAAGCAACAAACGCCACATGAAGATATTCACTTTGCGAGAAAGAGTATTTTCCCATGTAGTTGGAGGGACCAAAGAAGGCAAAAGGTGAGTACCAATATGCGTACGGGTCACACATACGGAGAAGACGCTATCATTGGCAATAGACCAAACACAAGTGTCCAAATCAGAGAGAATATCAACTTAGCTAATCTTGTTCAACATGTCTCTAAGGTAAGCCGCATTACGAACACCCAATTCTGATCTAGACCAATTCCAACACCATTGACCTCTAGAAATACGATCTACGATCAAACAATTCTTATCCCGCTCCAACCAAAAACGTCTATTGATAAGGTTGTTTTTACTTTTTGAAAGGACATATGATATGAACATGCCAAAGTTTTTATCTTATCATCTTTTAAAACTATCCAAGTTACCATACATATCTACGATAGATCTCGGCAAAAATAATTATAGTTGCGATATTAATGTTAAACGTTTTATGTAATGTTTATCTTGACTATATATAACGACAAATAGTTTTCTAAATTTAGAACACCTCATGGATTCTCATTGTTGTTAGAAGGTTTTTCAACAATAATATCAACATTAACTGGGTCATTTATTTTCTATTTAACAAAACTACATAATAAAAGATTGTAAAGTAGTAAGCTTTAATATCAAACTTTAAAAAAAAAAGAATTGATTTGCACCCATTGATTATTGATTACTGATTAGGACACTATTGATATTATGCTTTAATTAGTTGTATATTAAGGAGTGCAAATAAAAAGTTATATTGTGCAAGTCATTTTCCTTTCAAAAAAACGATTGTCGATGACTAGATGTTTGTTAAAAACATTAATGCTAAAAGTCAAAATAGATTTATGAAAATATTGCGATACAAAAGAGAAATATAAAATGGTCATTTATATAATAAGTATTTTAAGCACAAATGATATATTAGTCTTTTCCTAATTCTCATTTTAAAAGTTTTTAATCAAATACATTTTCTTTGCATATGTCATATAGTTTACTATCGTTTTCGTTAATTAACATAAAATGTGCTTATATACCATGTATAAAATTTGCTGACTACTTAAGAAAAACAATTAGTAATTTTACAAAGGAGGATTAACTTAGGTAACTTGTTCGTAACGGTTGAGATATATATATATATATATATATATATATATATATATATATATATATATATATATATATATATATATATATATATATATTTTAAAAGGTAACAATAACATAAAAAAAATAAATAAATAAATAAAATATATATATAGTCATCCACCACTAAATTATGAATAGCAGTGTTGTACTGTATGTATCACTGGTGTGATTTAATGGTGTATAACCCAAAAAAATTGTGAACAAATCATTTCTCTTTCATAAAACGTGGTTAGCGTGTAGAGGCGAAAATCTATTTGGCTTTTGAATTTAAGATTGCAAATCTAGATATTTTTATTTTGGTTGAAATAATTATTTTTGTTTTTGTGCGTTAAACAAATCAATGAAAACAAAACAGAATTGACTGGGAATGTGTTTTCCCCATCAATATTTGTCAAGATTATGATTATTAACAACCACTAACTAATTTCTATTCTTATCCATCTACAAACTCCATTATTCAGTATCACTAATCCAGACACTTTGCTTTCATTATTATAACCTAAAATATCAACAAGAAAGAAAGACAAGGCCATCTTTATTTAACTAAAGAAATGACATGCCTTTTTTATAGTAACCACTCGATACATTTGTATTGAAGTACAGCCTTTTTCGTTAAAGTACAAATAAATAAAAACTGTTTTCGCTTACCAATCGACCAAAAGTATTAAAATACAAAATTTAGACTCAAGAACCTTGGGTTGTTTATACTTTATAGATGCCTCTTCATCATAGTTCTCAAACTTAGCGTTGTAAACGTGTCAAACATTCAATGGAAGATTTGTTTATGTTTGTTTGTTTTTCAAGTGAACAAACGTAATTTGTATTTAACTAATAGGGAGAGAGTGACCCGAACGAAGGTTCCCATTCGTTCATGTTTACTCGTTAAGTAATATGTCTCTGCGCATTCGATTTCTAAAAATACAGTAGGGTTTTATACACTTAACCCGTCATAGGGGTTAGTATTTGATACTAATCCGACCAGACAAATATATTTCTTAGAAGTTTTCTTGTGGCCTATGTGCAAGAAAGTTCGGATGATTTAGTTTTGGTTGTTATTTGCTTGGACGATCCAAATCGTGCAAGAAAGCTGAAGAAGTTTTTCCTAGTGGCCACTTGGACAGTGCCGTAGCTCGCAATTAAGTAGTTATGTAGCTTATTAAGTGTGATGAAACTTGTTCTCTCATTTCTGTTTGTATAGTAGTTCTATTTTCTTGATAGATCAGAAACAAGTACTCCGTAGTTTACTTCTTTATGTGTTCTATTAGAGAATAAATAGGCCCAAGCCCGTCTGTGGGTTTAGGGTATTTAGGGTTTTACCATTATAAATAATGGTTATTAATAAAGTTATACTCACGGGTTTCATTATCTTACATGGTTTCATTATAAATTATGTAGTCTTACATGGTATTGGAGCGGGTCTGATTCTCAGATCTAGGTGGCTATGTTGAGCCGCCTCCCCTAGCCCACCCCGTCAAACCCTCCGTCACTTATCCCTACAAATCCATGCCGTCACTTTCCAGTCACCAAAAGCTCTCAGTTTCATGTTTAATTGATATAAAAAAAAACCTTTATTATATTAATTTCTATGTTCCAAGAAAGCTGTTGCTATGTGCAATTCATTCGCAATATAAAACCCCATGCAATAAATGCTACCAAAAGCACTCGGAACATGTGTATGTCTCTCGATAATGAAAAGTGACAAGAGAGTGTTGGTTTGCTGTTTGAAGATTTGTGTTGCTTTTTATGTTTTAAGAGTTGTTTTATTTTTCGTTTGTTAGTCGATTGTTCGTACGACTTTGTTACCAGTCGACTAAAGTTGACCTTTGTTACCAGTCCCTAAAGTCGACCGTTAGTACGGTTTGGTTACCAGTCGACTTAGTCGACCGTTGGTACCAGTCGACTAAAATCGACCGTTGGTAAGGTTTTGATACGAGTCGACTAACGTTATACTTTTATTACGTTAATGTTTTGTGTTT
Organism: Artemisia argyi; assembly: GCA_030686995.1. NCBI lineage: Eukaryota > Viridiplantae > Streptophyta > Magnoliopsida > Asterales > Asteraceae > Artemisia > Artemisia argyi. Next base: position 153,071,074 of record CM060706.1, on the reverse strand, counting down.
CTTTTCTTTTCTAGTTTATTACTCCAGTCCGAGCTTTCGCGATTTCGCCGCTCGGACTGCGGAGGAGTATTAGAGAATAAATAGGCCCAAGCCCGTCTGTGGGTTTAGGGTATCTAGGGTTTTACCATTATAAATAATGGTTATTAATAAAGTTATACCCACGGGTTTCATTATCTTACATGGTTTCATTATAAATTATGTAGTCTTACAGTGTTCAAATTTATTTGCTTGTTCATCTATACTTACAAAATGAAGACAAACAACAAAAAATCAAGTTTTTCTGTCAAAAATAATCGTATTCAAAGTCACAGTTTTGTTACACCTTTCATTTCGGTTAATGTGTGTCGGTGTCCTTAGGTTTACGTCAATGACTATCAAAACAGGCTCACGTCAATGAGTATCAAAAGAACGTAAACCAACCAAATTTGCATATATTTATAGTACACCCATCAATCAATTTCTGAATTTCCCCATGGAGGTTGTTTGATGTAAGGCTAAACAATATGGGAGATTATTTGCGTACATTCTATTTTGATTTGTACATTCATGTGTACAACCGGTTAAAGCAGTGTATATACAAAGTATAACAATTTAATGCATATAATTAAGCGTCTCAATCATAAAATAGAGTGAAATGTCTCAATCATAAAATAGAGTGTGCAAATCATTTCACAAATACTATTGTCACTAATCTCAACACTTTCATATCAACATTATAACATCATTCAACACATCATCAAACACACCATATTTTAAGTGTTATGGTCACCGCCAAACCAAATATATAAAAATAATATCATACCTTATACAAACATAACTACGATATATCAAAAAATTAAAAAAAAAAAAAAAAAAAAAAAAAAAAAAAAAAAAAAAAAAAAAACCTATAACCTAAACCCCTCCCCTTTGAGTTACAGGGGTTTGCCCCGAGAATATCATACCTTATACAAACATAACTACGATATATCAAAAAAAAAAAAAAAAAAAAAAAAAAAAAAAAAAAAAAAAAAAACAAAAACAAACCCTATAACCTAACCTAAACCCCTCCCCTTTGAGTAACAGGGGTTTGCCCCGAGAATATAAAATGGTATAAAATTTACATAGGGTCAGGGGGCCACAACCCCCTCGGTCACTTTTAAGTTCCATCCCTAGGGTGTCTTATAACTTGATTGATGGAAGAAATGCGTTTTTTTTTTTTTTTGTTAAATTATAAGTTCAGAATTATAGGAGAAAAATCTGGAATGCTAACACTCATTGTGATAACATGAGCTTATGGCTCCCCGACACCTTCAAGTCACTACTCACAACTAAGACTAGGGGTGAGCATACCCGAACTGGCAAAAACCGACCCGACCCGAAAACCGACAAAGGCAAAAAGTCGAACCGAGAAATACATATCAAAACCAAAACCAAAACTAAAACCAAAACCGAACCGAATAACTCGATTTAGTTCGGGTTGGTTTAGCTATTTCAAACCGAAAAAGACTTACTAAAACTGAATCGAACATAAACCGGCAAATATATATATATATATATATATATATATATATATATATATATATATATATATATATATATATATATATCACACACACACAAAAAAAAAATCAAAACCGAACTAAATAATGTCGGTTCGGATCGGTTTTTATCAATTTATTAGTTCGAGTCGATTTTCGGTTGGATTTCTCAGCCCTAACTAACAGGACTTATCATTTCTTTTCTATACACAGGAATCATCTTTCCATGGTACTTGAATATTCACAATATAAATTTATGCTCTAAAATAACTTAAGAATCAAGTGGGCCTATTAAGAATAATTGTACTGATAATAATAAGATACAATTATACCCCTCTCACCCACCCCATATACACACCTTTGACCAATCACTATACACACTTCCACACACATACATTTTTTGGGACCTTCTTGCCCCTTGTGAAAGCCAAGCCAAAGAGAGTGGGGGTGGTGACTGGTGAGTGGACACCACATTACTTGTAGTTTAGAAAGCCAGAGACAAATTTCACCAACATCAATCCATCACTAACTTTACTTTTTCTTCTTTGTTTTGATAGTTGAGTGTGTCCTATCCCGTATATCTATTCCAAACTTCTTTTCTATACTTTAGGTCCACCAAGCCCTGCATTTTATAATGAACTTTCATTAACAAAAGCCCCAATTTTTAAGTTCAAAAGCAGTAGTAAAGCGGTCACTTTTAAGTTCCATCCCTAGGGTGTCTTATAACTTGATTGATGGAAGAAATGCGTTTTTTTTTTTTTTTTTGTTAAATTATAAGTTCAGAATTATAGGAGAAAAATCTGGAATGCTAACACTCATTGTGATAACATGAGCTTATGGCTCCCCGACACCTTCAAGTCACTACTCACAACTAAGACTAGGGGTGAGCATACCCGAACTGGCAAAAACCGACCCGACCCGAAAACCGACAAAGGCAAAAAGTCGAACCGAGAAATACATATCAAAACCAAAACCAAAACTAAAACCAAAACCGAACCGAATAACTCGATTTAGTTCGGGTTGGTTTAGCTATTTCAAACCGAAAAAGACTTGCTAAAACTGAATCGAACATAAACCGGCAAATATATATATATATATATATATATATATATATATATATATATATACACACACACACACACACAAAAAAAAATCAAAACCGAACTAAATAATGTCGGTTCGGATCAGTTTTTATCAATTTATTAGTTCGAGTCGATTTTCGGTTGGATTTCTCAGCCCTAACTAACAGGACTTATCATTTCTTTTCTATACACAGGAATCATCTTTCCATGGTACTTGAATATTCACAATATAAATTTATGCTCTAAAATAACTTAAGAATCAAGTGGGCCTATTAAGAATAATTGTACTGATAATAATAAGATACAATTATACCCCTCTCACCCACCCCATATACACACCTTTGACCAATCACTATACACACTTCCACACACATATATTTTTTGGGACCTTCTTGCCCCTTGTGAAAGCCAAGCCAAAGAGAGTGGGGGTGGTGACTGGTGAGTGGACACCACATTACTTGTAGTTTAGAAAGCCAGAGACAAATTTCACCAACATCAATCCATCACTAACTTTACTTTTTCTTCTTTGTTTTGATAGTTGAGTGTGTCCTATCCCGTATATCTATTCCAAACTTCTTTTCTATACTTTAGGTCCACCAAGCCCTGCATTTTATAATGAACTTTCATTAACAAAAGCCCCAATTTTTAAGTTCAAAAGCAGTAGTAAAGCCATGCATATGGGCATGTCACTGATGGATAATATATACTCCTACTTAGGGCCAGCTTTGAGGGTGTACAAGGTGAGCGATCACAGGGCCCCAAAATTTGTAAAGGCTTTAAAATTTGTCCCGTTAATAATTATATGCATGTGTACGCATATTTTTCACAAAGAAAAAAGTATATAGATGAGAAAGTATCTTAATTAAGTAATATGTTAGAACGTTTAGCTAACTAATTATATTATATCTTATACATAGTGACACCTTATATATAGCATTTCTTAGCGAAATGCCTCATTATTTAATTTCGTCTTAGGCCCTCAAAAATTTTATAAATTCATGGGACGGCCTTGCTCCTACTAAGAACATGTAGTAAGTTGGTTTGTTTCCATATAATATACTCGTAACTTGAAAGTACCTAGACACCCTTTAATCACTTAGCATGTCACCTACCCATATGGTGAATTATTAAAGGACCTACACTGAAATCTTTTATAAACCCCTCATCCCCACCGCCAGAAAAGGCCTATGCTCCTGGTTGTCGGTTTAACAAAGAATTGATATGTCAACAAGGGTATTTTTGTCTTTCGTTCTCATTCGGAGTACGGACAAGCCCTCCAGGGATCACCATCCAATTAACTGACTACACATAAGCTCCACCCCACAAACACTTTTCAATAGTACACAAACAAACCAAAATGCCCTTGTAAGTGTCGGTAGGCAAACCGACTGTGGGAAGAGCAAACTCAAGCTAGTATGTACATTTATATGACAGATCAATATTTAATCAGCACACATTTACTTCTTGACTTGTATGGTAAAAAAAAAAAAACTATACCTTTAACAGAACTTGTTAGATTATGTACTTGTCGGGGAGGCTTGCTTAAGAACAACAGTGGGAGCGATCCTGCAACTCCTCCTCTGATGTTCTAACACAAGTTCTCCTGCAAACCAGTCAAGTTTCTCACGATTGGTTTGTTCTGTGATTTTTTTGCCTCCAAATAACACAGATTCGACGTTCTTCTGTTTAAGCATCTCATCAGCCATTGCAGTCAGCATTTTTACGTTGCTGGGACTGGGGTCCGAGTCAACATTGATCCCACAACGACCCATGGTGGATCCATTTGCCTATCAAGGGTAAAATAACAAGTACTTAGTCCCGAAATCTAAAAGAAAATAACACAATAAATGAAAAAGCATGGAGACAAAAAGACCAAAAGGAGATTAGGAATCATGAAATTGCTAATCAATTAAAGTGGCCTACATGTTTATCAAATACATCAACTTTCGTGATGAATATATATATGATGCCCTCATACACTCAAATGGTCAAATCAATGTTCCACTGTTCTAACTCTTAAGAAGGTGACCTACATGTTTATCAAAAACAATCTCACTTTTCCCTTCCAAGTCCATAATGTTAGTTCCAATTTGTTTTCACTCTAACATCGTCAAACTATGGACTATGGTTAACTGTTATCTCGCAGCATGAACATGGTGTTTGATGAATAAATAGCCACTCAAAAGTCAAAACTATAAAAACCATATATACACAGAGTAGCCAACGAACTAATAGGACTTCGGATCAACTAAAACCATATAGAAGATTTAATAGTAGTAGATCACCCAAAAAAAAAAAAAAAAAAAAAAAAAGAATTTATAAGCACTCAATGTTCATACTCACAACTGATCGACAATGATAGGGCGCAACATCTATATGGAGATACATGAATCAAACTCGAAACATCTCATATATAGTATTTTGTAATACTCAATGGGACTTTCTTTCTTACTATTTTGTAATACTCACAAAGTAGTAATTAGATTAAATAAATGAATGTCGTATTGCATTTTTTTTTGTTAAACAAAGTTCAAACGTAAAAAAAGAACAAGTCGTATTCATGTCTCTCTCTACCATTAATATTGTGTAATCTTTAACCTAGTACATAGAGTGAAAAATTAAGTAATAAGCATAAGAAGTCAGAATATTCTTCAAATAAAAACAAATAACCAAAAATCCTATAGGAACCGGCAAAGATATCGCAAAAAACAGTAAAAATAGGCAAAAGCAAAGGTATTGATTAAAAGTTTTCAAAAATGAAATGACTATTGTATAGGAAAGTAGGAAACTATTGATGAACATAACAAAAGTAAAGAGGCCCATGTACAGGGCCAAAAGGCAAAGAGGATATACTAAGGGCCCGTTTGGTTTGTAGATGGGTTTAGATTAGGATTTGGGGTTGATGGAAAAATTGTAGATTAGGATTTGAATTTGTATTTGATGTTGGAGAGAGAAAATAATATAATTAATTGATAAATAATATTTTATAAATTAATAAAAGTATTTAAAATATAGTTTTATTTAATTTATATTATAAAACGAAGAGAGATAAGAGACATACTTACAAATGTGGCCCACATTTTCAGAAAAGGAGGCAATGATGTCCGGATTTTGCACAGTGCATCTTTTTTGCAATCAATTCTAAATCCTAAATCTTGCAAACAAACAACTGCTTTCGCTTTGAAAAGTCAGAACCCACCCCAACCAAACGGGCCCTAATAATCATGCAAGTTCTCATAGATGCATTTACAAATATGGCAAACCCATAAAAACAAGTAAAATAAAGCCATACAATGATTTTTCCAATAATCACCATGGACCATAGTGTTCAACACTAGCTTTCTTTACATTTTGCTAGGAACCATGCTAAGAGGGTGCTTGGGATTGCTTTGTATTTTATGCCTTACACTTATGGGGTGTTAAGACTTAAGGATTGCTTTAAGCAATTAGAGACCACTTTAAAGCAAGCAAGCATTTCATGAAGTTAACTATATTATCACCATCTCAAATAAGCAGCGTTAACTCTAAATAAGCGAAACTAGTTTGGATGTCACAAACACTACTAACTATCGGAGTTCTTATCTACTTGAAACCAGGGACGGAACCGAAAAAGAAAGTCACCAGGTGCATTTATGAGAAATCAAACAAGACTACATGCACAATTTTTTTATTCTGGGTGCATTTATAAAAAATACATTTTTTTTTTTTTTAAACAAAATTAACACTACGAGATAAAATTTCATTGATGTCCCGGGACACCCCTGGTTCCGTCCCTGCTTTAAACTAAGCCAGATAAGCATACATCCGCTTTAAAATGAGCATACAAGCCCGTATCCGCCTAAAAAATATACAGAGCAGTTACCTAAATTTAATTTAACCCTTTCGTAACAAGCTGCAAGCATATTTCATCAAACAATAGCATAAACCTCCAAAGCATCATACCTGAATACGAACGTAATTACTACAACGATTCTCCCCAAACGCCATAGCAACAGCATGATCAACCATATCAGCCGAGGCATCACTCGCAGCTCTCGCCATAGTACTCCCACACCACTCGCCACCTTTCCACCCCTTAACACCATCCCCATAACCAAACCCCCCTTCCAAAAGCTGCCCACCTCCAAGCGAAAGCACGAAAACATCCTCAACCCCCCGAACAAAAGGAAACTCCTGCTTATTATGCAGCACGTGCGTAATAGCAGCAGCTGTTGGATTACTCATAGCCACACCACCATCTACTCCAACACAACTCCTTTTACCATCCGCTGACGTCAGCAACACCGGTTCGAATAAACCGGGCGTTGCTGACGTGGCACTACATATCTCACTTAGCTCAAAATCAAAGCTCTCGGCTTCCAAAGCATCGGCTCGCGAAAATAAAAACGGAGCCGAGCTTTTCAAGTCGTAACACGGGATTAAAACCGGTTTTAAGCTGTCTTTTAAAGTCAACGCCCTCCCGTTGACCGTAAAAATTTCTTTCATTAAACTGTCACTAGCAGTAACTTTTTTTAACTGTTTTTTAAACAACCTTCTAAACACACCACCGGAATTATTTTTACTTTTCTGATTATATAAACGTTTTCCTTGTTCTGTTAAAAGCTGCCACGTGTCATCAGCTCTATAAACCGGACGGTTACGACCGTTAGAACTGAACAGCATGGCGGTAAACACGCCTCCGATACCAGTACCAGCAGCAACGTCGAAATAATCGCTTATTGCAGCGTTAGGATCGCCGGAGATTGTTTTCAAGGCGTTTTCGAGATAAGCTAGAGCTTTTGCGGCGAAGATGTTTCTCATGCCGGCGCCGTCGATGGAGAGAACGCAGATTTTGCCGCGTTGATTCTTGACCGAGCGAACGGCGTCGTTTTCAGGTGACACGTGTTTAGGTTTCCAGAGTTCGTTGTGGTGGTTGTTGTAACCGAATAAGAATTTGCTTTCGAGAATAGAGAAGATTTCGTAGCTGAGTTTGTTGTTGCTGTTATTGTTTGGCTCGTCGTGAAGGAGTTCTAATGAGGACTGGTTTATATCCATTTCAATAAGTGTGTGTTTTTTTAGGTGTTTTAGTGTGTGTGTGTGTTTTTAGGTGTTTTAGTGTGTTTTTTTATAAAAGATGAAGATGGGTTTAAATATGGAAGACGTGAGAAGGAGAAATGAGAGTAGGGATTTTTGCTTTTATAACTTTTAATTAATTAATTAATTGATGGATGGAAGAGTCAAAAAGGCCGGTTATTGTTGTTATCAAAGTAATTTGGTCGTTTACCATAATTAATGGTGCTACAAGTGGAAAATTAGAAATATAAAAAACTCGATAGAGAGAATGATCGGAGGTTTTATATTTGTGTAATCTCACCGTTTTGCGAAAGGTATCCACGTCATTAGTTTGTTTGTTTGTTTTTCTTTAGGGAAGTGATTGGCACACTCAAATTATTGATTGGGACACTCACAGTACAAGCAGATAAAACACAGTTTAAGTTTTGTACAACTAACTAATGCATTAAAAAGAGTGTCCCAATAACTTTTAGGAGTGTGCAAATCACTTCCCTTTTCTTTAGTTTACACTTGCTTTTTTGAAACTTTAATCGACTGATTAGCGGGATTTGAACTCAGTGTTACATTACGCAAACTTAAATTAAGTAGAACCCTTTTTTCTTCAAAGGATTCTCATGACCATTTCAGAACTAATGCACCTATTATATATATATACTAAAGATGAGAATTTGGTCCGCATCAAATTGTTGTACAACACTGTTGAATGAACAGTGTTTCGCACAGTGAATTGGCTTCAACGGATTGTACTTCACTGTGTGTGTAATGTTACCTTCACACCATTATAATACATTCCTCACAACTCCTAGAAAATTCCAGAAATCCACTATCCAAAAAAAACACACGCACAATACTCCATTAATCCGGTGACCCAAATCTTCAACACCGGGATGAATAAAGGCAGCCGAATTTTATACCTAATCATTCGATCTTAAGATGGTTTGGGTCGCCATGGATAACGTGAAACAGCAGCTGATTTCGTGAATTGGTAATTATCCCATTAAATTTTTAACTTTCTTAATAAAAAATTATGTAGTAATTATCCTATCAGTAACAATTTTTTTTTTGGTCGTGCTGATTATGATGGGAATGGTTTTTTTTTTTTTTTGGCCAGGCATATCCGACCAGTTCCGGTGCTGTGGATATGTGTGTTTGCAACTGTCGTGGCATGGAGAAGCGTGCACAGCCAGATCCGGTGACTAGGAATTTAGTTGATTTAGTGTTAGGGTTAATTGGAAATGATATCTAATAATTGAGCAAATAAATGAATCGGTGAGCTTTTCAAAAGTAGACTCCCATTTGTGAGTGTAAATTAAAATAGGCTATATCTGACTTTTTGTTGTGTTTGCAGGCTATTGGATACAACTGTAATCGATTCCAGTAGATAAATATTGGTTGGTGCGTGCGAGTTGGTGATGTTGCTATTATTAGCTTACCTCATGGGTGTCCAACTCTTTGTATTTTTATAAAAGGTATGTGTTGATTCTATTTTGAATGTTAAGCGATGCCTTCCTACTCAATGGGAATAAGGATTTTCTTTTGAGATGCAGGAACTATATGATACAGAGTCAGGATTAAATTTCTGTTTATGGTCCACTTGGCATATACAAAAGGCAACGAGAATAACATTAAACAGTAAGCATATTCATCACATTCAATTTATTATAAGATAAATCTGGAATCCATAAATTGTTTCCATTGTGACTTGGTACGGGAATATCTTGAAACTAAACCTTACATATCCCTGTTTATCCTTGCAAATAAACCCAAACTATTGTTTGCAGTGGCTCTACGGGTGGAGTGATGAGTGTTAGAGACAGTTTCTTCGTTTAAATGTTAAAAAACAAAGCTTGAACTTCAACTAAAGGTGTTCATAGATGTACTGGCAGAATTAAAGCAGTTGTGGTTCAACGGACGAAAAACGATGAAGACGAGGATAGCGGTAATGATGATATTGTTGCGGTGTTAAACAATGTTACAGGTATATTTACCAAATAATCCATATTTTTTTAATTCATATGGTTTATCACATTCAAGTTCTAACCATAAATGACCTGGTCAAACATGCCTAACGATGGTCATAATGGGTAATTTGGTATGTGTCAAGTCAGGTTTACCTATTTTATTAAAATAGTTAGTGTAAATGTGATAACAGACAGTATATTGTTTCAATAAATAATTGAAGCCTTTTCAATAAAATGATTAAAAAAGTTTTATGCATAAAAGTTGTTAGTATCTTAAAAAAAATTAAAAACCACGGTTCTGATATATATATCTGCAAATCAAAACATGTAACGGCATGGACGATGGAATACTCGATATCGGGATGGGTAACAAAAGAGGATATGAGCTATATTTACGATAGTTAAGGGGAATAAAAAAAGTATTTTGCGTATGCTGTTAATGTACTGATGAACAAAATTTTGCATATTGTTCAACAAGATTACGATAGGAAGAGCAGAATACATAGGTCATGTCGGATGTATCAAATATTCAGATATACTTTAGTCGTTAAATATAGTTTAAGGGGCATAGTGTTGACGCATTCATTGACAAATCAGCCTAAACTCTTTATGCAGGATAGTCAATATTTTTTATAGGGCGGATTGGTCAACAATTGAACAGACATGCTAACAAAATTGCCACAATTAGGATAGCCCATACTGAAGAGTGTGATTTTAAAATAGGACCTGAATTTCTTGAGTTACATGAGTTGTGATAATTGAATCGTACTAAAAAAAGTCCGATTTTTTGTTTGTTAGATTTGAGTTTAATGATGCTATTTTTTCAACTGTTTTTAGTCGAGTATTGCATTAATCTTGCAACAAGAGAATAGGCCAAAGCAAACGGGACCAACAGCAAGAAATGCATCTTCATATATGGAGAGATTGAAAGAGATAGAGTCCAAAATTGAAGGTATTTTCCATCGCTTTTTTTCTATTAAACTTTAGGCCGTTAGCTCGAAAAGTGATTACTTAAAAAATTACTAATAGTGTGCGTATCAATTATCTTTATATTGGTATAATCTTAGCCACGGTATGTGTGACTTACTATCGCTGAATCTTATAAAGCAGGTGACGCTGATGTCGCTTTTACTGATTCTGAGAGCTGATGCTGCTAAGAATCAGGGTGCCATGAATCCTACGAACACTTTCTTTTGTAAGTTTTTTTATTAATTATTTTTTCTTATAGATTCTACTTTTGTGTATTCTAATAAGTGATTGTTGTTGCCAGGTAAATAACCAGCAATTGTAGATGATGAATCTGTGAGACTTAAGAGTTAATAGCAATAGATAACAACGAATGTGATACTGGGGTTCTTAACAATGGTCGTCATATTACTTAGTAGGAGGGCTTATTTTGGATTTGGGTAACAAGCCGGAATTTCGAATTGCAGGCCTTATTGATGAAAGGTTCATATATCACGTTTTATTTGCTTTAGTAAGATCATAATTTCATCGTCATCTATGCTAATATTAGGTGGAAAACAACATCTATTGTGTTACTTAAGAAGGAAAAACCAAATGTATGTATAAACTAACAAAAATGAATTTTACAAGATTATATGGAAGCAAGTTCAATAAAGAATATAATTGTAAAAAAGGATTGGATACCTTTCTAAGCATGTCAAATTGTTGATGCTTATTATTATTTGATTTGTAACCTTTGGATACTTTCCAATTCGACCGTGCAGTTTCCAAGAAAGTTGCTTACGGTGGTATAAATGGAACGTGCTACAAAGCTACAACAACCAGCCAGTTGCGCACTGATGGAGTAATTAGTAAACAGGTACTACCATATACACTTGATGTATCATTCAGATTAATTACAATGCATGATTTAAATTACAATGTATTATTCAAATGTTGATCACTACAGTTAAGGCCTGCTGGTAACTTCTTTGTTATTATTTTATCACATTACCGTAAATGATCGTTTACTTATTGTTAGTACTCATGAATGGAGTTACATATTAGCCATGATTTCGTGCTTATTTCTATGCCTTTGCTTTCTTTTAATGAAACATTGAAGCGGCCGTCGTTACTATTTTGATTCATTGATTTACAGTTAGATGTTAGTTTCATTGTGGCTAGATACAACGCCTACAAATTTTGTTCATTTTAGAAACGGTCAAATGGGTGGTTTTTGTACAGATTAGCTCATAATGACCCAAAACTTTTTTGTTGAATAATCGTGTCACGAAAATAAGTGCAGTAAACTGTATGCATTAACAATGCTCTATGTTTCGCTTTACCTGAAATACTATGATTTTCAGCATAACCACTTCTGATAATAGTACTTTACCTGAAATAGTAGTCCTGCTGTGAATGCGACGCTAAAGCCAATACTTAATTGGAAGAATATATCAGAAGGAAATGCTGCTCTCACATCAACAAGGACAAGGAAAGCAATTGACGATATGTGTTGCTCTGTGCATTGTGATGGGTTACGCTAAATTTGATGCTCTTTTTAAGGTAATATTATCTTTTTATAATGCCTCTGTTCACCTGCAATATTATAATGAGACGTAGATCTGTGGATAGTCTGGCCCATCATTGAGCACTTACAAGTGTCAATGAATATAGATAATAAGACCACTTAGCACAATATAGATCGTTAGGAATACAGGTGAATGAATGGGGAAGGAAGGTTCTAGCAAAACGGTAACAGGTAATCTCAATGCATCATCTAACATGGTTTTTCATTGGTAATAAAGACTTTTAGCCTTTTTGTTGAACTTTTATTTTCGTCCCATTTTGAAGGAAGGGGGAGTCAATATTACTTCAAATTCGATGCACCCTAGAGTTATTAACCAAAAACTTGCACGTTATAGTGGCTTCTTCTGTATGTACTCAACCTTTTTTGTGTTTTGGTAGTATTTACTCAGTATGTGATTAGGTTCGCTGAAGTATGAGTACATTTTGAACTTTGAAATTATTAGTTTCCTGAAGATAGGATCTTAAAAGGTTTTTATATCCTCATAATATTAGTATCAGCTGTGTTTTGGTGATTTGATATAAAAAAATATGCATTATCATGATAGTTTGTTATTATCAGCAAAAGTTATAATCTTACCATTTTGCATGCTCGACTAAAGTATGAGGTTTAAGTATAAGTACTATCATTGTAAGCGATAAGCTAATATGGAGTTGACCAATGGGTCATGACTGTCATTAAGGAACTAGAGGGATTAAAAAGAATTGTAGGTGCTTATAAAATTCCTTAGGTTTTTCTACAATATAAACATTTCGTGAACCTTTTATCACTACCATATCTGCATTATTACCCAAATGCCTGCATTTTTATCCCCTTAATTTGTAAATTAAACAAGGTTGCTCACATTTAAGTACTGGTATAAGCTTTTAACCAGTAGCATCTTGCTCTTGACCTTCCCCTTGAGCAGCCGTGTCAATGTTTAATAGAAACACATATTCCTTATTTTTTTTTTAACAAAATCATAAAGATATCAAATTTGACTATATATATGATTGTCAGTCCATTAATGCGTCCTTCAATATTAACTAGAATTGTTTTAAAAAAAATAAGAATTGTTTAATAAAAAAAAAAAAAAAAAAAACTAGAATTGATTTGTAGTAGTATGATATTGAATATCTTTAACTAAGTTCTTGGACAATTCCTTTTCAAGCAAGAAGTTGAAACAATACGAGTTCAATGGTATACTTACTTTAAGAGTATGACACGTTTGTTTAAGCGGATTATGAGCTTGCAACTAAATAACCAGACTATACATATTCTTTAATTTGTTCAGTTATGTTTTTAATAGATGTGCATGATTGTTGATGGACTTATCTCTTAACTATTTCCTTCTACTCACAGTCAACAAACCGACTGCTGCTAAATCGGCAAACGAACGAAAACAAGAATTGCGGAGGCTTGGGAGAAGCAGAATTTCTGTGAGGTTGGGTAATGGATCAAAACTGATACGTTTTGTTTAATAAATAATACAATCCGGAATACATATATTTGTTAGCAGATAATGCCGTGGGAAGTTAAATTCTTTTTGGTTATCCTTGCTTTGATAAAAAATATATATCTTTCGAGGTTTGGATGATTCGGGTTCATCAGTTGTTGAAATTGGCTTTGTAATTTTTGTTTTGCAAGTTATATACAAACCGCTCAGTTGTGCGGATTCATTTTTTTTTATAATGTCAATGGAATATAACTTAGAAATTTACAAGTTTTAGATGTATCTCATTGTCTTATAAAATATATTAGACCAAGACACTCCCGCGGCAACGCGCGGGCTACCTAGCTCGTTACAAACTAAACTTGAAAGTCCACATTTTATGATGATAGTCATAATACTTATGCTACTAAGTCACTAAGCTACCTAATACTACTTCCGTCCCATATTTATTGTCCATCTTTCCTTTTTCAGTTGTCCCAAATTAATTGTCCACTTCCATAAATGGATAGGGAATATAAATTAAGTTTACCATATTACCCTTATTTGTAGTTATTATTACAAACTTTAAAGAAGTTGAAAATTAATTGATTAAGGGTAAAACTGTCTTTATGCAAAAAGTAAGAGAGAGAAAGCTGTAAAGGTGATACTTTTCTAAAACTGTGTATTTTTTGTCTGTGGACAATAATTTTGGGACGGAGGTAGTAAATGAATAATTATACTTAAATAAATGTTTATACTTAATAAGTATAAATAATAATTAATGGGTTTGGCTAACAACAGTTGTCGTTACCAACAAACTTCTAACATTTTATTTAAAAAATTATGATTTGTCTAAACAAAATCATCATGAATTAGTTATTAGCTCGTATTATTTCTCAAACACATTTATAATTCATCTTATTTATTGATTGCATAAGCGAAAAAAGTAGAAAATGTTTTTACTCATGCCTTAATATTAGCATTACTTTAAAACAAGAAAAGTAGAGTTTATTGTTAACCACAATCCTTAAGGCTGTTTTTAACATTTTTCATAATTAATTATTGAGAAATGATATTTCTTCCAACTAAACATTCTTACTTATCTTCCTACTTCCATGATCCTGACATATGAAAAAATTGATGGTTAGATGAAGTGAGATAATGAATAAAATACATGTCTTATATTTTTATGCTGGTAAGGGGATAAGTAAGCACAAAGAGTAGATGATATAACAATACTCTTAATTATTACTACTTTTTAACTTATGTGCATTTAATTAACCTATTAAATGTAAAAATAACAATAATATCTTGCAAACTAAAGTCTACATTAGTTGCACACATCTCAAAAAAAGGGTTAAACTAATTGTTAAATGTTCTAAATTCTCATAATAAACGTGCATAAATGAAATTGTTAAAGTGAAGAAAACAGTTTGCCTAGAATGTTAGTACTTTTTTCGTAGGTATCTGAATTTAGACCAATTGCATGCTGCAATATGGTTTATAAATGCATCAGCAAGATCATCACTAACAGGATTAAAAATGGGTTACAAAAGCTGGTGAGTCTAAACCAAAGTGCCTTCATTCAGGGGAGATTGATTCAAGATAACATTCTGATTACTCAAGAACTACTCAACGGGTATGACATAAAGAATGGACCTAAAAGGTGTTGTCTAAAGATTGACATTGCAAAAGCATATAACATAGTGGAATGGAGATTTTTAGAACATGCCTTAATCTAGTTTGGTTTTCATGCAAAAATGGTGAAGTTGATTATGGTTTGTGTGACAAGTGCTAAATTGAGTGTTTTTGTAAATGGTGAAAGAAGGGGACACTTTCCAAGTTGTAGAGGATTGAGGCAGGGTGATCCAATATCCCCACACCTGTTTACTATTGTAATAGAGGTTATATTGATGATGAGGAGAAATACTCAGCAAAGGGCGGGTTTTAAATACCATAAAGGCTGCAAAGAACTCCAATTAACACATTTATGTTTTGCAAATGATCTTTTGGTTTTATGCCATGGAGATGTCATCTCAATAAGGATCATCAAAGATACATTAAATGAATCAGTCAAGCTTCTGGACTTCTCACTAACATGAGCAAGAGTACTGTATTTTTTTGGAAATATGAAGCCTGAAGAAGCCAATGAAATCCTTGGTGTTCTACCTTTTCAGGTTGGAAAACTCCCAGTTAAATACCTTGGTGTCCTTTTAATAACTAAGAAGATTGGAGCAAAAGAATGCAAGTATCTGTAACACCCCCAAAATATCGCAGCGAAATAAGACTGTGTCACTTGGGGTGCTACTTCATAATACAAAGTACAAGTTATAAAAAACGACCTCTAAATGAGACATTTTGAAAAGTTACCATTCGATTAATGAATTCAAAGTTACAAACATGAGATTCCAAAGTATGATACATAAATGTATACAAAATGTTTCGAATTGTAAACGATAAAAGCGTAAGTCTTCAGAATATGCAGCTTGACTCTATGTTCCACGCACTAGCTATCGCCTTACTAACCTGAGATAAACATGCTAAAGTGTCAACACAATGGTTGGTGAGTTCATAGAGTTTGTCTTAAAACAGTTGAAAAGCCTTTAGAGAATATTTCCATAGCAAAGGCATTGTAAATCCACTCAGTTGCAAATCCCGCCCATACAAAACTTGCAACCTGTGTGTTTACAACTCACTGCTAACATATAGCATGATTCAAGACATATGTGTATATACAAGCACTTAAACAAGTCACACAGTTGAGCCTTATGCACAAACCATAACTACTGGGAGCCACTTCCCAAAGATAACTAGGAGCCACTTCCCAAAGACTACTGGGAGCCACTTCCCAAAGACAATTTTACATGCATCCTAACCACTAGCAATCAGGCAATAATAGTTACATAGCATTAGTCACAAAGTAAAACACATATATTGAATTCAGAACGCGCATACTTACCAATTATGAAAACAATGCATCATACAAAAAGCATTTAAAAACATGATTCAACACATAAGTTTTTGAAAGTAGTCAAGCATGTATCTCCCCCAAAGAGTTCAAAACGAGTAAAAGAGTGGGGCTATGACTCACCTTGAACTAATGATATCAAAACATATAACGGAATAGATGGATTAAGCCAGGAAGTCTCTACGTGCAACCTAGAATATGATGATATGTCTTAGGTTTGGAACAATGTCTAAGAAAACATAGACGAGCCTATATATGTCATTTATATTGATCATGATGTAGTACTTGGTAGTTTTATGTACGTTTGTTTATGAAATGGTTTTAGTTTGTATATCTCGTACTACCGTTCGGGCCATCACAATCCAGAGGTCATGCAGTAAACGTTCGAGGAGCCAGGACACTTTAAATCATCAATCCACAACTCATCTTGACGGTTTACTCTAATGAACCCCTCACATGAAGTTCCCTAGTGTTGTAGTATTCAATTTGTAAAACATGTATAATAGTTATAATGATTTCGGTTTAGAAAGCCTTGATGTCTTAGTCGTGGCCTTGCCGTGGCTTTGGTCTTGGCTACCATGTCTTTGAGATCTCAACCTTGGCCTTAGCCATGTTTTTTATCTCAGCTCTAGGCCTTTAGGCCATTTGGTTTTCCTTAGCCGTGACAAAAAGGCATAGCCTTATAGGTAATAAAGGGGCTGTTAAGAATTTGAAGAAAAATAGCATTTGTTATGCGTTTTCTGGACCCGTACCCTGAGTATTTGAAGAAAACGTCGCTCCGGACAACTTTCGTGTTTTAAATTTTTTATGAATCGAACCAGAAATGCCTCGTTTTTCGTGTTCTATGTTTCTGTCACAGAAAGTTTTCGACAGCTTTTAAGTTTCATTTTGGAAATTTTAATTGGCCGTATCTTTTGACTCGTGTACTCGTTTTGGGTGATTCAAATTGCTACGTTTTCATATTAACCTTGTCTAGAACAATATATAAAGTATCAAATCTAGATGTGGTTAGCTTTGTGGAAATTTTGTACATAGGTTCACTAGTTTACTAGTTTGTTAACATAATATAACATATAAAGGTTTTAACTTGTTTTTAGAACTTAGCACATCATGAATCAATATAAAGAGCATATATAGCATATAAGGATTATGAAAACAAGGAAGAATAACATGCTTAAGTCTTACAACTTTTGGCCTTAATGAAAAGGGAACTCATGAACTAAGACAAGATCTAAATCCTTCAATCGAAAACCCTAGCTTCCAATCCTTCCACACAACTCTTGCTAACCCTTGATAACCTTAATATAACCCTTGTGAAAAACCATCTTAGCTCAGCCTTAGTACCCTTTTGTAGCTCCCAATTCAATCATGGAATCACCAAATAAACACTAGTTTCGTGTAGAGAATAACTAGGCCTTCAACTCTTATGTGTAACTTGGAACTTGGAAATCAAAGAATCATGTGTTTAGGGATAAAAGTTGGGGTGTGTTAAATGGTGATGAAAAGAATGAAGAGATGAGTTTCCCTTTATAGTGGAAGTGAGGAGGTTAGCTAGTTCTTACTTATGGTTAAAATTGGAACACATGAAGTATAATGAACTAATGGTTAAAAACTAAACACATGATGTATACTTGGTTGTTTCTAGGCCATATACTTTACAAGGCTCATTATCAAGCCACCAAG
The DNA here is from genome assembly GCA_030686995.1 of Artemisia argyi. Lineage (NCBI taxonomy): Eukaryota > Viridiplantae > Streptophyta > Magnoliopsida > Asterales > Asteraceae > Artemisia > Artemisia argyi. Next base: position 153,052,867 of record CM060706.1, on the reverse strand, counting down.
GCCACCATATACACGTTCATGGACAAGGGGGAGGGACTAGGTGGATGAATCTTAGCCTTATATAAGTTACGTAGTGAGTTTTGGTCTCGTTAATCGCTAACTGTAAGTCGTAAAGTCATGAAACTTAAAACCGGGTATCCTAAAAATATGAAACTTGTAAATATGTTAAATCTTATCAATATACTCTATATTAGCCTACTAAAGGAGTGATAAATTTTATCGGAGTGCTTAAAGTCGTAAAAACCTAAAACCGGAATTGAAAATATCTAGTTAAGATATTTAAGAAGGGAATTTCAACTTGACTTCTCTTAATGAGATATTTTGTAAGAATTATCTAAATAATATCTAGTTGATGACTAGGTATATGATTAGGCAAGGTCATTTAAAATGTATTAGTCAAAATGTGGTGCGGGTATCGGGAGTGAATAGTAATTTTTAGGAAAATGTTCAAAGTTTCTATAATGACCCAAAATACGATGAATAGTAAAAATGAATAGTGAAATCCCGAGGATGAATAGTAACCCAAAAATGCGAATTGTTACAGTATCTAATTGATAAAGTAAAATGCAAAGTAAAGACTGGAAGAACAATTATCTCTCATATGCAGGTAGATTGCAATTGATTGCCTCTGTTCTAGCCTGTATGCATATATATTGGGCTGTTGTTTTCTTGCTTCCTAAATCGATATTGACAAAGTGTTAAAAGGCTTTTTATGGAGTAAAGGTGGGTTAAGGAAAGGGCAAGCTAAAATGGCCTCGAGTACTGTTTGCAAACCTAAAGTCAAGGTGGGTTAGGCTTGAGAATGTTGGATGCATGGAATGAAGCTCTCTTAATTAAAATACTGTGGAGCATAGCTGCTGATAAAGATACCCTACAGGTAAAATGGGTGAACAAGGTGAAGTTAAAAGGAATGAACCTATGGGATATTCAGAAAGAAAGTAATGACAGTTGGATGTGGAAAACTTTGTTGGACTTCTGGAAAGTAATTGGGAATGGAAAGAAGACAAATATGTGGTATGATCAATGGTGTGATGCTGGAGCTCTGAGCAATACTGTTACAAAAAGAGACATCTATGATGCTAGGCTGCAGGATGATACTTGTGTTCATGATATGGTGGAAGACAATAATTGGAAGTGGCCTGATAATTGGTTTGTGAAGTATCCCAAGCTTATTAATTTCAGTGTCCCAACAATCTTAGAAGATAATGAAGATATAACTAAATGGAGGGATATGAAAAGGAACTTGGCGGAATTTTCAACTAAACAAGCATGGGATATTTTTAGAATGCACAATCCTAAGATAAGATGGAAAAATATTGTCTGGTTTTCCCAATGTAACCAAGGTATGCATTTGTACTATGGATGGCAGTGAGGAGGAGATTGCAGACTCAAGACAGGTTAATGAAGTGGAACAACAATCAATATATGAAATGCCCTTTATGTGAATTGATCAATGATTCACATAATCACTTACTTTTTGATTATGATTTCTCCAAGAAAATATGGGACAACTTGATAAAGAAGCTTGAGGAAAGGAATATGCCAAGCATATGGGAGAACATAATTGAGCACTACTGCAATAGTCCTTGAAATAATTCTATTGGGAGTGTTATGAGAATGATAACCCTTGCCACAACAGTGTACTATTTCTGGAAGGAAAGAAACTCTAGAATTTTTACAGGGGAAAAACAAACAATGGAGGTGGTGCTGAAAATCATTGAGGAAAAAATAAAGTTGCAGATTTTGTTTTAAAAATTAAGAAATCTAACAATGTTGAAAGAATGGCAAAGAATTAGCAGTTGACTCTTAACTATGAGGTATAAGAGATTGTTTGGGATAAAGGTGAATGAGACAGTGGCTAGTACCTTGGTAGCTAGTATCACATTTCTGAAAGTCAAATTGGAAGTATGGGGTCTTCTAATAGCTGACCTAAAGAATGGTTTCCTATGCCTCCACAAAGTAGTTTCCTATCTGCAGTATTAGTAGCATCAAAAATAAATTAGCTTCATCATAAAGGGTTGTTTGGGACAGTGAAGTTCTTAGGAATCTCTGTCCATGGGGAATGCAAGGGGTGATTTTCAAGATTCCTACAAACATTTAAATAGTTTTTAACCACTGATTCCTACTTTCATCACTGGAAAAGTAGAGAATCTTTTAGATCAGCATAATGGATGGCCTTGTAACTTGGTTCTAACTGCCTTAGACTCTGATGTTTATCTGTGGTATCAATGGGTGTTGTAGTAATTGATCCTCACACATGAATGTCTATAGTTTAAGATAGAAGGTAACGATAAAGTAGGTTTTCCATTATGAAGGGTAGCTGATCTAGGAGGGGAGTGCAAGTTGAGTGGAACTGAGAGTTGTGAAAGATGAAACTTCATGGTCCACTCATTGCATTCCCACAGGAGGTAATGGTTGGTCCTCCCGCAAGGTGTGTGTTCCTATTTGTGTGAAGCAATTCTAGATATGGAAATGTAGCGCACCTAGTATAGCCCTTGACTTAGAGGGGTTATGGGTGCCTAATGATGCCATACTCCTTTCCTACCTTGATCATTGTGGATGCGAGTTGAATGGTCGGTGGGAAGGAGTATGGAAATGTAATTAGATGGTAAATATGCAACTAAAAGGTGAATCTAGATCTGCAAGTAAAGCTTGGTTGGAATTGAGTAGAATATGTGCAGACATGATATGTTCTATTGCTGTCAGACTTTAGTATTGTCTGATATAGATTTTAGTGTTACCAGATATCGGATGTTATATAGTTTTGATTTTGATCCTGTTTTGGAACATGTCCAAGCACTAATGTGATATACTTATAGTGTACAAATGTTTGGAGTGATTAGTATAACATTTAGAATGTTAGTATACGTAAAACTGAGAACAACTTGGTCATACGGGTGCAATGCTTCAGATAATTAGGTACGAGTTTGAAGATTCAATTGCAAATGCATTTGAGAAAGTTGTGATCTAACTGAAAACAACCTTATGTCATACGAGTGCAACGCTTCAGGTTTTTAGTACGAGTACGAAGATTGAATTTCATATGTGCACGTGAAAAGTCGTGGTCCAACTACTATACTTAAACTTCTACTCATGAGTTGAAGAAAGTGAATAGTGATTTCATAGAGATTCGACATAAATACAAATGTATGATCTAGCATGTACTATTAAAAAGTATATGATCGTGAATCAAACAAGCCAAGCTATGGTTGCTTGGTTGAACTTCATTAATTGTTATGATAGATCCTATCTACCTCTCAATAACATGCATTTAAGGGGTCCTTGGATTAATTGATTTTTTCATTTTGCAAAGTTATTTGACTTTAGAAAAATTACAAAGAGTGCTTTGTATTATGGCATAATTTCAAGTTTAGCTTACGTAATTTGAACAAGCCAAGCTAAAACTAGTGGGGCATCGCTTCGGTGTCACCGTCTTTTCACAAACGTATAGTTGACCGTTTAAAGAGCACTTTAATGAAATATGTCATGGTTTAATCTCGTCTCTTTTCTAAAAGAAAGTCATTAGATATCTAAGAAGTGTAATAAAGACGTCTCAAAATCGTGTTCACCACCGTCATATTAGTTTTCTATTTCTACAACCAACTTACCATCAACTTAATGTAATATGAAATTAATTTCGCCATCAAAACATACCTCACTTAAACCCAAATATACCCCACAAAAACATTTAATAAACACACACACCAAACATCCCACAACTCGATCGTCTGCAAGACCAAGCCCTCCATTTTCTGGCCTTCGACGCGTTTTAAATGGGTCACCTTATTAGCACGTGTGTTGAGTATGCCATGTAGGACGAAGACCGAGTCCTCACGAGCTTATTACACCTGGTCTAACATCGTAAGTTTTGTTGGAATATGTGAATCATAACAATAGTATAAACACATAAACATCAAAGAGTACGCAGCGGAATAGATCAAATACAAATAATAAATTAACCGAATATAAATGGATGCGTACCTCTTTGTGATTTCTAGCAAGAACAAGAAACTAATGGAACAAGAACTATAAACCCTAATTGGGTTTAATGGTGGATCGACTAGGGTTAGTCGAATAGGGCAAATCACCTTGTTAGCAAAAGTATGCCAACACTTCGTTCTTGAACACACGTATTAGTAGCGTTTCAATAAGAAAAGCTAGGTTCTTAATTCACAAGCAATCCAAACACAATATTTAGAAGATCGCGTAGGAACCCTAGAAGGGTGTAGTTGATCAACTAAACAAGAATGGTTTTGAGCTTAGAAATCTAGTAGGAACCCTATAAGGGTGTAGTTCGATTTCTAACTCAAGAGGAGAAAGAGAAGGAGATTTGGTTTGCAAGTGAACCAAGGGATGATTAGAATGAACAAAGGGGTTTGTTTATATACTAATCAACATCTTGGAGCACAAGATACAAACCCTACACCCTAATGGGTTGGGTTTGGCCAAACATGGGTTTTACAAGCCCATTCCATGTTTTTCTTGAACTCTATTTTAAGTTCAGTCCTTCATCTTTCCTCCAATGATCATTTTGTGAATTTAATAATTATTCGTCACCAAAACAATAATTATTAATTAATTGAAACTCATACGTAAAGTGTGCAATCCCGAAGTCTCGAGTTCGAGTCTGGACATATTCATTAATTTTTATCCGTTAAAACTAACAGCTCCCACTCGGATATACATTAATGTAATAATGACAATGGTTAGTCTAGCATAACACGCCAATGTCCCCAGAACGATCTCGAGTATGGTTTCCTGGAAAAAACCACCTTTGATGATTCATCATCATACTTATCCTTTTGATTCTAATACTATGTTAATATGGATATGGATCGAAGTCATTCCATAATTAACTAGTGTTTCTCGTTATTTATGATTAAGCAAGATTACCAACTCTTCTGAACGTATTCCAGATAGACCTTGGGCATGGCCATGCAAACATCTTGTTAATCCTACGAGCGGCCAAACAGTATTAAACTTCAAAACAAATTTGAAGGAACCAAATCCTGTATTGACTACAAGCATAACCTATGAACTTCGCATCACCTCTGAAAATAATCCTTATAACTACCAGTTACGGATAGCGTTAGATTATCTCACAGAAAATGAGCTACATCCACAGTAGTTACCTGGTATCTCAAGTCTGAGGATAAATATTCATGATTTACTATAATGACAACATCCATAAGTACAATCATGCATTGGGATTTTGTCCTATATTCAATTTTTCAATCATTGAATATCATGTGAATTTGGCATGTCTACGCACCAATATAATTTATATATATTATACCAAATCTCACATTTGTCTTAGTTCAATGATACTCCCATATCATTAATTGACAACGGACAATTTAGAATAACTTAAGTTATTCATGGATTAAACATGCAAATATAGGATACAATATTTATGAATAGAAATAAACATAACACAATACTTCATTTCATTCGAATAATTATTGTTTACAATCCTTTATCCAAATACTAAATAGATCAATGCATGAAAAATTCTTGGTAATGAATTTTGTCTCAAGTAATAACAATCATACTTGTTGACAATTATGCCCAAGTAATGATAATCATACTTGTTGACAAGGCATTTATTCAACTAACTTTGATCTATCGGAATTTTGAGAATACTTATTTCAATAATGAAATTCTTGTATATGTGCATTCAAATAATTTGATATAACCACATAATACATCATAAAATGTGTATGACATCCTCAACATACAATTTATGATAATTAAACTTCCAAACCTTTAAAGTTTAAAGTATTCTTATTCTTTAACGTATAATGCAACTATGCCTTTTGTTAAGCATAACTAGTACACATGGCTATTAACAAGGATGAAATCCTTCCATGACTAGTATTGAGTGTCATCTCAATTTATATTAGCATCATTGTATGCAAACAACAATATGCTCTTTTCCGTAAACTTCAATGTGTAATGTTTTATTCCTTCCAAACTTTCAAGTTTGTTGGCTATGACAATTTTATAAATTGTTCATTTATAGAATCTAGAAATTGTTCCAGGCTGAGGATGTGATTCTATATCCAAATATATTCCTTTAGAATATTCATTACACAACTTATATAATATCTTTCATTAAATATCAATGTTGTCAAATCATCTTTTATCAAAGCATGATATAACAACAACATGATGTACATGAAAAATTCTCGTGTCCAACTTAATTTCATTCATGTACTACATATCCATTTAAACTTTCTAAATGATATATCATGTTCTATTAGATTCATTTACCGCACATGTTTACATCAATAAACATATATTCAAGAGTGTATGTTTTACTTATTAAATCTTTCAAGTAAAGTTTCATTCCAAGTTATGACTTACCATTTAACTTATATAGAATGTTACTTCCTATATGTTATACAACATATATGATTTAAATAAGTAAACATAATACTCCCACTAGCTTTCAGAATTACTTAGGAGTTATCTTATTTTAAATTATAAATCAAAACTTAGATTTAATATTTAAACATAAGATTTATCTCCTTGATGCATGCATCTATCCATACTTGGATTCTTGCATTTTGTATACTTTCAAAGATTAAATGAATTCATAAAACTCTTAATTACTCATCGTCCTCGCTTAAGTAATTATATAAGAAAGAGGTTTTATAATCCATTGTCAAATTTCATATTCATAAAAATGAGTATGACAATTACCATCTTTGTATTTTAATGTGCTTAGAAAAGAGTATTCAATCACAGTTAATTACTTAAGTATGATTAATAATCTTGTCATAAGACATACATTAAAATATGTATACAATTTTGTCCATATGATTCTTTATGCAAAGATTTAAACCTCTAGGGTTTTTCTTCTCTTGCAGAAACTCATCTTCATTAAGATAAACCAAGTTTTCAAAGTTGACTTATCTTTATGGACAGCATCTAAACATTCATAGTATGAGCAATTTACCATAATTAGTAAATGCGTCATTATGATTAACAGGCTTACTTTGATCCTGTAATTCATAATTCTCAGCATATTAATTAAATATCTGAGACATCCCTACGGATCTATGAATGAGAGTTTCATCATGTTGAGATTTAACCTTTACATTTCAAACCTCATCATGATTTTCACTAGTGTGGTTTTAGAAGATTATATATTTTGTAATTTTGATCTTTCAAGATCTAAACAAAACTCCCACTTGCCTTTTGTATTTTATGAATACTTTAGCAAGATGAGCAACACTAAATCGTTCTCATTTGGGATATTACAAAAATATTTTACAGTTCCTGACTCTTGTTTGTTAAAACTGCTTATTAACAAAATCAGAACTTCATTTTAAGACTTTAATGTGATTTATCACATTCCATAATGTCTTATTTAATCTTCTAGGTTGGAGTCTTATTGAGTATATTCAATTCATACTCAATTTTCTAACCTTGATAACTTTTGGAAGAAAAGAAGTCATATTTATCTTTTAATCAAACAATATAACAAGAGTTTGATTTTTCCTAACTGAACACACCACCAACTTGTGATGTTTCATTAGAATTAATATTGTGAGACAAACTAACAATATGTAAGATAAACTTATTCCCTTTGGCTTACCTATTTACCAACTAAGTCAACTTAATGGTACAATAGAATTTCCAAGCCAATTGCATGCTATATAACATAAGTACCTTTTGAACAAGTTACTTCATGTTCATGTCTTAAGAAGACATAAACTGTTATATTCCCACTTTACGTTGTACATCATTGATCAACTCAATGATTTCTTGTTTGAAACATAACAAGTTTAACGTCTTACTTTATTATAAGTCTTGTAATAGTTAAAAGACTTCATGTTTATAAGAAGATATAAACATAAATAACTAAAGTATTTGTGAACACCACCACTTGGTTTCAATAGTAATTTCAAGTTAATTTACTACTTCATTTGCTTATGTCATTTTATGAATTATCCAATTTAAGAAACTGCAAACTCACATAATTCCATTACATCAGTTGATCTGTTAGTAATGAAATCATGTAGTTTACCTTTCTATTGCAATCTAGGCAGGTTACACCCAGACGTAAATTGTAAATTCAAGTGTTTCTTTTAATTTGAATATCATAAGACATAAAAGTAGTCTTATAATCATGACACATGTTCTACATAAGATAATCTTACACATTAAATGTATAAGTCCTATTAGAACATTGATCTCTTACCTTGCAATTAAGAGAATCCTATAATCATATTTCTATGTATTGTTCCTTTGCACACAATAAACAATTCTCCCACTTGTGCATTGAACAATATCATGTAGTATATAAACAACACAACAAACGTTTGTTTATGTGATTCAATATGATTTGTGTCATAAGTAGATGTAGGACTACTTTGTCTTATCAGGAAACGCAAATGGCTATCCTAAGAACATGAGTGTCTACAATTTGAAAGTAATTATCTTGAAGATAATTTGGGCTACTACACAGAAATTAAGTCTTGTAGCTCCCACTGAATTAGAGAACATAACAATAACTCTATATTCAGTAAACAACACAAAGCTCCCAATGGATTTGACAACATTGTACGTGTTTCATAACCAGTGAAAACAATTTGCTTGTTTTTACTTTCCTACACATTTAGAAAAACCCATATGTAATAATTACTCAGGTTCTAAAATGTGTATTCTACTATGTTTATGATGGATTATCCATCAATGATATTAACTTGAAGAATTTGGGCATGCAGCTTCTTCCTTAATAGGCCTACCATCCCTATAATGGTATGTAGCACCTTTAAAGCACAACAACTAGATAAAATACTAGTTTTGCCTTTTACCAATTTTGCGGTAATCTGTCCAGCTTCTAATAACTCATATTTTCCATTTAACCAAATGCCTTGTTTGTTATAGAAGAATTCATTCACCAAATAAGAGTAATGAAAATTTCTATGAAAAATAAGATGTGCTATATCCTTAAATATTAAAGATTGCTATGAGTTATATATTAGAATGTAGACAATTCTAATGTTCCTATCATACCTTTCTCAATCATGAAAAGGAATAGGATTGAGTCTTATTCTTTTCTCATGGAAAATAGACTTAGGATTGAGTCTTATTCTTATGTTCCTATCATACCTTTCTCAATCATGAAAAGGAATAGGATTGAGTCTTATTCTTCTCTCATGGAAAATAGACTTTCTTACATTTCGGTAAATTTTTCACAATCAAACATTATGTTTGAAAGCAGAATTATATCAATTTACCAATTTAAGACCAAACCACGTTTACGGCTTTAATGTTGCATTAATACGTTAAAAAGAATTACAAAATTCAATTTTAGTATTTTCGATAATTAAATTTTCAAGAAAATTAAATACCCATGGTTCATAAACATATAACCATTTTAATTTTACATTGAAAAACTAGGATCCAAATTGACATAAGTTCATCACATCAGTTGATCTGCTAGTGATGACGTTATTCAATAAGGTACGAGACGTGTCCCAATTGCCAATATTCAATTGCAATTCCTAGAATCGATGGGATTTACATTAATTGCCAACCGCAGTTGCAATGTAAGCATGTTTTATCCCCATCTTCTTATGCCTTGAGTGATCAGTTCCCACTATCAACTCAATTAAGTTAACCAATTTAAGAAACAACAAACTTACATAATGACACCACACCAGTTGATCTGCTAGTGATGAAATCATGTAATTTGCCCCTCCATTGCAATCTAGCCAGGTTACGCCATGACGTAGATCCAATTTTAGGTGTTTCCGTTTCATTGGATGGCATATAACTTAAATTTAAGGGAAGTAAATTTGATGTGTGTAATCAAATATATGTACAAAGATGTCATGCATTCATCTTGTAGCATATGTTTCATGTAAAAAAACTTTTACTCATTAGTTTCTTTACGAGCTTAAATCTCCAAACTTTTGATTGAGGCGTTAAGAAACTTACAACTTTGCCTTAAGTGCTTCGTAGTTATCATGGATATTAGGTAAAGACTAAAATATGACTCACAGGCGAGCGGTAAGCCAGAATGGAGGCTCACTAAGGCCGCAATTTAATGCGTAGCCATCCTTATACCCACTTTAATAGTTTGTCATAATTAGTTCCACCTTTCAACCACTTAATACAGTCGCGATCAATCAACCAAAAGTCCAAGATTTATTAAGTAAGCTCAAAACAAGATTTCACCATTATTAAGTCCGTTTAATATTTTATTTATTGAAATTACCCTTTGTTACTATCATGTTAAAAACATATAAAACAAAAGTAATAAATAAAATAAACAAACGACAACAATAATGGACATGCAAATAAAAATCAATTTAAAACACACAATTGATTTAATACACGATTAATAGGGTCTTCCCTAATCTTATAATTAATCAAATTTTAGTAATCTTTATTCATAATATTTACTAAACAATTTATCAATTATAAAAGAATCGCATAATAAGCATGAAATCTTAAAACCAAATCATCATAATCCAAGACAACACATGCATGGTTTGTCATGGATGCCCATATTGCACATATTATAACAAATAATCATGTCAATCAAGGAACGTAACCAAACGGCATATCACAAATATCCATTTATATACACATAAATTACATGCAACCTAGGGTTTCTACAAGTTTTTATCACATAATTCATCAAACCCTAATTTCTTTTTTTAAATAAAAAAAAAATCGACATTTATAAAAAAAAAATTCGAAAAATTAAAAAATAAAATCTAGGGTTTATGAAAAATATAAAAACATAAGAACACCAAGCATGTGATTAATCAAACGATTCAATTTTTATGTGTTTCGGTAATTCATTATAATGTATTAACGGCTCTTGATGCCACTGTTGGAATATGTGAATCATAACAATAGTATAAACACATAAACATCAAAGAGTACGCAGCGGAATAGATCAAATACAAATAATAAATTAACCGAATATAAATGGATGCGTACCTCTTTGTGATTTCTAGCAAGAACAAGAAACCAATGGAACAAGAACTATAAACCCTAATTGGGTTTAATGGTGGATCGACTAGGGTTAGTCGAATAGGGCAAATCACCTTGTTAGCAAAAGTATGCCAACACTTCGTTCTTGAACACACGTATTAGTAGCGTTTCAATAAGAAAAGCTAGGTTCTTAATTCACAAGCAATCCAAACACAATATTTAGAAGATCGCGTAGGAACCCTAGAAGGGTGTAGTTGATCAACTAAACAAGAATGGTTTTGAGCTTAGAAATCTAGTAGGAACCCTATAAGGGTGTAGTTCGATTTCTAACTCAAGAGGAGAAAGAGAAGGAGATTTGGTTTGCAAGTGAACCAAGGGATGATTAGAATGAACAAAGGGGTTTGTTTATATACTAATCAACATCTTGGAGCACAAGATACAAACCCTACACCCTAATGGGTTGGGTTTGGCCAAACATGGGTTTTACAAGCCCATTCCATGTTTTTCTTGAACTCTATTTTAAGTTCAGTCCTTCATCTTTCCTCCAATGATCATTTTGTGAATTTAATAATTATTCGTCACCAAAACAATAATTATTAATTAATTGAAACTCATACGTAAAGTGTGCAATCCCGAAGTCTCGAGTTCGAGTCTGGACATATTCATTAATTTTTATCCGTTAAAACTAACAAGTTTTTCCAAAAAAACATAAATTATTTCAAATGTCTTCTTATTCAAGTGGCGTTGCATTAATTAGAGTAGCTCTTCATCCAATTGAACCAAATACTACATGTCTAAACTTACATGAAATACAAGTGTAGACAATTAGGCGTGCAAATTACACACTTTACAATGCTAGTAGTAAAACGGTAGGTGTTTCCAACATAGTGGGGGCCACAGTTTTTAGCCGAGTACGCGTGGAGCTCATCTGATATAACCGAGACAAAATACGGGCACCGACGGCCTACCGTCGGCGGGACAAATGGAGACCCACTAACTTAGTTTGAATTTAATGGGCCCCACTAAATCTGTTTTTATTCTGTTCCGTTTGCATTAAATCAAATTGGCCCAAATGGCTAAAAGCCTAAAACACCGTTTACCCTTTCGTTTTCTTTACTTTTCATTTTCTTACGTGCCTCCGTTTACATTTTAATACATCCATACGAATAAAAACAAACTTGTTTCCATAATGATGTTACTATTTTATCATATCAAATGCATATATGTTCTCTTTTTTTTAACGAAAGTGCATACATGTTTGGCATTGAGCTTTTAATAAGGTTTAATAGCATTTAGCGTTTAGAATTAAAAATTTGTTTGACAATGTGTATAAAGCTTTTTGTTTTATCCCAAACTGTTATTTTTCAAAACGCTACTTTATCAAACAAACGATATATTACTGCTCAAGATATGCCGTTAAAAAAAAAAAAAAAAAAACCTGCTCAAAATACTGATAATCGATACCGCTAATTAGCACTACTAATTTTGACAACATTCCCTATAATCTACGCATGTACATTACATAATGGTTAAACAAGTTACATCAACCTTCATATGCATATCGAGGGACTAAGCTTTGATACTACACTCAACTTGAAAAGATATATAACGATTTAAGTTAGCCGTTATTATTAGTTTATTAATAAGAAATTACAATATCATCTATTCATAATTGATAAAATTCCCATCAATTTGTTGTCTTGATTCTATTATTATTATTATTATTATTATTATTATTATTATTATTATTATTATTATTATTATTAACGAACATCTTGAGATTCATTTAGGGGTGTTCTTCGGTTCGGTTTTCGGGTTATTCGTTTAATTCGGTTAAAAGTTTTTTTTGGGTCAAACTGTGAATCAAACCAAACTGAATTCAAATTCTGTTTTCGGTTCGATTTGGTTGAATTCTAGTTCGGTTTGGTTCGGTTTGATTTTCGGTTTAACTAAATTACACACTTTATTTATAAAAAAAAAATAGACAAATATATTTAGCCAAAAAAATTATTTCAAACATAAAAAGTATTTTTTTAATATTAGAATAAAATTTTATATATATATATATATATATATATATATATATATATATATATATATGACATTTTATTGATCTTTTTATATATATAAATATATAAAAAATATATAAATTTATATGAATTTGGTTTTCAGTTTTGATTATCAAAATCATATCCAAATCCTGAACCGAATTAAAAGTTTGATTTGGTTATTAGTTCGGTTCAATTATTTTCGATTCGGTTCGATTTTGGTTTTCGGTTTATGAAGATATTTCGGTTTTCTTTCTCGCCCTAAATTCATTATACAAAAACTGCAAGTGAATAGTTGTTTATAAGCCCATCTAGTTGAGCCCAATTTCGCACAATCCCACACCCAACTCTAAATCAAACTCTTGTGTATACATTTTTCACACAACACACCCGGCCTATAAGGCTATAATGGTTGATTTTGTTAGTTACATACTTACATGTCTAGATGTCCTCTTACTAGGAGCATATTTTGCTCTAGACCTTTCATATATACCGAGTTTAAATGAAAAATAAGCATCATCAAAAGGAGTTGCTACGACCTATTGTAACGTGTTTCTCATAACGATTTTGAAGATTGTAAACGATTTAACTTTTAAGTATGACATCATTATTTCGGTAATATTGACAAGACAAATTAAAGCTTCTTAAAATTCATCATGTTGAACAAATGCATTGCCAACATTTTCAACTAGAATGATCAAGACCATAAGACCATCCGTAGTGGCACGCGTCGTGGGTGCCAAGTTGGCAAATAGAACGCGTCCTCCCCATTACACTTTCAATTAAAGACGCGTCCAACATGGGTTTTTTGCAAGGGCTTGGTCGACTGTACGACCAGGTCGTGTGAGTTCTTGTGTATGTGAGAGTTTTTATTAAATGGTTTTTGTGGTGTATATTTGTGTTTAAGTGGGGTATGTTTATTGTGGTAACCGCGATCGCCTTATTAAACTAGGTTGGTCATGTAGAAGGTTGTAGAGAGAAAAAGCTGAGTTGGCGCTATGTGCCAGTGGTGACCGCGGTCATGTGTGTTCACGATCACACTTAGTCTAATGTTGGCTACGAATACGTAAGAACCGAATACAAAGTCTCTAAAACATTACGGACTATTTGTGTAAATTGTCAAAATATGGCAATTATTGGAAGACTAGCCACGTCTTTAACGTGCGATTAGTTTTTAAGCATGGACAAAAGGTCTACATAAGTGATGTCGTGGTCTGATAACATATTTTAAATTAAGTTACATTTTCAGCCAGGAAAAATAGGGAATCAAGATGCTAAAATGAAACAAAAAAACTGTCTAAAAGAAAATTTTGTGCATTAAGTATTTCTTGGAGTAAATTGCAAAAATCATCCCAAAAGTTTGGCCAAATTGCAAGCTTCGTCCCTGATGTTTTGAAAGTGCAATGATCGTCTCTGTGAGAAACTTTTGGGGCAAAAATGGTCCATGTCCTACATCAAATGACTAAACTACCCTTGTTTCTATATTATTTTTAAGTTTCTTACACAAATGGTCCCTGTGTTTCGTCAGGTTTTACAGATTTAGTCATTTTTTTTATTTATTTATTTAATTGTTAATACTAGTATTATCTTTTTATACGTTTTCGTCCATTTTTTTTACGTTGTTTTTTGTCCGTTCTTACACAAATTGTCCGTTTTTTTTAAGTTAGGACTAAATCTGTAAATTCTGGCGAAACACAGGGACCTTTTGTGTAAGAAACTGAAAAGTAATATAGAGACAAGGGTATTTTAGTCATTTGATAAAGGCCAGTGACAATTTTTGCCCCAAAATTTCCAACATGGACGATCCTTGCACTTTCCAAACATTTGATACGAAACTTGCAATTTGGCCAAACTTTAGGAACGATTTTTGCAATTTACTCTATTTCTTGGTAAAAGTTAATACATTATGTATTAACTATTGCACCAGCAATCTAAGAGTACATGTTTTTGAGGTCAGACACATTAGTGTTCTCGCAAAACATGTTGGAAAATTTAGTGCACTTGAGGGATCTTATCATACTTGGAAATGGGTTAGGAGGTACGGAGTGTACACCCATCAAGTCACTGATTCCCCTGACTCTATAGTAGTTGTGCAAGATTCTGCTGAAGTGCTGGTTCCTACTGATGGTTCCTGCTGAGTGCTGGTTCCTGCTGATGGTTCCTGCTACTTGTGTCAGAATCCTGTTAATAAGTAGAGTTTCTGCTGATAGTGTTGTATGATTATGTAACTGATTTGACCTATTCAAATGGCAGTTACATCTGCACTCATGACCTCGTTTATTTGGTCATGTAACCACTATTTTAGGCTATAATGGGGATAATTATTTGGAGATCAATGGGCCGATTAATTCTCATAATTCCATTTGACTAGCCATGAGTATCTTCCTATAAATAGGAATCAAATAAAGCATGAAAGACACACAGAAAACAGATAACACTTATACACGAAGGGTTATTCATTTGTGCCTAAATCACTAACAATATTTGGTCTTATCCCAAGTAGATATTCATGATACCCAGGCATTAGGGTCGAATAGTTTACTTTGGAAAGTGATAACACGATTCCAAGTGATATCCGGTAACCATTCATTGGTACGTAGTTAGGTCATTGATTATCTTAACCCTGTTCTGGGCTCATAACCACCAACAATCAAAGTAAACTATTCTGTGATAATCAATGGTAACTTTTCCAAATTGGAAAAGTTTGAAGGTGTTGATTTCAGAAGATGGCAAAAGAAGATGCACTTCTTGCTGTCAAGCATGAATGTGGTATATGTTCTTAGCACTGCTATTCCTGAAGATCATGGGGATGATGCTACTGTGGAACAAATAAGGAAAAGAAGCAAATGGGAGAATGATGACTATGTATGCAGAGGTTTAATTCTCAATGGTATGTCTGATTCTCTCTTTGACATTTATCAGAATGTTGAATCTTCTAAAGAACTGTGGGATTCCTTGGATGCCAAATATATGGCTGAGGATGCTTCAAGTAAGAAGTTTCTTGTAAGTAATTTCACAAATTACAAAATGACTGATTCAAGACCAGTCATGGAACAATACAATGAACTTCTTGGAATACTTGAAAGGTTTACACAAAACAAAATGAACATGGATGAGGCTATTTCAGTCTCTTGTATCATTGACAAACTCCCTCCTTCTTGGAAAGATTTCAAGCATACCTTGAAACATAAGAAGGAAGAACTGACACTTGTTCAGTTGGGTAGTCATCTGCGAATTGAGGAATCACTCAGGGTGCAGGATAATGACAAGCCAAAGAGTAGCAATGCTACTGGTGCATCTGTTGTCAATATGGTGGAACATAACAATTCCACCAGGTACAATGACAACAAAGGCAAACGTAAACATCATGATAACACAAGGGCTAATCCTAACAAGAAGGCAACACCTACTTGTTGGAAATGTGGCAAATCGGGTCACATTAAAAAGGATTGCAAAGGTGTTAAGGTTGGTGGTAAAGCCAATGGTTCAGGCACTGGTGGCTCAAGGAGTGGTGGTTCTGCCAACTCACTGAAAGGTCAGAATATGTTTAATGAATCTCTTCAGGTTTATTATGTTACATATGTATCTGAATCTAACTATGTGCAGGATGATGATGTTGCGTGGTGGGTTGACTCTGGAGCAACTGTTCATGTGTGCAAAGATAGAAGATGGTTCAAGACTTACGAGTTACTGAATGATGGTTCTATTCTTCACATGGGAAATGAGTCAACAGCTTTGGTGCATGGTCGTGGTTGTGTAGATCTTAATTTTAGTTCTGGAAAGATTGTAACTTTGTTTAATGTTATTCATGTTCCTGATATAAGGAAGAACTTGGTTTCAAGTAGTGTTTTGAATAATCATGGATATAAACAAGTTATTGAATCTGATAAATTTATTTTGTCTAAACATGGTGTGTTTATTGGTTTTGGCTATTTGTGTAATCAAATGTTCAGGCTTAATATTATCACTGACATTGTGAATTCAGCCTTTATGTCAAACTCTAAACTGAACGACTCCACCATGTGGCATGCTAGACTTGGCCATGTACACTATAAAAGGATGCAAGATATGTCTAAGGATGGGTTAATCCCAGCTTTTGCCATGGACACTGAAAAGTGTAAGACTTGCATGTTGACCAAAATAACTAAGAAACCCTTTCAGGGTGTAAAACGTGAGACTGAGCTCTTGGAGCTTATACACAGTGACCTGTGTGATTTGCATGCCACTCCCTCTTTGGAGAACAAGAAGTACTTTGTGACATTTATTGATGATGCTTCTAGGTTTTGTTATGTCTATCTACTACATGCCACTCCCTCTTTGGAGAACCAAAAATGTATGTTTATTGTGATGACCGCGGTCGCCTTATTAAACTAAGTTGGTCATATAGAAGGTTGTAGAGAGAAAAAGCTGAGTTAGCGCTATGTGCAAGTGATTGACCGCGGTCATGTGTGCTCACCATCACACTTAGTCTAATGTTTGCTACGAATACGTAAGAACTGAATACAAAGTCTCTAAAACAGTACGGACTATTTGTGTAAATTGTCAAAATATGGCAATTATTGGAAGACTAGCCACGTCTTTAACGTGCGATTAGTTTTTAAGCATGGACAAAAGGTCTACATAAATGATGACGTGGTCTAATAACATATTTTAAATTAGCTTATATTTTGAGCCAGGAAAAATAGGGAATCAAGAGGCTAAAATGAACCAAAAAAAACTGCCAAAAAGAAAATTTTATGCATTAAATATTTCTTGGTAAAAGTTAATACAGTATGTATTAACTATTAGGGTGGTCATCGCTGCTGTGGCAGCAGATAAATTATCTGCAGTAAGGCCAAGTTTTTTTTTTAAATTTACATTTTTGGCCCTTCAAGATAAGTACAATTTTCATTTTTGGCCCTTGGCTATAGCACAACAGAAGAGAAATACCCTGCTGTTTTACAGCAGGGATCATTTGGCCTAACTATTAAGTTATTAGCCATTGCACCAGCGATGTAAGAGTACATGTTTTTGAGGTCAGACACCTTAATATTCTCGCAAAAGATTTTTGGTTCAAACCTCACTAATTACATGAAATATAAGTGGCAGTATACAAGTTAAAGAAGTATATTTAGAGAAGTCCATAACAGTAAAAGATACTTTGGATTAAGTCGCATTATACAAGAATGAAATATCCACGTTTTAACTTGACAGGTAAAGATGAGTGGACCATACTCAGTGCACAACTTTCAAATCATTACAAGACATGTCAACCATTCTCATAAATTTTTAAGATTCCTGTCCCAGATATTTGGCAAAACTGCATCTCCATTTCATACCACACCTTCCACTCTCAGTTATGAAGATTCAGTACATTCTTTCATCTTCGTGCTTCCATCAAACTAAACCTTATATTTTCAATTCATCATTGACTAAAGTACTTCATCAAACACGAAACTCGACACCTATTTTCTTCAACAGAAGTTACTACTATTATGGTTATACAACATGCCAATTGCAAGGAGATGATTCACAACTGAAAAGAACTTTTAAGAAACTAAATAAAGGGGATGATTTGAATGCTGAGATTGTTGTTTCGGGTACGAAAAAGGGTAGTGTTGCTGGCGCGGTAGCTTTGATTATTGGTACGAGTATCGGGTCTGGGATACTTGCTCTTCCCATGAAAACTTCTCCTGCGGTAATTTTATATGACACAGTTATGATACTAGAGCTAATGTTATAAGATAACAGCATGTAATATTTATATGATATTTCATATTAGTCTTGGTACAATCCGTTATTCATCATGCCAATTATGTTATTAAAGTGTCCCATTTTTGTATTTTGGTGTCATATCTAGTGGTTATTCAACGACTCATCGAACGGAACATTTTTACTAAATTTTATGATTGTAGTTACTAATGTGGAACACTGTACGCTAGCTCATACTACGGATACTAAATGTAATATGCTGCTTCACCATTATAGTTGATTTAGAAGCACATGTTAAGAGTTATGAAGAAAAATTGATTATTAGATACATGTAGCTCTAAGCATATGGTAATCAGATTTTGATTATTCAAGTTACGATAATATAATCAGTTACAAAAGCACGACATACTTCATAAATGGGCTGCATTTGACTTTCTTAAACAGGGTTTGCTTCCAAGTTCAATATCATTGACTTTATGTTGGGGATTCCTCTTGATAGAGGCATTGTTACTAGTCGAGATCAATGTTGGACTTCTTAAAAAGAAGAAAAAAAGAATGGACAATGAGAACGAATTAGAAGTGATATCCATTAGAACCATGGCTCAAGAGACATTAGGTGAATTGGGTGGTACCATAGCCACTTTGACCTATGTGTTCTTGGGCTACACGTCAATGATTGCATATGCCTCAAAATCTGGTGAAATTATTTACCATTTGATCAACATTCCGGAATCAGTTTCAGGGGTTTTCTTCACTATGCTCTTTGCAAGTCTTGTATCTGTTGGAGGAACACGCACCACAGATCAAGTGAATCAAGTACTCACAGTCTCCATGATAGGTATTGCATACTCTGACCATTGATGTAAACTTGACTTCCAATAAGTCACTTTAAAGCAAGTCTTGTCATTATCTGCAACAGGGTTGTTGGTATCGATTGAGGTTCTAGCAATTGTGTTTGGAGGGTGGTCAGGATTCGAGGGCACTGGTGATTGGACAAAAGTTCCTGCAACTATCCCGGTGATGATATTTTCTTTGGTTTATCATGATCTAGCTCCTGGTAAATAATACTTTAAGTCAACTCTACCTGCTTCGACCCCTACTTAGACATATCAGGATTAAATTTACTTGGCATTTTGATTCAATAACTTTCAGTACGTGATTACTTAAACCCAAATATGCCTCACAAAAGCACTTAATAAAACACACACACAAAACATCTCACAACTCGGCCTTCGACGCGTTTTAAATGGGTCACCTTATTAGCACGTGTGCTGGGTATGCCATGAAGGATGAAGACCGAGTCCTCACGAGCTTATTACGCTTGGTCTAACAACGTAAGCTTTTCCAAACTTATGTAAGCTAAGACATAAATTAATTCAAACGTCTTCTTATTCAAGTGGCGTTACATTAATTAGAGTATCTCGTCAACCAACTGAACCAAATACTACAGGTCTAAACTTACATGAAATACAAGTGTAAACAATTAGCCAATTAGGCGTGCAAATTACACACTTTACAATGCTAGTAGTAAAACGGTAGGTGATTCCAACATAGTGGGGGCCACAGTTTTTAGCCGAGTACGTGTGGAGCTCATCCGATACACAGAGACAAAATACGGGCACCGACGGCCTACCGTCGGCGGGACAAATGGAGACCCACTAACTTAGTTTGAATTTAATGGGCCCCACTAAATCTGTTTTTATTCTGTTCTGTTTGCATTAAAATCGAATTGGCCCAAATGGCTAAAAGCCTAAAACTAGAGGTGAAAAAAATCGGTTTTTTTGGGTTTTCGGTTTTTTAATAACCAGTTTTTCTAATAACCAGTTTCGGTTCGGTTTCGGTTTTTCGGAATCGGTTTTCTTCGGTTATAAATGTTTGGAATCAGTTTTTTTCGGTTATAAATTTTTGGAATCGGTTTTTTTCGGTTTTTTACCGGTTCGTTTTTTTCGGTTAAAAATGTTCGGATTCGGATTTTTTATCGGTTCGTTTTTTTTCGGTCCTTTTCTTCCAGAATTTTACTAAAAACTTCGAACATTTATTTAATAAAATTGTTAATTATCAAACATATAATTAAACAATATTCTCATAACTTTTATTTAAACAATACAATTATACAATCATAACTTTTATTTAAACAATACAATTATACAACAAAAAAATACAATCATAACTTTTATTTATACAATACAATCATAACTTTTATTTAAACAATACAATCATAAAAACATATAAATACTAATACATTTCGAGCTTCGGCATAGGCATCACCCGAAAACATATTAGTGTAATCAAGTATATCGAGCTTCGGCATTGCCATCACCCGTTATACTCAACTACTATCGTCAAGATCATTTTCTTCCAAAAAATCTTGTACATCTACATCTTCAACATCAAATTCTTCAAGCTCACCTTCATCTAATTCGCCTTCGGTATTCGAAGGTGATATCTCCATTTCATCTTCTTCTCTTAATATACCTTCTTCAACTTCTTTATCTAATATTGGACCTTCCAACGATGATTCATGTTGTATCCTATCTACTCCGTCCAAATAATCTTTCAAACATACACATACTTCCACGGCTTCGGGGGTTAGTCTTGTCCTTCTATCCGATATAAGTCGACCACTAGTAGAAAAGACCGATTCGGAAGCTACCGTCGAAGCTTGGACCGCTAATAAGTCACGAGCCATAGCGGATAAAATTGGATATTGGATTTCCCTTTCTTTCCACCAAGCCAAAATGTCAAAGTTTGCAAACTTATCGGGACTTAAAGTTCTTAAAAAGTTTGTAGCCATATATTGTCCCAATTCGCTTGTTGGAGCCGATGTTCGTTGACGCTTTGTAGCGTCTTCAAATAAAGAAATATAAAGGTTTATGTTAATGTCTCTTGTCATTCGGGACGATCCGGCCGCATTTGGTCAACAATTGGGTTTTGTTGTTGACCATATTTTCTTGCATAAATTCCAAATAATTTTTTAAAATTATCGTTAAAATAAAAAATTTGAGATGTTATATAGTTGGGGTCTTCACATTCTACCCCAAAAGATAAGTCTAAATTTTCCATTATTTTTGTTATTAAAAGTTCTACACCTCCAACATTTAAACATGGATTAAGTGCGGCGGAACAAGTAAAAACCAAAGGTAAACTAGCAAAAATATTTTATAAATTTCTTTTTTATAATTTTAACCATTTTTCATAAGACACAAATCGTAATTAGCCCACACATCACCTTTTCGGGTAGTTGGTTTAATTTTCTCAACATCATCATTTGTGTAATGTTGTTTTCGGCTAGTAGCAACGGAGGAGGGAGTAGTGGAAGCTTGTTGTAATTGTGTGTTTTCCATTATAGCGAAATATTAACGATATTTGAGAGTTTTTGAGAGATTAAAGAAAGAAATAAGATTGTTTTTGATGTGTTTTCAACCCCAACTCATTACCTCTATTTATAGTGTCTAAAAACCCTCAAAAACATTCAAAAAAAAAAAAAAAAAAAACGGCTAGTTTGCTATAGAGCCGTTAGGCTCGGTAAATCCAAAAAAAACCCGGAAATAACCGGTTAAAACCGGGTAAAACCGGTTAAATCCGGTTAACGGTAACTTTTTCCTTTAAAAAAAAAAAAAAAAAAAAAAAAAAAAAACGGGTAAAAAATAACCGGAAAAAACCGGGTAAAACCGGTTAAATTTATAACGGAACTTTTTTTTTTTTTTTTTTTTTTAAACGGGCCACGTGTATATATATATATATATATATATATATATATATATATATATATATATATAATAAATAAATAAAACCGGTTATAACCGGTTTTATTTAAAAACCGGGTATACCCGGTTATATAACCGGTAAAAACCCGATCCGGGTAAAAAACACCTAACCGGTCCAACCGGTTCGGTTATAAAAAACCGGATCGGTTTTGTTATAACCGGTTTTGTAAAACCCGATTCCGGTTTACCCGCCGGTTAAAAAAAAAACCGGGTCTAAACTTGCACCACTACCTAAAACACCGTTTACCCTTTTGTTTCTTTACTTTTCATTTCTTACGTGCCTCCATTTGCGTTATTAAGGATTTAAAAAACATTAGTTTTCATAATGATGTTACTATTTTCTCATATCAAATGCATGTATGATGTATGTTCTCTTTTTGAATGAAACTGCATACATGTTTGGCAAGGAGCTCTTTTAATAGCGTTTAGAATTGAAAATTTGTTTGTCAACGTGTACCTAGCTTTTTTTTCCCTAAACTGTTGTTTTTCAAAATGCTACTTGAAAAAACGTTTAGAGTTAATATCTACTAACCACATTTATACATTTATCAAACAAACGATATATTACTGCTCAAGATACTGATAATTGATACTGCTAACTAGCATTACTGATTTTGACAACAAACAAGTTACATTAACCTTCATATGCATATCGAGGGACTAAGCTTTGATACCACTCACAACTTAAAAAGATATAGCAACGATTTAAGTTAGCCGTTATTATTAGTTTATTCAAAAACAAGAAATATCATCTATTCATGATTGATGCAATACATTCTCAAAGTCAAAAATTCCCATCAACTTGTTGTCTTGATTATATATATAGACCTTTTTTTTTTCTCGAACATCTTGAGATTCATTATACAAAAACTGCAAGTGAATAGATGTTTATAAGCCCATCTAGTTGAGCCCAATTTCGCACAATCACACACCCAATATACAACTCTAAATCAAACTCTTGTGTATACATGCATTTTGCACACAACACACCGTATAAGGCTATAATGGTTGAATTTGTTAGTTACATGTCTAGATGTCCTCTTACTAGGAGCATATTTTGCTCTAGACCTTTCATATATACCAAGTTTAAATGACAAATAAGCACCATCAAAAGACCTTTCATATATACCAAGTTTAAATAACAAATAAGCACCATCAAAAGGAGTTGCTGCGACCTATTGGAACGTGTTTCTCAACCCAATTTTGAAAATTTTAAACGATTTAACTTTTAAGCCTGACATCATTGTTTCGGTAATATTGACAAGACGAGTTAAAGCTTCTTAAAATACGTCATGTTGAACAAATGCATTGCCAACATTTTCAACTAGAATGATCAAGACCATAAGACCATCCGTAGTGGCACGCGTCGTGGGTGCCAAGTTGGCAAATAGAACACGTCCTCCCCATTACACTTTCAATTAAAGACGCGTCCAACATGGGTTTTTTGCAAGGGCTTGGTCGACTGTACGACCAGGTCGTGTGAGTTCTTGTGTATGTGAGTGTTTTTATTAAATGGTTTTTGTGAAGTATATTTGTGTTTAAGTGGGGTATGTTTATTGTGATGACCGCGGTCGCCTTATTAAACTAAGTTGGTCATATAGAAGGTTGTAGAGAGAAAAAGCTGAGTTAGCGCTATGTGCAAGTGATTGACCGCGGTCATGTGTGCTCACCATCACACTTAGTCTAATGTTTGCTACGAATACGTAAGAACTGAATACAAAGTCTCTAAAACAGTACGGACTATTTGTGTAAATTGTCAAAATATGGCAATTATTGGAAGACTAGCCACGTCTTTAACGTGCGATTAGTTTTTAAGCATGGACAAAAGGTCTACATAAATGATGACGTGGTCTAATAACATATTTTAAATTAGCTTATATTTTGAGCCAGGAAAAATAGGGAATCAAGAGGCTAAAATGAACCAAAAAAACTGCCAAAAAGAAAATTTTATGCATTAAATATTTCTTGGTAAAAGTTAATACAGTATGTATTAACTATTAGGGTGGTCATCGCTGCTGTGGCAGATAAATTATCTGCAGTAAGGCCAAGTTTTTTTTTTTAAATTTACATTTTTGGCCCTTCAAGATAAGTACAATTTTCATTTTTGGCCCTTGGCTATAGCACAACAGAAGAGAAATACCCTGCTGTTTTACAGCAGGGATCATTTGGCCTAACTATTAAGTTATTAGCCATTGCACCAGCGATGTAAGAGTACATGTTTTTGAGGTCAGACACCTTAATATTCTCGCAAAAGATTTTTGGTTCAAACCTCACTAATTACATGAAATATAAGTGGCAGTATACAAGTTAAAGAAGTATATTTAGAGAAGTCCATAACAGTAAAAGATACTTTGGATTAAGTTGCATTATACAAGAATGAAATATCCACGTTTTAACTTGACAGGTAAAGATGAGTGGACCATACTCAGTGCACAACTTTCAAATCATTACAAGACATGTCAACCATTCTCATAAATTTTTAAGATTCCTGTCCCAGATATTTGGCAAAACTGCATCTCCATTTCATACCACACCTTCCACTCTCAGTTATGAAGATTCAGTACATTCTTTCATCTTCGTGCTTCCATCAAACTAAACCTTATATTTTCAATTCATCATTGACTAAAGTACTTCATCAAACACGAAACTCGACACCTATTTTCTTCAACAGAAGTTACTACTATTATGGTTATACAACATGCCAATTGCAAGGAGATGATTCACAACTGAAAAGAACTTTTAAGAAACTAAATAAAGGGGATGATTTGAATGCTGAGATTGTTGTTTCGGGTACGAAAAAGGGTAGTGTTGCTGGCGCGGTAGCTTTGATTATTGGTACGAGTATCGGGTCTGGGATACTTGCTCTTCCCATGAAAACTTCTCCTGCGGTAATTTTATATGACACAGTTATGATACTAGAGCTAATGTTATAAGATAACAGCATGTAATATTTATATGATATTTCATATTAGTCTTGGTACAATCCGTTATTCATCATGCCAATTATGTTATTAAAGTGTCCCATTTTTGTATTTTGGTGTCATATCTAGTGGTTATTCAACGACTCATCGAACGGAACATTTTTACTAAATTTTATGATTGTAGTTACTAATGTGGAACACTGTACGCTAGCTCATACTACGGATACTAAATGTAATATGCTGCTTCACCATTATAGTTGATTTAGAAGCACATGTTAAGAGTTATGAAGAAAAATTGATTATTAGATACATGTAGCTCTAAGCATATGGTAATCAGATTTTGATTATTCAAGTTACGATAATATAATCAGTTACAAAAGCACGACATACTTCATAAATGGGCTGCATTTGACTTTCTTAAACAGGGTTTGCTTCCAAGTTCAATATCATTGACTTTATGTTGGGGATTCCTCTTGATAGAGGCATTGTTACTAGTCGAGATCAATGTTGGACTTCTTAAAAAGAAGAAAAAAAGAATGGACAATGAGAACGAATTAGAAGTGATATCCATTAGAACCATGGCTCAAGAGACATTAGGTGAATTGGGTGGTACCATAGCCACTTTGACCTATGTGTTCTTGGGCTACACGTCAATAATTGCATATGCCTCAAAATCTGGTGAAATTATTTACCATTTGATCAACATTCCGGAATCAGTTTCAGGGGTTTTCTTCACTATGCTCTTTGCAAGTCTTGTATATGTTGGAGGAACACGCACCACAGATCAAGTGAATCAAGTACTCACAGTCTCCATGATAGGTATTGCATACTCTGACCATTGATGTAAACTTGACTTCCAATAAGTCACTTTAAAGCAAGTCTTGTCATTATCTGCAACAGGGTTGTTGGTATCGATTGAGGTTCTAGCAATTGTGTTTGGAGGGTGGTCAGGATTCGAGGGCACTGGTGATTGGACAAAAGTTCCTGCAACTATCCCGGTGATGATATTTTCTTTGGTTTATCATGATCTAGCTCCTGGTAAATAATACTTTAAGTCAACTCTACCTGCTTCGACCCCTAATTAGACATATCAGGATTAAATTTACTAGGCATTTTGATTCAATAACTCTCAGTACGTGAAGTTACATCTACAAGTTTTTTACTATGAGCTTGATCATATCATGATGAAATTTTGACAATATTTTGACTCTTTTTACACTTACTGTCAACTCAACAAGGTTTTTATTTGGTTATATATGATGACTTTCAGTACTTTGCGCATATTTGGGAGGTGATATTGGGCGTATAAGGACTTCAGTAGTGCTTGGTAGTGTTGTACCTTTTATAGGAATATTGGTTTGGGATGCAATAGCTCTTAATCTCTCAAATCAAGCCGAGTCATTCATTGATCCTGTCGAGTTACTTATGAGGTAATTAATGATCACACACAAAAGCATTTGACTGATTTTAACTCAATTTCATTCATATAATCTCAAGACTGTAAAATTAGGCAAAGATGGGATGGAGTTGAGATTATGGTAGAGGCATTTTCACTTCTAGCATTAGGAACATCAATAATAGGAACCCTTCTAGGCTTCTCTCAGTTCTTTAAAGAGCAGATACTCAACAATTTGACTTGGGATTCTTCTTCATTACAGGCACAGTCAACTCTTTTCCATTTGTATATAACCATCTGCGTTTTTATTTTTAAGCTTTAGAATCTTGATGTTTTACTGCAGAAATCAAGAATGGTAGAAAAATGGTGGATAAGCAATAGAATTGGTTTCACGGCCACAGCTATGGTCGTTGGTCCATCTCTTTTCGTGTCTACTACTGTCCCAGATGCGTTCTCTGCTGCTACAGACATCGCTGTAAGCTTGTGTGTCTTTTGTTGAGTCGTATTTGATTGTGTAAAGTGTGTTTTTTGACGGGTGTTATCTGAACAGGGAGGATATTGCATGACAATGCTATATGGAGTACTTCCACCAGCAATGGCATGGGCTATGCATATTGCAAAGGAAAACGATGATAAAAAGGGGATATCAAAAGCAAGACCAGCCCTACTTGGGGTGGGACTGTTCGCTTGTGGGATCATTTTGGATCAAATATTTCTCGATTTCTCAAGCTTTCGCTCATAAGGAAGGATTTGGCAGTAGCGTAGTATTGGCTTAGTGTATAGTCATATGTAAGCAACTTATTAGTCCCTCATATGTAAGCTACTTGTGACCAGCATCAAATCACCTGATATGCAACAATGCGAAGGGATGTGGGCCCTCTTTACAAGACACCATTCCCACACGAATTGATCAAATTTTAGGTGTACTGCTATATGGTCATGAACCTCAAAAGCACTAGTAGCATCTAGTGGGAATCAAACATGAGACCTCATGCCACATCAAACATAAGTTTCTTTAAAAAAGTTAAGATCAACAAGTCATATGTACTAAATAGAGTTAATGACAAATCACAAAAGCTAAACAAGAATCTACCATACAAAAAATGGTCATAAAAATTGCTTCTTCAAATTCAAATGGAATTTGTAATGTCAGTATAAGAATGAAAGATTGCTGTTACACAAGCAAAAAGGACATTTTATTCAAGAAAAAGTCAGGCATTGTATGATTAAATAATGGAACATACTAGTAATACTAGAAGAAAAAACAATAATGATAATAGACAAGAACACGTGCAGAGTCTGGAGGTCCTTAATTCATTAGCATCTTACGGAAGTGACATGCTTCAGAAGCATCTCAACAACATCATGTGAAATTCTATCGGATTCTGTCTTCAGGTGCTGAATTTTTCCATCTGTTTCCTTCTCAAGTCGCTTCACATTGGCACCGGAGTCACCACTAGACTGTTTGGCATAAATAAATTAGTTTAGGTGTAGAAATGCAATAATCGGACAGTAAAAAGCACAAACTTCAAATTGTTGTGGAATAATTTTAAATGCATCACATGGTTCTCAAATCCTACAAGCTACAACTACATGATTTAAGGGAAAAGTTCCTTTTTTTTTTTTTTTTTTTTTTTTTTTTTTTTTTTTTTTTTTTTTAATTTATTTAAATAAACTCTGAATCATAACCTTACAATTCTAAATTTTTACGATATAAGATTGTTTTTAAATTTTAGAACTATACCTCAGTGAGCTTTCTCTGATAATCAGCCTCCATTTGAGCACGGAATTCAGCTACCTCCCTATCAGCTTCGTCTTTCGCCTGTTTTAGTCTAGCCAATTTTGCTGAAAACAAAAACCGGGGTTGTGTCACCATCCAAAAACTCATGGAAAACATAAAGAGGTGCATATGTTTTACGGTTTCACTTTTAAATCAAACAAATCGTTTTACAAATCCAAAAATATTACAGTTTAGATTGGTGCAAAGAGTAGAGACCGTTTCGTGCAGCATTGACAATTTGCTGAGCTTCCTGCTCCGCCGCTAACAGTGATTGGATTCCACTTTGGCCCCTGCTGCCACCATCCATGTTTGCTACATGATTCCAACATGCCACAAAATGTTTAGCTCAGATACTAATCTCTCGTCGAAACGGTTAAATCTAGTCAAGCATGCAATATCTTCACATGGGTAACTATACTAGATTAGTACATTTTCTCCTTTTGGTTAAAATATAAATCACCAGATTTATAATTACTAAATGAGGTCATTGCATTGGTATATTGGGACAATTTGAGCAACTTGATCTAATTCATTTCAGACATCACCAGATTTATAACAATTACAAATCAAGATCCAAAATCAGCATTACCCATATAATATATAAACCATAATCTATAAGTTTAAAGATTGAATATTTACTGCATTGAACAATTATAAAATATGCTAGAGATTACATTTTTATTAGATTTAAACACAGATCAAGGACACGAATAATAATGAAAACAGCCAAATGTGGATCCATAAAACATAGAAATAAAATGAGGAGTGGGAGAACATACCTAGCAAAAAATAAAGAGTGATCAAATGTCAAAATGATTTGATGATCTATATAGCTTTGTTTGTTATATTTTCAACACTTTTTTGGTTTTCTTCAATCTTCACTAAAATGGACTCTTTTATATCAATGAGTAAATTGCAAAAACCGTCCCTTTGGTATGTCCAAATTGCAAACTCATGCTAATGCAGTCTTTGTGGGAAACCTTTGGTGCAGATATCGTCATTGCCCCGGATGTGAAATGAGTAAAATGCCCCAAATTAAAACACTGAAGGCAAGGTCATTTCAGTAATTTCACAATATTGGGGCAAAGACGATATCCACACAAAATGTTTCTCACACGGACGGTACTTCTTTATATAAACCATTACCAAAACAAACACTTTCAAAATGATTTACCAAAATCGACGAAGCAAGCAAAGCATTTGCTCGCCATGTTCTTTGTTTTTTAGCGAGAACGGCGAGAAAAACATGGGCGAGCAAGCATTTTGCTATCCATGTTCTTTGTCTTTTAGCGAAAAATGTTTGTCTTCTTCTGAAAACGGCGAGCAAAAGGGGGGACGAGCAAAATCAAAATGCTCGATGTGTCGATTTTGGTAAATCTCTAAAAAGGTGTTGGTTTTTGTAATTCTTGTTGGAAAGTGTTTATTCTAGTAATTGATTTTTATAAAGACTCCCCATTTTTATAAGTGACACCACTATGTTTTTTTTCTTTTTTTTGAATTTTTTTCTTTTATTTTTATTATTTTGTTTATATCATAACACTGTGAAACAAAAAATAGGAATAAAAAATATAAAGTTAAACAAGTAAAAAGTATTAAACTGACAAAAACTACGGAACTTAAACAAGGGGACAAAGGTAGAACGTACGGAATATTGGTACTTTTTGTCGCCGGAGGGGTACCAATAACATAACCCTTTAATAATAGTTAAAAGAGGATAATGACTAAAAACAAGTAAATTAAAAAAAAAAAAAAAAAAAAAAAAAAAAAAAAAAAATTGTAACTAACTTGTCATAACCTACTAAGATTTCGACTTTTTTTGGACATCTTACTTTTTAATTTTGACATTTGTTTGTATTATTTTTCTTTTACGATTTTACCCTTCCGTTATTGATAAAATGATGAGTAAAATTAATTGTCACAAAATACACACAAAAGTTGAATTAAAACTAAGGTATACACAATAATCGAAATTTTAGTAGGGTACATTATTTTATCACTATCCCTGGTTAAAATGAAACTACGAAATGACTATTATTAGTGGGAGATGATTTGCACGCTCAATCAAATAATTGAGACACTCAAATTAATTGTGTTTGAACATTTATACCCTCACAGGGGGACACTCAAATTAATTGTGTTTGAACATTTATACCCTCACATTGAACATTTATACCCTCACAGTTGCCTTTACACTTTCACCCATGTGAGGGTATAAATGTTCAAACACAATTAATTGGAATGTCCCAATCAGTTTTTGGAGTGTGCAAATCACTTCCCATTATTAATGTCATATGAGTGACTTAACTAATAAATTGGGTGTTTAAATCTTGAATAGTTTTTAAGGTAGTGTAGTGATGTAGTGGCAAGTGTTCGAAAGTTTTGAAAGAGACCAAGGTTTAAACGTTGTTGGATGTACATTTTGGGATGGTCAACCAAAAGTCCAGAAACAATCACGGAAATACCGGTTAGGTTGCGTACATCATAGTGAAAATGACGCTACTTTCCCTGGTAGATTTAAAAGAGATTCATGTCAGTTTACTTGCTTTTGTGTTCCAAGTCTAAATCGCCATTTAATGCAGGTGCTACATTGTGTTCAGACGTGTCACTTCACTCGATACTCACTTGACGGGTTTTTCAAACTTGTGCCGTGTGGCACAAGCTTAGAAGTGTTTAATAAAGACAAAATATTTTTTAAATAACTTAATTTACATATAAAACATAGATAAGTTTGGCAGACATCATAAATTTAGAAAGTTAATATGGTCATTTGAGTTGGTATAATGCTTCTTAACCTCCTCTACCACCGTGGCACAAGTTAGAATTTCCCTTTCTTAATTAAGTCAAGTTAGTTATTGTAGTAGCATATGGTATTCAAAGTCGGGTGACTGATTAACAATATCTCTCAATCTCAACGTATCGGACAATCGTACTTCTTATTTTTCTCTCGCACTCTATATAACAAGACAATGTAAATGATAAATTTGAACCAATAGGAAGAAGAAATAAAAGAGCTCAGAGTTCGGATCTTCTAGCCAATACACCAAAACGTGCTCGCCTAATATTGCTACGGCGCTTCATGTATACAAGCGTAGCAAACCCGATCAAACCTGCACCTGCCAAAACTCCTATAACGATGCCGGCTTTCTGTCCACCACTGGGTCCAGAAGATTTACCTCCACCTCCTCCGCCGCCACTACCACTGCTACCGCCGCTAGGTGGAGGTGGCGGAGTACCAGGAGGTGGCAATTTTGGTGATGGGGATGGACCTGACCCTGGTGCTGTAGATGGAGACAAAGTAGGAGGTGATGGTCCTGGTGCTGTTGATGGAGACCAAGCCGGGGCTGATGGGCCTTGCGAGGGTGATGGAGATGGGCTAGGGGCTGACGGGCCTGGTGCGGGTGGTACAACCTGAAGTATTCTCCGGGAACCTTGTAAGGTAGGGAGTGATGCCATAACCAGAACCAAAACAATGAGAAAAAATGGTAACTGTTTTTCCATGGTTGCAGTGTTACAGAACTAATACGGAGTATAAAACAGGCTTTTATATTAAGCAAGATGTGATGAAAACAATGATCAAAATGACAACAAAACAAAAAGAATGCCATAACATATGTAAATCCGAAAGGCAGCTAAGGAATTGGAGAACCCGTCAAATAATACATACCAACAAAACACAAGAAAACATTTGCTTGGAAGAGGCATAGAGATATTTAAATATACTTGAATAAAATAGTATCCTACATATGCAAGTAAACCTTTGACTTTTACATAACTTAAAAGTAAAAAATTCAAAATTTGACTTTTAAGATCTGACCATCTTTATTATTCAATTCAGGAAGCAAATGTATGCTAATGTTAAATTAGAACAGAAGGCAATGGACCTCATAGTTCATCCTTCAGATCTTGATTGCTGTTTTCTGGAGTCGACTCTGATTTCTGAGTTGACTCAGATTTCTCTGTTGACTCGGCTTTCTGAGTTGACTCAGGTTTTTGGAGTTTAAAAGGGATTGCAGCGTGCTGCTTGATGAACTTATAAAAGGCTTTCACTGTTCTGTCTGTATCTACTGTGATCTGCAAAACCCAAGTTTCAAAAGTTTCATATATGGTTAAAAAAACATCAAGTAAAATAACGACTTTGTGGGCTGTTTAATGGACACTTACGGGGTCAAAGCTCTTATTGCCAGCCGGGAAGAAAAGAATCGTTGGGTATCCATCAGACTGAGAAAGATGAAAATGTAAAAAAGTTAACAGAATATATCATAAAATAATCCGAAGTTTAATATTGACAAATAGTAGAATACCTTAGCTCGAGGGTGCTCGTTTGTGGTGCCATCCATCTTGGCTATAACAAGGGAGTCAATGCCTCTAAGATACTTTGCAAGTTTATTGTAAGTTGGTTCGAGTGCTTGACAATGGCCACACCACGAAGCATATATCTGATAACAAAAAATTGTATTATTGCATCACAATAAACACGTTGAGATGCATATTCAACGGTTTAATTAAATAAAAAGCGTACCTCCAAAAGAACATCCTTTGACTCGTCCAAAACTATTTCGTCAAAGTTATTACCGACAACTATTTTAACATCCCCGTCATTCTGGAGCAAGAAACAAAGACGAAGATAGATACAAGCTTAAGTACATTAAAAAAATGCAAAAGAGAAACGCAATGTAAGAGTTTTGGGGGTGTTTGGATGTGGGTCTTGAAACTTATTATGTGACATTAAAATATACAGAATAATCAGAAACACAACATTGTAGTAATAAAAACTGCTGCAAGAGATATTGATGTGCTTCTGCTGCTTAATTTTGTAATAATAGGATTAATCAATGGTTAGAGTGTTTGGTAAATTAAGAAAACAGTAACTCCATAATCAAATACTTCGTAATAGATAAAAATGACCAAAAGTGGCATTTGATATATTATTTAGTATTAGAAATATTAAACATGACAACTTTCACTTTATCAACCATACTTTTGTGTGTGTGTGTGTGTAAATTATATCATATATAGGTTCAATAATTATCTTTGTCGTATTAATAGTAGTAAAAGTGAACTTACTGTCTCTGGGATTGGATCGGATTTAAAGAAGGGCTTGAGGTTGTCTTGCAGGAAATCTTCGCCAAATGACTATTAAACAAAAGAAAAAAATATAGCGCCACGGAATGAAGTTGAGCCAGTTAGTTTATCGTTACTATGTCAATAATGATTAAAAAAATCCATGATAGCACAGTCAAATGTTGCAAACCTTGATACTTTTCAAAGTCAACTCTCCTTCCAAAAAGAATTTTCTAGCATCTTCATTTCCAGTAAAGGCAATAACCTGCATGGAAACAATGTCATGATATGATCACATTCTATAGGCAATGAGGTCAGGAATGCACGATGACGGTGGGAACACTCACTCTTGGGGCATCTCCCTCAATGCCAAAGTATTCTGCAACTGGCTTACCAGCATCCTCCTCATCCATTGGAACATAAACAAACAGGGCCTGCAAAACACGCATAGAATGTTAATGTAAAGTATATTTGAAACATGAATAAAAAGAACGAAATTGAACATTACTATACTGCAGCTTCAAGTGCATTTGATTGGATAAAGAGTGGATGGACTTTTGCAAACTAAAATTTGCGTTTGATAAATTTCGTGAAAATGTGAATGAGTCAACAAATTTGTGAAAATGTGAATGCAAAAAAAAAAAAAAAAAAAAAAAAAAAATGTCCTTAAAAGTGTTCTTTGATATATTTGTTTAAGAACAATGGTTTCTTTATAACAGTCAAAGTATTATGGTTCAAAAAGTAGACCCTTCAACAAATATACTAACCTTTCCTATAAAATCTTTTGCTGCCTCTTGGAATATGGGAAGGAACTTCTCGGTATCATTCAAAGTAGTAAAAAGAATCACCTATTGAAATACGAAGGTAAAACCAATAAATTTATATAGCAGTTACACAATAATTGTAGATGGAAACAACAATTAAGCATACAAAGTCTGTTATGCTTTATAGTTGTTGCTAGGATTATCATACTGTAGTACATGAATTCATTGGCATATATAAAAAGAGGCTCACGCGTCGCACCTTTTATAAGCATAAAGTTTAGACAAAACTGATTCAGTCGAAACCCTTACCTGATTCTTGATTGCATTCTCAAAAACTTGTGAAGCACTTGCACGAGTGAAGTAAATCACCAGAGGATTCTTGGTCTTGAAGACAAACTCTGTTATTGCTGCCTTTGTAAACTCATCCGCTGTCAGTAAATGGGCAGGTCAGGAAGGTTAGGTAACAGATCAAAACAGTTAAGCATTTGAACGGGATGTGTGGGGCTGACCGGAAACACATTATGCATATTTTCCTTTATAAATGATTAGTCTGTTAACTCAGAAGGTGTTAATGTGTTATCACTTATCAAGATTTCATAGTGTTCTAAAGGTTAAACTAAGAATAGGTAATTAAGTTTTAAAGGGGTCTACATCGGGCCGAAACTAGACCCGACCTAACCAAAAGTGAGAGTTACAAATTAGGAAACCCATAAACTCGACGAAGTGAAAGGTCCAGTTTAGTTTAGGGACCAAATCATTGGTATCTGAAACCTTAACAACAACTTATGATCTATGGAATTTCTTTTTTAGGTTTATTCCTTTGATTTTACCCATTTAAATTTTGAACTTTTAGAAATAGAACATAACAAACAACCCAGTCATAAATAAATGCATCAACACAGCCATTACTATACAGACATTTAAATTTTTAAGACTGTGTTGAGAGAAAACGTACCAAAGTGGCTAATTTTTTCATCTTCCTTCTTCAACAAGACCAAAGATGGACGTTTCCCTTGTGGGTCGATATGGAAAAGCTTTGCCACATCAGCATTGGACGTCTGGTAGAAGCTTACTTCATCATCTTGTTTTGAAGCTGCAGCAAGTTCTTCACTATCTATACCCTGCATGCATCATAATCATTGAAAATCTAATGTTATAATTTGTAATACAAAGGAAGTTCAACCCTTTAGTGTTGCTTTTAAGTTGAGGAAGAAAGAATTTTCATTTAAACTTGAGAAGTAATTAGAAATCGAAAACTGAGATCTCAAAGAGTAACATAAATTATACCACTAGATTTTCAAAAAAGCCCACAACTATGGGTGACTCGCTGGTCAATATACGTTCCGCTTCCTCTGTTGTGGTTATATTTTGTACACCAGGACCAATCTTCTTCTTCACCCAACCTACAATAGCATCCCTAGGAAGAAAAATCCAATAAGATAAAAAAAAAATCTTAATCCATGAAAAGAAATGCATAGAGATTCCAAAAGTTAAAGTCTTTTGGTGCTTGGATTATTCACAAAGCTAATGATCCTTTATTCCTTTCGGTTAACTCTATATTCTATAAGATATATTTACACCCTCTTTGCGACTACGTAGAAGAAACACTTGATTAACTAACATTCTATGCTTATTTCCTGACAAATTTCTTCCAAGTTTAGAATCTCTCCTTCCGATTTCACACATAATACTATTATAGCTCAACTTTTCCATGGGATCTACCAAACAGAATATTTCACATAGTTTGTGACCAAACAAATTTACAAAAACAATTCAAAATAGTCTTTTTGGAGATTAATGTATCAAACTGATCAAAAAATTTGTCAACTTTACTTGATCCAGTAACAGCCCATTATCACTCAGCAAAAACATAACTAAAAACACCCACTTTTTGTACTTTTATCACCTGGGACAACAGCAAACACTTATAAAATAAACAGATTTCTTATGGTAATCACGAATTCACGAGTTTAGAAATCAGCAATATTCCTCATAGCAAGTAATACACTAACAAAAAACACGTCTCCCTTAATCATTTTACTTATTGCTAAAAACTCAAAAGTCAAAACTGTGTTGGGTCAATGCTAATTCTTAAATTGTCTAATATATGTTTTGATTTCTAGTTCGTTAATTCTCCAAAAAGGTGTAAATCGGCGGGAACACCCCGATCCCGTGCATCTTTTGATGCCAACCGGACCCTTCCCAAGGATCCGGCCCAGGCAATGCAATGATCAACTGTTCTCATTGACCTAATTAGTCAGGAGTTGGGATTGAACTAGGCCATTTTCTCCAAGAGGCCCTCCTTGACCGGTCAACTGAGCGTTTGCCGTGGGGGACTGATACCACTGGAGCAAACCCCAGTTCGTTAATTCTAATTCATACTACCAATTGACCATCATATTACCCTTTTCCTAACTTTCATTTACCAAATATGACATAAATAGACCTTCAAATTACAACAACAACAATACCCAATCCCGTCAAAGCAGGACGGGGGAATGTAAGATGCAGACAGTCAAAAAAACTTACTTATTTCTTGGGCCATTATAGACCTTATCAACCCCATGAACAAAGAACACCACAGTAGGATACCCCTCCACATTCCACTTCTGAGCCAACTCACTCTCCTCACCCGCATCCACTTTCGCAAGCACCACCCCCTCCTCCTTCAGCACCGTAGCAGCCGCCGCATACTCCGGCTTCAACGCCTGACAATGCCCACACCACGTGGCGTAAAACATCACCATCACATACTTATTCTGGGCTACAAACTCATCAAAATTCGTGTTGTTCAAGGCCACCACGTCACTGTCATCAACTTCAGGTTCAGTATACGATGATTCATCGTACTCACTCTCGCCAGGTTGGAAATCTTCGAGATCGTCGTAGTTTTCGAAGTCGTGGTCGTGGTCTTCGTGATCGTGTGATTCGGGTTCGGGTTCTTCTAAGAAACTGAGATCTTCATCTTCTTGTTCTTGTTCTAGTTCTAGTTCTTGGAGATTGGTTTGTGTTTCTTTGGATATGACGTTAATGGAGAGTAGAAGTAGGATTGAGATGAAAAGGATGATGGGTTTTGTGGCTAATGCCATTGTAGAAATGAAAACACACAGAAAAACACAGTTGAGATTTGAACAAGAATGTGTGTTGAAGTGGGGGAGTTGAAAGCTTAAAATATGTGTGGGGGTTTTACATCTAGTAGTACTTCTAGATTGTGTCTTATGTTTGGTTGTGGTACTTTGAGTTTAAGAATTTTTATTTTGGGAACTAGACTCTTTCTTGTTGACTTTTATTGTAGTTTTTTAAAGTTGCAGCGGTGTCATATTTGAGAATCGGCATTTGGTGACTTTGAGTTTAGGAAGTTTTATTCTGGGAACTAAACTCTTTCTCATTGACTTTCATTGTAGCTTTTTAAATTTGCAGCGATGTCATATTGTAGAACCGGCATTTGTTGACTTTGAGTTTGGGAAGTTTTATTTTCGGAACTAAACTCTTTCTTGTATACTTTTATTGTTGTTTTTTAAATTTGCAGTGGTGTCATATTGGAGAACCAGCATTTGTTGACTTTGAGTTTAGGAAGTTTTATTTTGGGAACTAAACTTTTTCTTGTAGACTTTTATTGTTGTTTTTTAAATTTCCAGTGGTGTTATATTGGAGAACCGGCATTTGTTGACTTTGAGTTTAGGAAGTTTTATTTTGAGAACTAAACTCTTTCTTGTTGACTTTTATTGTAGTTTTTTAAATTTTCAGCGGTGTCATATTGGAGAACCGGCATTTGTAATCCGGTTCAGAAGTTCAAGTGTATAACCCACTTAAAAAACTAGCTTGTAAAAGAAGAAAACACCTAGATTTTATAACCCGTCAATCAATCTCATACTTGGCTGATGTGGGATTGTAACAATACCGCACGCTTTGAAAAACCAACGCATGAGAAGCGTTGTCATGTAAGCATAAAAATTAATCACATTTCACCTGATTTTCTGATAGTGAAAAATATACTTATTAAAAATAAACCAAGACACACCATTGATATTGCACCTTCTATAAAGCCAAATTATTAACAACATTGGGGCTATAACTTTGTTATAGCACATGGTTTTAGAGATAACGATATGCTATAAGATTACAAAGAGTTTTGTACTCACTAGCGGGTTTTGATTGGATTACAATGTCAACATGTCCAACTATAATTTCATTTTAAATAAATTATTGGTGATCGAGTTGCTCTATGGCATTGTCTAGTTTTAATATTGAATTTTCTTTTACTTTGTTAGTTGTTGTTCCTAACGAGCCTTGTAGCAATGTGGTTTGTGAAAGACAGATAAAGAGTGAAAAATAATGAATGACACGTGTCACATGTATATGTTAAGAGAAATAGTTATGATGATATCATAACTTTCATCTTAACTCTTATTTTTTATTTTTTTCAATTGATAAACATTACGAGAATGAAAGAGCACCATTCATGACTTCAGTATTGTCGATATCACGTACATACACGTACAATAGGACAACCTATTGATATGGTCTTGAAAGTGTCAATAACAAATCTCGAAAGCGTCAATAACAAATCTCGAAAGCAAATCTTACGGAGTATTAATTGTTGTTTGTTATGCGGTTATGCCACTCACCCTAAAAAGCCTAGTCTATACAACATTATAAAGCATTTTAGATTTCTTATTAAAAGAAAGTCTTAAAATTTTAAGACAAAAAACAATACTGTAAAAGAAAAATTGTAAAATTAACGTAAAATTTGAAAATTTAAATCCCATTTAAACCATATAGTAACCCTTTCTAATAATGATATATTTTAATAGAATTGTTTAAAAAAATAATAATAAAATAAAAAAAAAAAAAAAAAAAAAAAAAAAAAAAAAAAAAAAACACAAATTTAATGCCAAATTTCAAAAATAAAGGTGCTAACTATTTACGCAATTACACTATTAATAATTTAAACGTTCTACTATTGAAATACATATATCTACTACGTTATAAAGTATTTGTGATGATACGACCCGTGAAGGTAGTATCGGTAATAGCACCCCTTCAATCATGATGTGAACCCAGTCAGAAAAAAAGAATAGAAGAATGAGAGATATTTTGATCTTTAAATTTGATTGATTACTTTTCATTAATGACACGAAAACCTTAAGTAGACGCTTATCAAATAATCTCATATAAACACAAATGCTTATCCTAACATAACTCCAACATATATCTTAACATGACTCAACACTTATCCTAAACATAATAAACTATGACACATATCTTAACCATGGGCGTAACACTCTCCACTCCTTCATAAACAACCTTGTCCTCTAGGTGTTGTCTTAAAAAAAAAAAAAAAAAAAAAAAAAAAAAAAAAAAAAATGACTTTCATTCATTGTAAGACATTAAATACTAGTTATGAGATAATCTCATAACTAGATTTAATGTTTTATAATGAATGAATATCATTAAGCTTTTGTCAAATAAAAATATATCTGGTCTTCTCTTCTTAGGAGCTCACATAACTCTTAAAAGGGTGCTACTATTGATACAACCATACTGGGTCGTATCAATTGATGCTTTCATTGAGATTCCTCGTTGAGAGGGCTACCAAATTAGGGTTCCAAAAAAAAAAAAAAAAAAAAAAAAAAAAAAAAAAACTATTGTTTATTGATCACTGTTCACGAGTTATTGTTCATGGCATCCGGTAGCAGCGATCAAGACGCACTATCTAAGCTCTTGCAAATGGGTACGGTGGCCGAATTTCAGAGTGATTTTGAGATACTTATAGAGTAACGGGGATCTCTGAAAACTTACTTAAATCGTTTTATAAACCGGCTCTACAATGTGCACTATTAAGGTCAAACCCCACAACTTTAGATGAAGCTTTTCATTAGCTCGCTTAATGGAAGCACGTTTCACGAACCAATGGCCAACTACAACCAGCACTACACTCAGTGGATATCAAAAGAAAACATCTGATTCTTCTGCAACATCAGAAGTTGCACCCAAAATTGCAACTAAAGTTGCACAAAAAGTTGTACCAAAAGCTACTACTGGCGCTGTCACAATTACAAAGATTGAAGAGACTGTTAAGTTTTACATTCCATAATCAAAAGAAAAGAAGACTCGAACGAAGCCGAAAAAGGAGAATAAACGATCGACATTGGGATTGACTGAATTCGCAGACATAATGAATCAAGAAAGTACAAATGAGGCTGTTAACGCCTATTACTAACAT
The DNA here is from genome assembly GCA_030686995.1 of Artemisia argyi. Taxonomy (NCBI): domain Eukaryota; kingdom Viridiplantae; phylum Streptophyta; class Magnoliopsida; order Asterales; family Asteraceae; genus Artemisia; species Artemisia argyi. The sequence continues at coordinate 153,012,251 of CM060706.1, read as the reverse complement.
GCATTAATTGGGTTAGCTTATGAAGATACACATTTAGTTTTGTTTGTGGGAGTGTTGTGGGCGAATAAACGAGTTAGTGGGTTGTGGTTTGCTCCATCCGAATGGAAATAATATAGAACGTGAATTCAAGTGTTGTCATTGTTACCAATCGAGCTTGAGAACAAGTTGAAAGAGATAACATAAATGTTTAGAAACGTCTCAAAATTTGGGATTCCGGAATCAAGAACTTTTTTAAGACAACACCTTGAGGAAAATGTGATTTTTGAAAGAGTAAGGAGTGTTACGCCCATGGTTAGGATATGTGTCATAGTTAATTATTAGGATAAGTCTTCGTGTTATGATAAGTCTTTGTGTTTGTGTGAGATTATCTCATAACTAGTATTTAATATTTTACAATGAATGAAAGTCATTAAGCTTTTGTTAAATAAAAATATATATGATATTCTCTTCTTAAGAGCTCGTATCACGCTTGAAGAGGTGCTACTATCGATACAATCTTTCTGTGTCGTATCATGAGACATGCTAAATAAGAAAAGTTTAAAACAAAAAATATTTCTTCGTCATAAAAATAGTCATCGGATACCCGTCGCCGCATCACGCGGGTACCCTTCTAGTCATTTGCTATGTTACATGAATATTGCAAGAAGCTTATACAACAAAGTAGGTTCTCAATAAGACTTATCAATCAGTCAAACACTGGTGACTGATGAGTTCATATGGCTATAATACAGGGGTAACATGTGAATACTTTGATTCTTATCACATTTTATTATTGAATTGAGAAAGTCGGTTACATTAACACTTCTTTGCAAAACCCTCTATAGACGTTACGGTTATTACTTTCCCTTTGTCCTACGTGGTGACTAGCTTTGACTTCAAATGTCTATAGCATGTCCACTAGGACTAATTCACGAATAAGCATACGACACGTGGTTGTAGTGAGTCACAACATCCATAAAAACGTTGACTTATGAGAGATTGGAATTGGACCTGTTATTAGGCCCTGTTAGTGTATCTCATTTTTTTATTTTTTGAGGAGAACCTGTAAGCCATTAGCTGCGCAGGTTCGAATTCAAGCCGGCCCCGGTTTTCATCCGGCCGTTTCTCCAGCGAGTAATCTCGTGTGGAGGCGGTACGGTTTCCGGGCGAAAGCCGTTTAAATCCCCACTGCGCTAGCGTGGGCCCGGTTCAGACAACATAGTCTGGGTATGTGGTGGATGAGGGTCTGCTATTTGGCAGGTGCGACTCTAAACCATATATGGAAAAAGTCACCTTTCAAAAAAAAGTATCAACTTTTATACAAGGTTTTGAAAACCGGTTTCGAAATTGACCCGGTCGAGTCAACGGGCACCGGGTCAACCGGTTCAACCAGTTGGACCACCGGGTCAACCCGGTTTTCAATTTATTATTTTTTTATTTTTTCGACCGTGTCAACCAGTTCGACCGCCGAGTCAACCGGTTCGACCGCCGGGTCAACCCGGGTTTTTATTAAAAATTTTTGAAAAAACGAAACCCGGTCGGGTTTCGAGAACCGGGTTGACCCGGGTCACTCAAAACCCGGCGGGTCTAACCGGTTAACCCGGTTTTAGAAACCCGGGTCTTTTTTTGACCCATTTTTTTTTCCCGGAACCGGTTAACCCTTGTGTGATTCTTTTGTTGAGCATAAATTTATATAAAAACTCGATATCTTAGGTCGAACTCACATCCGTATTTGTACTGAGTTAGGGTTAAGTTTAATGGCTTTTTATCTATCGCACACATTTTTAATTTAACTTAAAGTGAGACGCTTTTCATTCGAGTTTAAGAAAGTAGTTGCAGCTCTAACTTATATCTCTCGTGTTAAAGTGTCAAGGGAAAAGGAATAATTGGACCATGAATGTTAATTAAAATGATTGATACGTGGTTGATTGTGTTTGTATTGATATTCGGTTAACTCTGTACAATATAACTTTTGTGATTTTTTACTTGTATCAAGTTTACTTCCCACATCGGCTAAAGGCCAAATATTGCACTTGTTTATATATTGTGGCATACGTGGTATAAGTAATTTGGTGCTACTATGATGTTGTTGGCTGATTGCGTATGTTGCTGTGAACGTAACAGTTTCAAACTTGATCTGTCATCAACTTATATAAGCTCTTAATAATTTTTAGTTTAGGGTCAATATGTTTAAACTATCTAAGACGGGGTCAAGAAGCTAATTGGGTATGTTGCTTTTAACATAACAGTTCCAAACGTGATCTGTCAACAACTTATATAAGCTCTTAAAAAATTTTAGGGTCAAGAAGTCAATATGTTTAAACTATCTAAGACGATGTCAAGAAGCTAATTGCGTATGTTGTTGTTAATATAACAGCTTCAAATGTGATCTGTCAACAACTTATATAAGCTCTTAATTTTTAGTTTAGGGTCAATATGTTTAAACTATTTAAGACGGGTTCAAGAAGCTAATTGCGTATGTTGCTTTTAACATAACAGTTCCAAACGTGATCTGTCAACAACTTATATAAGCTCTTAAAAAATTTTAGGATCAAGAAGTCAATATGTTTAAACTATCTAAGACGAGGTCAAGAAGCTAATTGCGTATGTTGCTGTTAATATAACAGCTTCAAATGTATCTGTCAACAACTTATATAAGCTCTTAATATTTTTGAGGTCAAGAAGTGAATATGATTAAACTATCTAAGACGGGGTCAAGAAGTCAATATGTTTAAACTGTCTAAGACGCTCTCAATATTTTTGAGGTCGAGAAGTCAATATGTTTAAACTATCTAAGACCGGACACGTCATTATTCAACACATTACCATTATCATCACCTTCAGCTTTAATAGTTATATACACATACCCTACATATACTCACACACACAAAAAAGGAGGGTGGTCACCATTTAGTCAATAACTTATATCACTTTCAATATTTTTGAGGTCGAGAAGTCAATATGTTTAAACTATCTAAGACGCTCTCAATATTTTTGAGGTCGAAAAGTCAATATGTTTAAATTATCTAAGATCAGACACGTCATCATTAAACACATCACAATTATCATCGCCTTCAGCTTTAATAGTTACCACCATTAAAAATACTCATTTTATACAAAATACCCTGCATATACTCACACAGAAGAAAAAAAAAATACGCTCTCAATATTTTTAGGCAAATAAGTTAACATGTTTGAACTATAATGGCGACTATTAGATTCACTTTCACGTCAGCAACATTATGATCACCTTTCAAATTCAATAGTCATCACCATTATTTATACAAAATACTCCATACATACGCACACACCACAATAATAATAATAATAATAATAATAATAATAATAATAATAATAATAATAATAATAAAGTGATGGTTTAATAATAATAATAATAATAATAATAATAATAATAATAATAATAATAATAATAATAATAAATTAAACGGATGGTCATTGTGGTTTACTCAGATTGCATGTTTGGTCCCTAACTCGTTTTAATTATACCAGGGATACATATTTTTGAAACTTGTCACTCATTTAGTCCCTAAGTTGGATGAGCCGTTAGTTTATCTGTTAAATTATTTGCCCGTTAGTCTCTCCTTTAATATTTTTTGCACCGTTAGTCCTCATTTTTTGCACTGTTAGTCCATCCGTTAATATTTTGCACTGTTGTCAATCTTTTACGTTTTCGTCCATTTTTTAATGTTCTTGTCTGTTTTTTTAAAGTTATCGTCAATTTTTTTACGTTTTTGTCAATCTTTTTATGTTTTCGTCCATTTTTTACGTTCTCGTCTTTTTTTATTTAATGTTTTCGTTCATTTTTTTTACTTTTTTGTCAATCTTTTTACGTTTTCGTCAATTTTTTTACGTTCTCGTCCGTTTTTTTAACGTTTTCGTCCATTTTTTTCGTTTTTGTCAATCTTTTTACGTTTTCGTCCATTTTTGCGTTCTCGTCCGTTTTTTAATGTTTTCGTCCGCTTTTTTATATTTTCGTCTGTTTTCTTATGTTTTTATCCGTTTTCGCCCTTTTTTTGTGATTAGGTAAGTATATTAAAAGAAAACTTGACATTTGATAAAAATGTTTCTGTATCGATTTTAAATCACGATTTTGACCCCTTTCTGGTCCGAATCATCCAAAGTGTAAAACACGAAAGTTGTCCGGAATAATGTTTTACATCAAGACTCCCGAGATTTAAACCTGAAAATGCAAAACAAGTGCTGTTTACTACCAAAACTTAAGTCGTTTTTGTTCATTATCATTCGTTCGTTATATATCAAATCGAGCTCACCGGCCCGTGTATATGTTTTTGAGGAGAAAACTATATGAACATCTTTATAGTAGAAAACTATATCAAACAGTCAAACACTGGTGAGTGGTGACTGATGAGTTCATATGGCTATAATACAGGGGTAACATGTGAATACTTTGATTCTTATTTCATTTAAGCGAGAAAGTCGGTTATATTAACACTTCTTTTGCAAAACCCTCTATAGACGTTACGGTAATTACTTTCCGTTTGTCCTACGTGGCGACTAGCTTTGACTTCAAATGTCCATTATAGGACTAATTCACGAATAAGCATACGACACGTGGTTGTAGTGAGTCACAACATCCATAAAAACGTTTACTTATGAGAGATTGGAATTGGACCTGTTTTTAGGCCCTGTTACTTTATCTAATTTTTTTAGTTTTTGTGTATCAAGTATCAACTTATTTTATGTGATTCTTTTGTTGAGCATAAATTTATATAAAAACTCGATATTTCGACCTATATATGTATTTGTACTTAGGGAGTTAGGGTTAAGTTTAATGGCTTTTTATCTATCGCACTCATTTTTAATTTAGCTTCGAATGAGCTGCTTCCCATTCGAGTTTAAGAAACTAGTTGCGGCTCTAACTTAAATATGAGAATAATTGGATCATCAGTGTTGGTTAATTAAAATGAATGATACGTGTTTAGGGAAGGAACCAGGATTTTCAAGAGGGTGTTGCATAAATGAATTGTTCAGCTAATTAAACTTACACAGTAAAAAACGAAAGTAGCAAAAAAATTTATTGAGGGCTGCACATACCAAAAAAACGACAATTTTGAAAAAATTTTACACTTCGTAACCTAAAATCGAGTGTAGCATGTGCGACACCCGATACTCATGTGAATCCGTCCATGTATGTGGTTGATTGTGTTTGTATTAGGGGTGGAAACGAGCCGAGCCGCTCGTGAAAGCTCGAACGAGCCGAGCCTAAACGAGCTCGAGCCCGAGCTCGAACCTATATTAAGGCTTATTTAATAATCGAGCCCGAGCCCGAGCTCTATATAAAAAGCTCGAATAGGCTCGCGAGCCTTAAACGAGCTTTACTGTACGAACATGTGGATATGTGCATATAGTTGACAGCCATTTATTTATTCAAATGAAATATAGGTGGTCACGTGACCACTCTGACAAATCATATTTCTTTCTGTCATCCATTTATTTATTCAAATGAAATGTGGATATGTGCAAATAGTTGACAACCATTTTTTCTCATATTATTATTCCTCATTTCCTCATATATTTCTATTTCTTTAGTTCTTTCTTCTTGAACCTCACAAACACACAAACACTTTGCTTTCTTCCTGCTGTGATAAACAGATAACGAAATACCAAACACAATCTATACGAATCTTTCTGCTTAACTTGCGGCTTCAAGGTCTTGTAAAGATCTCGGGTAAGGTTCTTGTTTTTGGTTTTAGTTCGAGTCTTTGTTCGAGTGATCTATGATGATTTTATCTTTAAACATTTGTTCTAAGAACAAATTTTGTGATAAACAAAGAGATAAACTGAGATCGTTGTTCTTGTTCTTGTATGAGTCGAGTCTTGGTTTAGTCTTGTTGTTTGATATGGAGATGGGAATAGGGACGGTTAAGATTATTGTTTCACTGTTGTTGACTGTGAGGTGGATTTGAGGTTACCTGTTGTTTGTTATTGTTTACGTGAAGTGATAGTGAGGTTAATGTATGTTGGATTTGTTTGTTGTTGACTGAGTATCCAAAACAACTTACGAGCTCAAAACAAATAAACGAGCTCTGATAAACGAGCTCGAACAAGGAAGCTCGAGAAGCCAAGTAGCGCATCACAAACGAGCCGAGCCCAAGCCGAGCTCAAGCTTTAAAAATCATATCACGAGCCGAGCTCGAGCTAAAACCTTAAAGCTCGAACCGAGCCGAGCTCGAGCTCGAGCTCGAGCTCTCTAAAATATAAACTAGCCGAGCTCGAGCTCTGGCGGGCTCGGCTCGTTTCCGAGCTCGAGCTCTCTAAAATATAAACTAGCCGAGCTCGAGCTCTGGCGGGCTCGGCTCGTTTCCACCCGTTTAACTCGGTACAACAACTTTTGTAAAGTTAAACTTGTGTCAAGTTTACCTCCCACATCAGCTATAGGCCAAATATTCCACTTGTTTATATATTGTGGTATACCTAGCATGGCTAATTTGACGCTACGATAATGTTGTTGGCTGATTGCGTATGCCGTTGTTATCTTAACAGCTTTAAACGCAATCAGTCGATAACTTATATACACTCTCAATATTTTAATAAGTCGATAAATATTTTAATAAGTCGATAACTTATATACGCTCTCAATATTTTTGAGGTAGAGAAGTCAGTATGTTCGAACTATCTAAGACAGAACACGCCACCATTAGTATATCACTACTAACATCATTATTTTTCGGCTTTAATAGTTATCAATATTAAAAATACTCTTTTATACAAAATACCCTACACATACATGCACATTCAAAAAAATGAAGGTGGTCACCATTAAGTCAATAACAATATACTTGAGTTTTTTGTTGGACTCTTGCAGTTAGAAAACATATATACGCAATAATGGTACTTTGAAAATTAATTACAGTATGATAATATCATTTTCCTTTTTTTTCACAAACATAGTATCTCATCTAATCTTGTACAAATCTTCCCTATACGCCAAAAAATAAAAATCCTTTTCTTTTTCATTTCTTTTGATGATATTACATTCTATAATTAAAAGCCTTAACAAAAACATGGGACTAACTATAGTGATTAGCTATAAGCCACAATAACGAAGAGTTTTTTGTTTGACTCTTTTAGTTTGAAAACAATATTACAGAAGCCTAGTTGTGGACGTATGGTCCGGACTGGACCCTACATGGGCCAAGCCCAGCAGACAGCGGCCCACTCTACGCCTTAACCCTAATTCCATGCCTTATAAATATAGGGCTGGGGTTCCATTCACAACAGAATATAACAGGTTATCCTAAACCTAATTCTCATATGCTCCGCACATCAATACTAACTTGACCGTCGGAGGTGGATCCCGGGGCTACGGCCTCGGGTCCACTCCTAACGGGTTCTCTTTGTTGACAGGTCTATTTAGGGCTCGAGAAGACGACTAACGGCCCAAGGAGAGTCGTTGAATTAGTCCGCGCCAGATTATGCATCAACAAGTTGGCGCCATCCGTGGGACATGGCTACGACAAGTTTCGTGTTCTCACATCACCGGAAAGCAACCATCGATATGCAACTACACGTTGCATCGATATATACACATACGGTACACATACTGTTTGTTTTGGTTTGACTTGGTCAAATGTATCAAGCTAACAATCAAGAATTAATATATTATAACATATGATCAAACGTATACACATATATTATGACAAATAATACTTTGATTTTGTTCCTTCTCTGAACCAATCAAACGCATCCCTCTTTGGGATTTGATTTGGAGATACGCGGAAGAGATATCCCGATATTTTTGTACACATCTTTTTAATTCGGTAAGATATATTACCTTTTAAAGATTCAAAAAGATTTTACATAAATCTTTTAAACTTGGTAAACACGATTTTACCTATAGCCACGCGCTTTGTCCGCACGATCGGACCTACTTTATCTTTTACCCGCGAATTAATTCGCGCACATCTTTTAGACGCGCACAACGCAGTCACGATAAATCTACCCACGTAAGGCCGTGCGTTCGGACATCTTCGCAATGGACATTCGCCATGAGCGCACGAACAAAAACCACGATGCTAGTCAATCGCCATGAGCGCACGAGACAAAAGCCGTGGACATGTTATGTTCATCTGCGATCATCCACAAACGTTAGAGCCTATGCGGTCACAATATATCAATCTGCGTCTGTGCGTGCGAAACTATTAGTCGCGGTCACGGTACTTCCATCCGCGCCATTGTTTTTATTATAATAAAACAGGAAAAGATCAATCAATCGCCATGCGCGCACTGTTTTTATTATTAGCTACGTGCTACCTTTTTTATGTAGTTTATAAAACCTCACGATAGGTGTAATTCGCACTACTACTTCTTTTATGTGTTAATTATATATGCTATGTGCTATACTTTTGCTACGCGCTAATCTTTTACCTCATTAGGTTTTATATGTTGCGATTCGCGGCATATACTTTTAATATTTGCATTAAGTGTTTTTCAGGATTTGAATAACTAAGTTTAAACCAAGGTATATAATACCACTGTTTCCGTACGCGTCACGCAGGTTTATTTGGAAGTAGATCGTACGTAAGAGATATTGCAAGCCCGGTACAAAGACGGATTTAAATATTCGCACCATCTTGCCGCATGGGAGACGTCCTTTGTCGGTTGTAAAGACGAATGTAATGTTCGCACACAACGCGCACATCGCGCACCTTTGTTGCGCACTGCGCACAGCGCACACTTTTGCCACAGAAGGACGTCTTCTGTCGCGCCATGTTGCATCGCTACTGGTACAAAAGGTACGCCCTTACCCAGGATGCAACATACGAGATCCACCTTCACAATTGTGAGACAATCACAATCGCAAGCCCAGTGCGCACTATCGCATGTGGACTGCGCAGTATGATCCGTCCCATGTGCACACAAGTTGCGCACACATGGGCCATGCCATCTTGGTTGATTGGGCCTACGCGGCCATGAACAGAACTTAAGTTTAGCATAACATAGCCACGCACTATGTCATACTAAACTTGGGGGGCTTGTGGACGTATGGTCCGGACTGGACCCTACATGGGCCAGGCCCGGCAGACAGCGGCCCACTCTACGCCTTAACCCTAATTCCATGCCTTATAAATATAGGGCTGGGGTTCCATTCACAACAGAATATAACAGGTTATCCTAAACCTAATTCTCATATGCTCCGCGCATCAATACTAACTTGACCGTCGGAGGTGGATCCCGGGGCTACGGCCTCGGGTCCACTCCTAACGGGTTCTCTTTGTTGACAGGTCTATTTAGGGCTCGAGAAGACGACTAACGGCCCAAGGAGAGTCGTTGAATCAGTCCGCGCCAGATTATGCATCAACACTAGTAGTTTTAGAAAAAATAACAAAAGAAAGTACTTCTCTTTTCCATTTTATTTTTTTTTTATTTTTAAGAAAACTGTAATATTAGTAGCACCAATAGAGGAGAACAACAACACTAGAATGTGAGCATATTAGCTGCAATACTAGAATGTGAACAGTAGATTATGGGGCTCCAAAGCATAAAGGACACAGAGACGACCCAACATCTAGGCCCCGAGAAGTGAGATTGACAATATTCGGAATGCGATCAAGAGACGCATGCCAAATAAGAATGTTTACTTTTTCTCTTTTTCATGTTAATTTTACAATTTACACATTTACAAATAAGTTTACGGCCGTCAGGATTTTTTTACCAATTCTAGAAACAAATTAAAGCATAGTTAAACCAAACAAGTTTACATCATCAAGTTGTAGTTATCTTTTGTTTAAACATTTTGATTTCGACATTTTATATGTTGATTACCAAAAGAATGTGAGAATTGGTGACTCGTAAATTTGAATACTAAAAGTCTAAAAGTGAACATCTAGCGTCCTTCAAACTTTATCGTTTCATTTGCATATACATTTTCTTTGTGATGCTGCTTGTAGTTTGAATCTTAATGTTTCGTTATTGGAGTTTTTTGTTGGACTCTTTTAGTTAGAAAACATATATACGCAATAATAGTACTTTGAAAATTAATTACAGTATGATAATATCCTTTTCCTTTTTCTTCACAATCACAGTATCTCATCTTATCTTGTACAAATCTTACCTATACGCCAAAAAAATAAAAATCTTTTTCTTTTTCATTTCTTTTGATGATATTACATTCTACAATTAAAAGCCTTAACAAAATCATGGGACCAACTATAGTTATTAGCTATAAGCCACAATAACGAAACATTAAGATTCAAACTACAAGCAGCATCACAAAGAAAATGTATATGCAAATGAAACGATAAAGTCTGAAGGACACTGGATGTTCACTTTTAGTATTCAAATTTACGAGTCACCAATTCTCACATTCTTTTGGTAATCAACATATAAAGTGACGAAATCTAAATGTTTAAAACAAAAGATAACTACAACTTGATGACGTAAACTTGTTTGGTTTAACTATGCTTTAATTTGTTCTTAGAATTGGTAAAAAATCTTGACAACCGTAAACTTATTTGTAAATTGTAAAAGTAACATGAAAAAGAGAAAAAGTAAAAATTTTTATTTGGTATGCGTCTCTTGATCGCATTCCGAATATTGTCAATCTCATTTCTCGGGGCCTAGATGTTGGGTCGTCTCTGTGTCCTTTATGCTTTGAAGCCCCGGAATCTACTGCTTAGCTAATATGCTCACATTCTAGTGTTGTTGTTCTCCTATATTGATGCCACTAATATTACAGCTTTCTTAAAAATTAAAAAAAGAAAAAAAGAAAAAAAAAACATGAAAAAGAGAAAAGTACTTTCTTTTGTTTATTTTTTCTAAAACTACTAGGCTTCTGTAATATTGTTTTCAAACTACAAGAGTCAAACAAAAAACTCCAATATTTTTAGGCAAATACGTTAACATGTTTGAACTATCTAAGACCGGATACAATGGTGACTATTACACATTCACCTTAACCTGAGCATCACATCATTATTCAACACATCATAACTATCATCACCTTTCAAATTCAATAGTCATCACCATTAAAAATACACATTTTACACAAATACCCCATACATACTCGCACACCCAAAAACATAATTGTGAGGGTGGTCACCATTATTTTCCAAAAATAGATGTGATGGGGCTTTGTTTAATAGATGCAATGTGTCATCAAATGGTGATGAGGTGATAATGGTGATAGGCACCCCATTGTAACGAGCTTAGAGGAAGGGGTACCATCACTTTTCACCGGCGCCATTCCTACGTGTCGTCCACAACGGCACCGCCAAAACCGCAGCACCGCACCATCATAGCCCAGCGCCATTTGAAAGGACAGTAAACTCACGCAGCGGTTTTTTTTTTTTTTTTTTTTTTTTTTTTTTTTTTTTTTTTGTGGGTTTTGGTATGTGAATGTGAAATGTGAAATGCAGATGTGGCGCTGATTTGGCAAAACGGCTTAGGTTTTGGCATATGATGGTACCCCCTTGCTCTTAAAGTTAATATGTTTGAACCATTTAATATGAGTCATGACTCATGAGTGAAAGACATACATACCACATAAGAGCATAAGGTATGGTCACCAAAAAAACACCCTTTATCATCACTCAACCTTAACTAAAAAAACACCACATTTTAGGGGGCAAATATGTAAAATTTTAGGGAGCGAATATGTAACTCAGTGCCTTAACTCAAAACAGCCAAGGTTTCACTTCCCATATTGAACAAGTGAAACCTTAACTCACAAAAAAACACCACCTTTCACGTTGCGTTAAGGGGTTAACGTAGCGCGTTAACCTGGCTTTCACTTGGCAGGGCGGTGTGATTAACTCACCTTAATTCATGCAAGTTAAAGGTTAACGTGGGGGGGGGGGGGGGGGATGGCTAACACACCGAGTGCTCTAAGAGCATAAGATTTAAAAGCTCATCATCCCATGTAAATAAATCATATAGTATGTCCTCTAACTCGGTAGATGCGACATACTCGAATTAGTGCAATTCGTTTTTAACACAAATTTAACTTAGATTAAGACTACTCGTATAATTGTATAGATTTTTCTTTCTTTTACGATCCTTTTAATGGGGTGGGGTTCCTTCTACATTGAAGTTTTATATTTTGTATATCATTTTTAGTTTAGTTTTGCCCCATTATGGGGTCATTTAGTGTTTGTTTTCGCTTATATAGCTTTGGGTTTGAGTTATTATTCTTTAGTAAAAACTCATTGTTTTAGAGAAAAGACTACTCGTTACAGGAAGGTAATGTTACACGCGTTAGAGGTGAATGACGTCAATGAGAGTAAGGGTGAATTTCAGGGCGTGTCTAATCTAATCATTATGAGATAAATCCGTGTGTGGTAAAAGTAGATTATGATTGATGAGTTGTGAATGACAATGAAGTCAATATGGCATTATAGTGTGTTAATACAAATAATGTTAAAAACGTTAGTCGCATTATTCGGTCTTCTCGTGTTTTGATAATCACAAAATACAAAGACATGTTACGTAAAGTTACGGTTTATAAGTTTTTAATCGATAAAACTCGTTACTTCTACGTAGCTGCTTCAACATCACTTCAGGTATGAACAAACTTTATACCGTCATTAGTTAAGTGATCAAAGAATTTTATTTTCACATAAACTTACATTTTTAAGTATTGACAAAATATTTTCACAAAAGTATTTTTGTGTTCTTAAAGAAATGATTTATTAAGAAAAGAAATTCAAATTCAAACTTTATAACAGCTAGTTTTCCCCCCAAATCAGTTCAGCCTGAACCAGATAAGTTTTCACCACGCCAGGACAAAAATGGAGCGTTTTGTAGTGGCGGTCCCTTAAATAGGCCGACGGTCCTTTAGTGATAAAGGACCGTCTGGCATTTACGGGACCGTCCCTCTCCCTCCTGTCGCCTCTAAATACTGAACTATTACACTTCAGAAATAAGACTTTCACACACACAAAACTTTCTGGTCTTTGTTCATTTTGTTCTTTGATCACTATAACATGTCGGTATATGTTTATAAGTGATTTCCTCTTCCTTCAAGTGCAAGAGAAGAACTCTCGACAACTATGAAGATTCGAGATGTTATAGGTGTCCACACACAAACGTAACAAGTGTTACGTGATAGGATATATATCATGTCATTGTTTTCCAACTTGTGTATGAGTCGAGGATGGGGATATTTGTGTAAACTTAGATGGTGATGTAGTTCCAAGTATTGTATTTGTGTGAGCTTGGATGGTGATGTAGATCCAAGAAGTCTTGTAACTAGATTAGTTCATGTAATTGATGTGAGGAGAGTGATGTCCTAAATGTGTAGGTTAGGACTTGTTGAGTCATTATGTAAAGACTTGGATCGAGGATGATCAAGTGTGTGAAGGCTTGATTTGGGTGAAGAATCAAGTGAGTCGTATGTGTGAAGGCTTGGTTCGGGTGAAGAACCAAATATGTCTAATAAGTGAAGAATTGGATCGGGTGAAGATTCAAGATGGACAAGAGTGCTGGTTCGTGTGGCCACGTGGGCCTTGGAATAGATTGGTTCTAGCTATGATTAGAACTCGACATTATGCTTAGTGTCGTTAAGCCTTGTGTAAGCATGTGTACGGATTGCTCCGTCTGAAGGAATGTGTTGATATAGTGATTGATAACTCTCGAGTGTGGTACTCGGGGAGTGGAGTAGGACGGAGAGTGAGCTTCATGCCGAACCACTAAAAATCGCTGCGTCTCTTGGTTGTGCTCTTTCTTTACTCTTTACATTACTTGTTTATTTATGTATGCTAGTAACTAAATTGATATCACATAACTAGTAGAATTCAACAAGTTTGTAAATGAAAAATAACCGGACCTAAAACGGCGAAACGCTTTAGAAAATTAAAAAGAAGCGGTGAAACTATTCAACCCCCCTTCTAGTTTCTACAATTGGTATCACAGCTTCATTTATCAAGATCTTTAAAGTATACTGTATTTTAAAACTTGAATCGATCTATGGAATCAAAATGATATCTAGAAGGGTGTTATTTGAATTAGCCACCATTTTTCGAAAATGAAAATTTTGTCATTTGGAAAAATGAATTTGAAAGTTATATGAAATCAATAGATTATAATCTTTGGCATGTCACTTCAATTGATGATTTATAATCAATAAAAGAAAGTTTTGCTAATAAGCTTTTCATAAGAAACTTTTGTGAAATATTTGAAGCAAAAACTTTGATTAATGAATCTTTGTCGAAAATTGAGTTTGATAAAACAATTTTATGTCAAATGGCAAATTTAATTTTGTAAAATGGTTTAAACATACATCAAGGAAATGTACAAGCCAAAGATGATGAAAATGTGATATTAGAATAACACTTAGTTCAAGTGGAATCATATACTACTAGTTTGAATGTCTTCATTGTAGGTAATGTTGCCGATAAGAGTCTCTTGTGCAACCTTGTTGGTGTACCAATCTACTTGCTTTGATGTAATGACTATTATGAAGACAATGTGCGGATTTATGTGCAATGTGGATAGCTAGCGAAGAAGACTATACGTGCCTTAAGTATGTAGACAACCAAATAGTTATCTTACTAAGCCGATCGCATAACTTATCTTATGGAAAAATTGCCAAGTAAGTATCATCTAGTCTTGCATCACCAACAACACATGTTTTGGTTATGTGCTACTAAGGAAAGCTAAAGGCCAAGGTAAGTCTTCTTACTAATCTTGACTAATATGTTTGTTATTTGATTGATTGCTATATGTTCATGTAACTACATGATTATAGATTACTTGCTTATATGCTTGATGATGCTTGTATGCAAATATGTGCTAGATGATTTATGTTGTTTAGACGCTTTGTCTAAATGCTTATCCTTCTTTGGATTCAAGCAAATTATTTGGAAAAACAATGGTCATACCACAACCATTGTTTATAGCAAATTTGGCGTCAATCAATCACTATAGACGATGCACACTTACTTCATTCTTTATTTGCTTCCTAATTCTCGTCTATGACGTTTCTTGAAACTTACTTGATTGACTTCTAGCTTCCTCGATGCAAATCTCATTCTCTCTTTTCTTTTGTTTCGACTCAAAATCCACTCCTTAATCAAGCGTATCGAGTCCTTCATTCTTCTTATGTCTCGACTCCACTCATTACCTATTCCTTAGCCTACTCGTGTGTATTGAGTCATTTTCGTGTCTCATAACTCAATGTGTTGTCTTTTTAAAACCATCTAAAACCAAAGGCTTTTCATACTAACCAAAACACTAAAAATCGTCCAAAAACCACAAGCTACTGGCGACAGTTCTTGAGTGATCGGCGGTCCCTAATTTATAAGGGACCGTCTGTGACTTTTTAAGCAAAACACGTTTCTCATTCTATATAAACCAGTAAAACATATCAACACTTAGTTTGACTGATGTGCTGCTGAGAAACATGATTAAATATTCACCCACTACACTAAGATTTTAATTCAAGGTTTCAAGCGCATAATCACCAACTACTCCTACATATTTGTCATCAATTGTAAGTCAAACTCATCCAATTCTTCCTTTAAGATAAACAATTTGAATTTATTATAAAATTGAAATTAGGGATCTTAAATAATTTTTCAAATTAAGAACAATTAAGATCTAAACTTGATAATTGATCAATTGTAGCATTATTTAGTACAATCATAAGTCAATTGAAATGATCTCTTGTTTACAAGGTATAAACATGATAATTTACAAAGTAGAAAGATATCATTGACATGAGTTCTTAAATATATACTTGCACTTTACATTTGTTAATACATGTCAAAAACATTAGTTCTATGTGATAATCAAAACAAATTCTAAGAAAGATAAAATTCTAACAACTTTGTGATTCTTACTTTCATAGGAAACATAATGTCTCACATATATGATTTTGATCATCTCAACACCGACTCTTATACTCCTAGAATTTCTCTTGAACCAACCACTCCGGGAAGTCATATTCGTCCTTATGTGAATGTTGAGACTCGTCGCTTTCATGAGGGACGAATAGTTGATCCCTCCTTAGCCTATCATAGAGACATTAATACCACCTTTCGTGCTATTGGATTCGATTGCTTGCTTCACATCAATGAGAAAATTTGTCCCCGCTTTGTGTTAGAATTCTTTCGACAAGTTGAACTCGTACGTAACGAGGATCAATCTTTGTCACTTTGGTTTTGGATTAGAAACTTCAAATTTGTTCTTACTCTTGACCAATTTGCTCAAATCCTTCGTATTCCGAATCATGGGCAATGTGCCTACTCTGAAGATTGGTGTCACGAATCACTTTTTAACTATAGGGAAGAAAATAGTCCCTATTGCTCTTACATACCTCGCCCTTGTGAAATTACCAAACTCCTTCGCACTAATAGGAACTTCCCTTACCTTGATCAAACAAAAATTTATATGATAGAGGTTCGTGATGAACTGATTCCTTGGGTTGTCATCCTAAAAGAGAACACTCTTGGTCTCAAAGGGATACGTGAGCAACTTCCGGTGTGCTATGCTCACATGATGTACTGTCTCCACACCCAACAACCATATAATCTTGCCTATCACTTTGCAAAGTGAATTGTACATCTCAAAGGGAATCAAACCAAATTGATACCTTACGGGATGTTCCTTACTCGTCTCTATCACTACATGATGAACTTTCATCCCTATCTCTGTGGTCCTCAATACTCTCTCTTTGATCCTGTCATGGAACCCATCAATGATCTCCATATCTCCTCTATCTTAATCTCCTCGACATCCGTTGACTATGACATCTATGATGATCCCACACTCAAGATTGAGGAACAAGCTAGAGTCAAGAAAGTCATGCAACAAGAACCTGTCACAAACACCATTGACAAGGATGTACCATGATGATTTATTATGAAGCACTTAATTGCTATGTTACCTATGTATTCGTATCATTAAGATTCGTTAACTCTTGATTGTTGTTATTCATGAATGTTTGTTTAAACCTGCCCTTAATTTGCATGATTGTGTAGCACTATTCTCTTACAATTCAGTTCTGCTAGTGTTCTAAATGAGTGTTATTATATACAGGTTGTAGAAATGAGAAACTGGGCAAAATTCTGTAAACCCACTGCCGGCTGTCCCTTATTGATCTGGCGGTCCTCCAGTGATAAGGGACCGTCTAAGGTTTAAAGGACCGTCCTTGTGGGATCACGGAAATTTGCACTATTTTCTTCATTCCTGCAATCCTAAACCTATTGCATGATTATCACCACCTACCATGTTTAGATAAACATTTCTAAGTGCTTAAAAACTCCTAATGCATGCTTTGCCCAAACCATGACCATGCTTGATTATTTAAACCTTCCTCATCACCATCAACCTCATCACAATCATCTTTCAATTCAACTTCATCACCTACAATGGCCTCATCTTCTACTTCCTTACCAACAACAAACAAAGAACCCTCAACACAACCATCAAACAAAAGGCCTAAGCTCAAAATCATTCGACCTCAAACAAATTTCATTAACCTCACATTCTATGACACCACTCCATCTCCTAAGTCACCACCATCATCACCTCAAGCACCAAGTGCACCACTCAAAACTCCGTCCACCAATGGAACATATCACTCTTCATCTAAGACATACTCTAGCTCAAAGACAACCACATCACCTTTCTCATCATTTGTCAAAAACTTGTCACCCTTGCTCACCCAATCTAGTTCGAGTGCTTACACTCCATTTGTGAGTAATCAACCATCATCTCCCACTCATTATATCTCATCTCCAAGAAACCAACATCCTCCTCCAACAAACCCATTTAATCATACCACCACATCACCTAATGGGCCATTGGAAAACAATCCTCAAACTCCACTTTCTTCTCCAACCCTTGGTAATCATTTACCTTACTACTTTGTTAATAACCACACTGTGGGGTGCGCTTGTTGTTACCACAATTTTCATCTCATTTCTACTCTTCGAAATGAACTTCACATCATGTTTGGTCACATTGAGTTTCTTCTTACTCAACAAAATGTGCAACCAACTCCTCTTGCTTCCATGCCACCATCGGCAACTCCTTCGGCTCCACTTTCATCTTATCCATCATCCACACCACCCTCCAACTAGATATTCTCCAAAATCTAGTCATGAATAATCAAGTGGAAGTTGTGCTTTGGACCAAACATGCAATGGGAATGATCTAAAATTATATACTTGTTGTCTTAGTTAACGATTAATGGTATTATGATGTGGTTGTTATGAAATTTATGGTAGTCATTGTATGCCTCTTTTGGATGAATGAATGATTATGTTTTAGATATGATAATATGTTGTGATATTAGTCATTGTTTAACATGAAAATGGACTAAAAATATCTAACCTTAAAAATTGGAAGTTAATTAAATCACAACATACCTGCTAACTTAGAAGCCTACTGCCGGCGGTCCTTTAAATGGACTGACGGTCCCCTAATCAATAAGGGACCGTCCCCCTATTTACGGGACTGTCCCCAGTAGTGCTCAAAATTTAATTCCATCTTGTGTTTTTCTATCTGATTCCTACACTATATAATTGATTTCACATCCATATCATCTTATATATATATATATATATATATATATATATATATATATATATATATATATATATATATATATATATATATATATATATATATATATATATATATGCATTGCATGTGCTTTGTTCTAACTCTATTTTGTAGCATATCACCATAGCTCGATTCCCTGGTGCCCTCATTAAGTGGGAGCACTTAGCTAGGGGGAGCTTATATATCGTTGATCACTCCAACGATTGTCTTTCAAAGATGTCCGTGTCTTCTCTCCTCAACAACCACGACACACCTTTTTGATTCTACAAAAAGGGGGAGAAGTAACGGGAAAACTCACTAAAAATTTATCAATTCATAATTTTACCTAAAATGAGTTTATATTTTGTAATCATCAAAAAGGGGGAGATTTTTAATACAAATAATATTAAAAACGTTATTCGCATTATTCGGTCTTCTCGTGTTTTGATAATCACAAAATATAAATACATGTTACATAAAGTTACGGTTTATAAATTTTTAATCGAGGAAACTCGTTACTTTTACGTAGCTGCTTCAACATCACTTCAGGTATGAACAAACTTTATACCGTAATTAGTTAAGTAATCAAAGAATTTTATTTTCACCTAAACTTATATTTTTAAGTATTGACAAAATATTTTCACAAAAGTATTTTTGTGTTTTTAAAGAAATGTTTTATTAAGAAAATAAAGTCAAATTCAAACTTTATAACAACTAGTTTTCCCCCCAAATCAGTTCAGCCTGAACCAGATAAGTTTTCACCACGTCAGGACAAAAAGGGAGCGTTTTGTCGTGGCAGTCCCTTAAATAGGCCGACGGTCCCTTTGTGATAAAGGACCGTCTGGCATTTACAGGACCGTCCCTCTCCCTCCTGTCGCCTATAAATACTGAACTGTTACACTTCATAAATAAGACTTTCATACACACAAAACTTTCTGGTCTTTGTTCATTTTGTTCTTTGATCACTATAACATGTCGGTGTATGTTTATAAGTGATTTCCTCTTCCGTCAAGTGCAAGAGAAGAACTCTCGACAAGTATGAAGATTCGAGATGTTATAGGTGTCCACAGACAAACGTAACAAGTGTTACGTGATAGGATATATATCATGTCATTGTTTTCTGACTTGTGTGTAAGTCGAGGATGGGGATATTTGTGTAAACTTGGATGGTGATGTAGTTCCAAGTATTGTATTTGTGTGAGCTTGGATGGTGATGTAGATCCAAGAAGTCTTGTAACTAGATTAGTTCATGTAATTGATGTGAGGAGAGTGATGTCCTAAATGTGTAGGTTAGGACTTGTTGAGTCATTATGTAAAGACTTGGATCGAGGATGATCAAGTGTGTGAAGGCTTGATTTGGGTGAAGAATCAAGTGAGTCGTATGTGTGAAGGCTTGGTTCGGGTGAAGAACCAAATATGTCTAATAAGTGAAGAATTGGATCGGGTGAAGATTCAAGATGGACAAGAGTGCTTGTTCGTGTGGCCACGTGGGCCTTGGAATAGATTGGTTCTAGCTATGATTAGAACTCGACATTATGCTTAGTGTCGTTAAGCCTTGTGTAAGCATGTGTACGGATTGCTCCGCCTGAAGGATTGTGTTGATATAGTGATTGATAACTCTCGAGTGTGGTACTCGGGGAGTGGAGTAGGACGGAGAGTGAGCTTCGTGTCGAACCACTATAAATCGTCGCGTCTATTGGTTGTGCTCTTTCTTTACTCTTTACTTTACTTTTTTATTTATGTATGCTAGTAACTAAATTGATATCACATAACTAATAGAATTCAACAAGTTTGTAAATGAAAAATAACTGGACCTAAAACGGCAAAACGCTTTAGAAAATTAAAAAGAAGCGGTGAAACTATTCAACTCCCCCTTCTAGTTTCTACATAGTGAAAATAATCAAAGATAAAGGAAGTTGTTAGAATTAAAGGTAGTGAATTGAAATGTTTTAAAAATTAGTTTTTTTAATCGAATTGTTCAAGTTTCTGTTTACTCCCCGGAACACCTTGTTATCCAAGCATAAGAGTAAGGCACTGTGTGCTTTCTTGTAGACATCCGTCTTCAATGCCGCATCCTTTTCACCGTCCGCCATGATTTTCGGGAATGGATCTTACAAAACCTCCCAACCATGTTGGATTAATACATACCGCATCTTCACACTCCACAACCCGAAGTCATTAGACCCGTCAAATTTTTTGGCATCAAATTTCGCTATCGACGACATATTCTTCAAACCTTGTTGCTAAAAACCCATTCTTTCAAATCTAATTAATTAGAAGAACTCTAAAACTTCGATCTCGAACAAACAACCAATCGTAAACTTGAAACCCAAGCAAACCACGATCAATACTTGAACCATAATAAAGCCACAACAAGAACCTTTTTGTCACCTTTGTAGTAGTAATCACGTGGGAAAGAAAATAAAAACAACCAACCTTCTGTCACTTTTTTCTTCTTCACGTGGGTTTTAAAACATTTCTTTTTCATCCTCTCGACTGTCGATCACTGCTCCAAGAAAAGAAAAACCAAAAACCTGATACCCTTTTCTTTGCTTTAACCTCGAACCAGACATCAAACTTCAAAGATCACAAAACCCGTATCTCTTGATACCATTTGTTTGATTCCCACGGCCCAACATCTCACCAAATCCAACTAAGATTCCATTCTAAAATCAATTGGTGATAGAGTGAATAGTGCACCGAGCTTATATGTTAACTTTGACATTATAGTTCTACCAATGTGGGGTTAGGTTTGCACGTCCAACAATCCTCCCCTAAAACCCAAACTACTAGGGGCCTCCCTCAAACTAAAGCCGCAATCCCTTTTCATACCTCCGACTTTTTACCAATGGACCACACCGCCTTTTACCGGCTTCCTTTCGATACAAGGTTTACTATGATCCACTAATACCGTCAAACCGGGGTCTAACCAAGGGAACACCATCCATATCACCACTAGGCCCAACCGTAACTTTGATACCACTTGTTAGACACTTACAACAACAAACCCGAAGTTCGATCGCAGAACGCTAGATCGCGGGTTGTATCAAACACAAGTAGCAAACACGAGAGATTACAAAGAACCAAACGATTAATATGTATTAAAATAACTCGGTTACAAGGAAATAATAAGAAGGATGCATGTGATTAGACCTCACCTCGTCTCATCCTTTTATAGAGAAAGGGGCTCGTGATATCCAAGTCATAAACCGACTTGGACACCAAGGAAATCTCGGTTGTAATCCAAACTGTCACACCCCCAAAATTGGGTCCAGCGGAAGCATACATGTAGCTGGGGTGTAACTCAATTGGTATTACAACACAAGTTCAAAAATGGTTTTCACTTGAATCATTTAGAATAAAATAGTTTAATCAAAATTTTGAATTTACATTGTTAAAAGTAGTGCGAAAGTAGGCCTTTAAAATAGTTTAAAACGGTCCCCAAATGAATAATCAGAGTCTTCTATGACCATGCCATGCCCTGCCAAAACCTCTTGTAGCGTGCCATTGCTTAATACCTGAAAATACATGCTAAAGTGTCAACACGAGGTTGGTGAGTTCATAGAGTCTTGTGAGAAAGAATGTAATGCATATAGATGAAGATGTCCCAGCAAAGGCATCGTAAATCCACTCAGTTCCAAGTCCCGCCATAAGAGACTTGTAACCTGTGTGTTTACAACCCACTGCCAAATGTGTTTTGGTTTGTATGAACAAAATAATGCTTGAATCTCAATTCAAAGATAAGTGTAGCAAAACCGCTATATAAACAATTTTAACAATGAGGTTATATAAACAATGATGACAATCCCATGAAATGCAGGTAATCAAACATACCAATGAAATGCAGGTAATCAACCATGTAAAGCGTGTAATGCGTTTAAGTAAAACGAGCATGTATTCTCCCCCAAAGAGTTTGCAAAACAATTAATAGAGTAGGGGCTATGACTCACCTGGTGCGATGGCTATGATGACAAAAGTGGATACACAGAAATGAGGCACGATCTCTAACCGCAACCTAATATGAATGATATGATCTAATGTAAGAAATGAAATGATGCTACACATGCAACTACGTATGTTATCGATACCACTCGTGTAATTTGAAAATAAGGTTTATCGTTGAAATACATGTTGATGTCTCGTTTAGTTATAAAAACTACTTTCCAAGTATATATGTTGAAACTATACTCTATGATCCTTATTTGGTGTTCTATCGGCAATTTTAATATTTTCATCGCAAATTATAACATTTTCATTATTTGAAAATATGTCCCAATTGGCCTCGTAAAACTAGTAGCGAAATAGTGAATATTAAGAGTTAGGAAAGAAGCTTAGTAGTTTTGAGAAGATTTTCACCTCATCTAAAATGTCACAGAAGTGAAGTTTGTCCATACGGGTCTCGATCATAAAGATATATAGCCATGAAGTAAGGTGTTTGGGCTGTTTCGGCAGATTCTGGGCAGTTTTCGGGAAAGTTTGGAAGTCCATAAGTTGTTCATTATAAATCCTTTTGACAAACAGGTAGATGTTTTGGAAACTAGGCTGGGTGAACTAACTTTTTGTCAATGATGTAAATTTTCCAGAAATGAGTTTATCAATGAGTAAATTGGCTCTCAACATGATGTATTACAAAAACTGTTTCTAAACTTAGTAATATTTTGCTAAAAAGCTGATAGAAATAAATAGAGTTTCGTCGATTTTGAAATATGTATATCTTGGTCGTTATAAGCTTGTTTTCTACGTTCTTTATATCCCCGGAATCGTGGGATAACATACTAATATATTTTTGATAAGTCGGGATGGCTAGATCAAGTTTTACACCTCAGATTGGCCCTTGAAAATCGTGGGACAGCAAGTAAAATTTTTAGAAAATAGTTTTCGTCGTTAAACTTGCAAAAATCATATCTCCTTTGTTATAAACTCGTTTTAATCCGTTCTTTCGTCCACGGCTTCGTTTTTGAAAGTATTTTCTAAATCTTTAGCCCAAAGTTACCCGGAATCCCCTATTTTTCTGGATTTTACAAAATGGGACAGCAACATTTATATAGTGGCTAAAATTCATTTTTCTTGTTTAATACTTGTCCAAATCCACTCCAATCATCACAAATCTAGTCTAATCCTACCATACACCTTCTTAAGGTGTCATGGGTTCCTAAACATCGCCAACCTTGGTGGGTTTCATGGGGATGATCATAGGCTTATATATATACTTATAAAAATCATAAAACTTGTAAAGTGGTATGAATAACATAAATATATGGGCATGTTTTGTTACTAGATCATGAAAATACATCAAGTATATGTTTGAAAGAGTAGAAAAATAACTAGTAACTTACTTGTGATGATTATCAAAAGATGGTGATGAAACCCATTTAATCTTTGTGGTTTTTATTTCAAAACCCTAACTAGATCACTCCTAGGACTTGATAAATACTTGGATCATGAAAAAATGATGGATCTTTGTTGGTGTTCTTGTTGTTGTCGTGGCTATGGAGAGGAGAAAAGAGAGAATAGTGCCTTTTTGATCTAAAAAGATTATGTTATGTTAAGTCTTGAAGTTTATACAAATATCTTTGAGGTGATGGCATTATTGTAAATATATGATCAACTTGAAGTATCTAGGATAAGGGGGAGGGGGGGGGGGGCACATGTGTAAAATTGGATGAGTATGTGAGAAGCTTGGTGTTATCTGGTTCACGGAGTCGGTTTTGGTTCCGTTAATCGCAAAACGTAACTTGTTAAATCGCGAAACGTAAATTCGGGTATCGTAAAAATATGAAACTTGAAAAAATGACTAAACTTGTCAAAATACTCCATAATAAAATATAAAATGAATGGTAAGTTCCATCGGGTTACTTAAACGCTGTTAAATCTGGAAACGCGGGTTTAAAACGCGTAATTCGCGTAAAACGCTGAACTGGAAAACGTAAAATTCCAAAACTTTTAGAATTGTCGTAAAATGAGAGAAAAACATATTTCTATCGTTTATAGTGTTTTATGGACATATCGGGATGCTGGAACGACGTTTAAACCCAAAAGTAAATCTCGGACACGGCTTCGTGATTTTTGCATAAATGATCCGACGAGCGCCAAACTCTCGGATTATCGTTAAAATAGTTTAACTTACGAGAATATGAAATAAAAATTTTGGAGATGAATAGTAAAAATGAATAGTAACTTCCCGTAATAAAAAATGAAATTTCGACGTTTGAAAAAGAACATGAAATTACGAGTTGTGACACAAACCGACCTACACTATCTAAACAAAGCTAGTTACTTGCCTTACAAGGCAAGTAACACACATATGGAAACTAGTTTAATCCTAGACAAATTCAACTTTCTAATAGACATATACCATAACTAGACTTGCTAATAAGAGCATCCGCAATGTAAAAAGTTATTGAAAAGCTTTTTCTTTGACATCTCATATTTTTATTATCTTCTAACCCTTTATCATAAAATCCACTCCAGTGCTAAGAAAAGTTTATAAAACTTTTTTGACTCTAATTATTAAAACTAGACGAGTATTCATGCATAGTAATGGGATTTTATAGCGACAAACATTTATAATTGTAGTATTTGGATTAAAATGCGAATCAGGATTGGAAGAAAGAATGGGATGAATATGTAAAATACAGAGAAAATAAATATAGATGATCAAAACAATAAAATTAATAAGTAAAAGATGACAACTATTACCGTATATAATTACAACTAATATAGTCGACACAATAATCACACCAGTATTACTAAAAGTTTTCAAAAATTTCAAAACATGTGTATCTTATTATTTCGTATAATAGTTACTAAAAGTTTTTAAAATTTTTAAACCGTGTGTATGCTATTGTTTCCTAAGATAATTTTTAAGTTTTCAGGTTTAAGGATTCTTTCCTAAAATAGTTTTTAAATTTTCAAGTTTAAGAATTAAGAAAAATGATGTAAATGATTTATAAATAATATAGATATACAAATGGTGATTTTTTTCATATTGCTAAAAAATAATCATTACTCCAATGAGAAAAGTCTTATAGTGTAACATCCCGTAATTTTCCCATGCGATTAGTAAATATCAATAATTGAATAAAAGGATATTACGTGAATTAAATACCCTTTTTACGAGGATTTTTTTTTAATTATTATTATGCATTACATATTATGTGAATCACTATGACATTTATGATTGACCATTTGCCTAGGAACGATGCTTACACACGAACCTTGATAGTCTATTAATATCGCGAATAATAAATTTAAAACGTTTATATTTTATAAATATACGTTTCGTATATTTACCATACAACATATATATAATTCCGGAGCCTACGAAAATTCCTGAGATTTCTCACCAATATTATTGGAACGTAACCCGACTCACGAAACTTTCTATGTGGGCCCACATGACCAAACGGGCTGAAAGTTAACCCAAACACTAAACCAAACGGACTCTTTTCTTTCTTTTTCTTTTGTTTGAGCCGAAACACAATCAGAAGCCCACCAGGCCAAGCCCAGCGTGGGTTACTTTTTTTTTTGTTTTTCTTTTTGGTTCCCAGTCGACACAACCAAACAAACACCCCCGTTATTCATTTTTTTCGACACACAACACCAACATATTATTACACAGCTCGAATCACGACCTAGCTAACATTCAAGAATGGCAAGCCTCATTCCTTAAATCACCCTCTTGGTCACTTGAATCTGCCCAAAGTATAACCCCTAAACCATATGAACAAGATTGGTAAAAACGTGTCACAACTATTCTTACCACCACCCAAGCTTCCCAATCAATACAAATCAACTATATACTTCATGTCAAGTGTCAGGAGTGTCAGAGAATGTCAGAAATCGAACATGACACATTTTCTTGTTGTTTAAACTCGATTGGGTACAAGGAGAGGCAACATGCAAACCATTCGATCCAACACTCCATCTCGTGTGAACACAACATCTATACACTCATAAAACTCACTATATAACTGCCTATGCAAGCTCAGTTGCAAGATACACACAAAAACGTACCATATTCTATTATACGTGAAGATTACGAGTTGATTTGGGACGAACCATTTGCCCAACGTATGAAGCATAGAAGTAATCCCAAGGAACCACGTTTGCTCATCTTGAACCTTTGGTGGGTCGTGAATCGAACCACACAACTAGCCTTCTTCTATTCGATCCTTACGTGCCAAAATACTCCACCATTTGGGGTGAGGTAAAACCCTTGTATCACCTTTCTATTTTTAGCTATTTGTTAACACGATTTTTTGCAGAAACACTTACTATATATAACTCTAAAATAATGAACTCGACCTATACTTTTTATTTGACCTCCTATATATTTAATATGCTAACATACAAGTTACACAAAGTTTTGAACTTGATAATCACGTTTACTTAATAAAAATCACACGTTCCTAAGATAGTTTGGACCTATACGATTTTACTAAAAAGACTTAGAATATTTCTAAGTCTCCAAACTGTTTTCAGAATTGATTTTGGTCATTTACTTGGCCTCGTTATTTTGAAATCTAAACACATAACATATATATTTTATAGTTCGACCTCATTAAAAACCTGACAAACAACTAGGGAACATATTTTATTCGACCATATAAACTTGTTTAGGCCTTATGCTCGACCTCTTTTGATCGACCAAAAACTGTTTGAAAACCTTAACTAAATAAAGATTGGGCTTGGAAGCCCGTTAAGCTTATTCGATAAGCTGGTCCTATAAGCTCTACTCTAACATTTTTATAACATAAAAATAAACCCAAGACCAGGTCCAAACCTTTCGAAAGCCCAACGGATCTAAAAATGTTAACGGGCCTTAGATTTAAGCTCGTTAAGCCCATTTTGTGAAAATAAGAGATTTTAAGCTATTAAGCTGTTCTAATAAGTTAAATAAGTTATTCTGAGCTTATTTAAGAAGTAAAAATTTTAAGTTTTGAATTTGTTAACTTTTAGACTAACTTTGCAAAATTTCGCTGACGGATGACTAAAACTGTCAAAACTGCGAACTTAGGGTAGAAACTGTCAAAATTGAATTTTTGAATTACAAAATGTTAATAATGAAACCTGGAGTTGTATAATGTAAATTTTGATATTATTTGAACTTAAAATGAAATGATCGTTAACTTTGGACTGACGGCGTTTAAATAGACCGTTAGGGTTAAAAATTGTAACTTTTGTGAAACTTAAGGGGATTTTCTGTAATATTCTTTTTATATAAATTATAATAATGTTGAATATATATATGTACATACAATTGACTAAAAACTTAATAAATTCAACTTATATAAATATATACGATATAAATATTCGCGTAACTATAATTAATATTTAACGATATAACGATACAATATTCTTTTCTTTTAAACTAACATCATAACACATCGTCTACACACTTCGACTTATTCTTGATGATTTTCCATCGCACATCGATCATCGATCATTATACTCACAAGTTATATGTATATATAACTTTGTTCTTGAACTTAAAGCATTTAAACGAACACGAGTTTTAATCACAACTGAATGACTAATATTCACGATAAAACTAGATTTAGACTATCAACTAAAACATACCATATCTTTTAGGTTGTGTGTGAAGCCGTTGCCTTGCATCGTTGAGATTATGTTACTACCACTACTACTGTACTACTGAGGTGAGTCATAGCCCCTACTCTTATTTGTTTTAAAATGGTTTATACACATTTTGGGGGAGATACATGCTTAACTACTGTTTTTACTTTTACAAGTATTCATTAATTAAATACAGGACTATATTTCATATAAACTTTACTAGTTTACACATTTTTATATCTCATGGGGAGATACCTGCTATAGACATGATTACAAGTGACTTTTTAATGTTATGCTATATTTGATCTCTATTGCCTAAGTTTCCTATTACCAAAAGTCCCTCGATCACGCGCCTTAATCACTTGCAGGGTGAACGTAAATAATTGTGGATAGATCTATTAGGGATTGACAATCCCCATTTGGTCGCTAGAGGAAAGCCACCAAATGCACTTTATTTGATTTCATAGGTTACTGGTAAATACCTATCCTGAGGGCCACTATTTCACATCATTATTATGGTTATTTTGATGTCTGTTAATCGTTGTGTGTCATGAGCTTAGGGCAATAGAATGGTAATAATGTAGCACTACAATGACTGATGTTAAGGGCATACAATGCTGTAGCCCACTGTTTTATTAAACTATGAGATTGTGCTCACTATATAGTAGGAAAAACTACTAATAATTGGCAAACGAACAAACTATTTTGGTGTTGACCCGATTAGGTCAAACAAACTACTATTTTGGTGTTTACCCGGTGAAGGGCAAACCAACGGACTATTTTTTGAATTAATAAGGAAATCACTCATTTTCTGATTTTGATAAATCAATGATTTAAGCTATGAATATTATGGACTTACTCACACTTTAATTTGATAATTCACTGTTATTATAACTATTATGGAATCATAAACTCTCTGATTTTAGAAATCGATATTCGAAACTATAAACTCTATGAACTCACCAACCTTTGTGTTGACAGTTTTAGCATGTGTTTATCTCAGGTAACTAAATAAGAAGGAACTTGAAGGCATGGAGTGGGCTTGTAACCCGACATGAGCTTAAATAAACGTTTTGACACATTTCAAATAAACTTGTTGCTTAAACTATGAAACATCTTGATGTCTCGAATATTTGGTATTTTGAATGAATTAAACTTTAAAGCGTCACTTTTGTGTCGTTTTCTATGATTGTGACAAAGATCCTCGAAGTAACACCCAAAAAGTCTTCCGCTGACGTGATGATTTTGGGGGTGTTACAGATTGGCATCAGAGCTACAGTTATAGAGAACCAAGTGTTTTGAACATTGGACTATAACTACACTTTTAAAACGGACCACTTTTACAAAATACTACCTTATGCCCTCCGTGCCTACGCGTTTCCAACATCTGGTAGAGACGTTACTTTTACATGATTTCTTATATATGTTAACATGTTATAATTATGCTAATGACTTATATTTACTAATCGGGATTATTAAAAATACCATGTCTTCGTATTCCCACCCTATTGTCTTGTCATCGGATTTATAGGCTTCCCCTAGGAAAATTCGACAACTTCAGCCGTATGAAGCAAATTCTTCTTATATCACTACCAGCTCTTGTCATACCACCACTTACACCACCTGTGCTATCACCATCACCACCTACTATCTTCTACCAATAGATCCATGAACTTCTTACTAGAGCAGTACTATAGGCAATTTTGAATGCACATATTTTGTTCGACGAATTTGATCGGCATTTCGTGCCAAATAAGCATATCTTCACTAAAAGTCGTTAGGGCTGCTTTTACCCATGCCATGAATAGGAACAAGTCCAGTCCATCCTCCTTCCCTGAATAGGATGTGTCCCCTACATTCGCTTCGCCCTCCGCTACTGCGCAAAGATTTTGATCCCCCGTTTAGTAAATCGTGAAAGCACCTACCTTATGTTTAGACGTATTGGTTTTAGTAAAAAGCCAAATAGAGAGTTTTGCGTGTGCCTGCTATAGTAAGAGTAAAGGAAAAGCTTGAAAAGCATACTTGCTTTAAGAACGGAAAGAGGTTCCTTCAGCGGTTCAACCTTACATCCACATAGGAGTTATTTGCGTAGAAAAACCCCAAATAGTCCTCTTAGTATCAAAGCCTTCTTTTAACTTGTCAAGAAACATAAATAAACTGAAAGACTTTAGACCTCATACCAGAACAAAAGCTGAAGTTCAGCAACCTTCTCTACGTCTATCACTTTTATCCGAAACCCTCATTGTTAAATATCTGTTACAGACAAATTTTTTGTCTAAATGGGTAAGTTACCCCACAGATTTTCACGGAACAATAGAATGTGAGCAATAATTATTTTCCAAACACAATAGAATAACAATCTTCATTCAAAATGAAATTGTTTCTCAAGTCAAGACAACGCCACTAGTTAGAGCTACTCAACAATTATGACTGTGAGATACGTTATCACCCAAGAAAAGCTAATGTAGTAGCAGATACGTTAAGCTTGAAAGAACAATTAAAAACCACTCAGGATTAGATCATTAGGAATGATTACTTATTCACCCTTTCATCACACTGTACCCTTGTTGGCAGACAGACTTGTCCGACATGAGGATCGACTTGATCCTATTACCGACACCCTCAACGACTTTCTTCGCGAACACGTCAAGACTCTTACAGATGAGATTGAGAACTTCTAATTGGCCAGTTAGCTATGAAGGCTGTATTTGAACAGATGGATACTCATTTTTAGGAATCAATGGAGTTTATAGGAGTATTGTGTGGAGCAAATACTTCAATGGAGATAATGGTAGGAGCCATGGATCGTGAACTTGATAGGATCAGCACTCAGAATGCATCTTAGGCATGCATTGCGGAAATCCCAAGATGGGAAAAAGGTGAGAGATCAAGCTATTGAAACCATGTCCGCTGAAATCCGAGAATTTCAACACCGTATGGACAAAGCACCAGGAAAATCGAACCCCATATCCGAAAATCGAACCGAATAACCCAAATGACATAATTTTAATTATTTTCATTTATTTATATATATTTTTAGCATAAAAATATTTTTAAACTTAAAAAAGTTATATTTATAATATGAAAGAAGTTTAATATCTTTTTTTTTAATATAAATGTATAAAAAATATAGAGTATATATTTATTTGAATTCAGTTTTTAGTTTAGATTACCAAAATCATAACCGAATATTTAATTCGGTTCGGTTTGGTTTTGGCAAATTCGGTTCGGTTACAATTCCGATTCAATTATTTTTAGTTATGTTCGATTTTGGTTTTCGGTTTATTTGGGTATTACCCCCACAATAAACGCCCCTATATTTGATACTTGATAGTAGGGGTGACAATCGAGTCGTGTTCGAGTTGACCTATTCAGGTTCGCGGGTTAGTATAACCTTTACCCAAAACAACCCATTTATTAAATGTGTCAAGAAACTCAACCCTAACCCAAACTTACATAACACGTGCAACCCATTTATGACATGTTTAAGTAAATAGGTAAAACGGTGAATAAGGTTGATGGATTGTCGATTTTAACTAGTTTAAATGCTAAAGGGATATAAGGATATAAAAATCAATACTATTTAAAGCACACACATATATATATATATATATATATATATATATATATATATATATATATATATATATATATATATATATATATATATATATATATATATATATATATTTAAAAAACACTATTTATTTTAGTTTTAAATGAACAATTAATGTAGTTCCGATTTTTAAATTAATACAAATGCTATAGCAAAATGTACAATTTACTTTTGCATAATTACACTCATAAATTAACTGATCAATAAATACAATTAATGCAATTATTAAAATACCCTTTACATAAAATATACAAATTATCAAGTATATTGTACAACCAACTTAAACACAATTTCAGCGTTAAATGTCACTAACAAGGTTTTAAACCCGCACGTTATCGCGGGATGTTTCAATATTAAGGTATGCATGCTCACCCGGGTCCGAGTAATCTCAAAAAAATGGGCCACAAATGAAACGGGCTGGACTTAGTACCCGGTTACTGTAGCAAACGGGAAAAAAAAACCAAAGCCGGTACTGTAGCAAACCCAAAAAAAAAAAAAAAAAAAAAAAAAAAAGGCCCAAAGACCCGTTACTGTAGCACACTGTAGAAAAAACAGTGCAGTGAACAGTGAAGCCACGGGAAATGTATATATTTATAATATAAATAATAAAACACGTTATACAAATATTCAAGCCAAACGGGCACGGGCCAAACGGACTCGAGCCCGAACGGGCACAGGCCAAACGGGCATGGGCTAAACTGGCACGGGTGACGGGCCAAACAGACTCATGTTATATGAATCGCTTTAAAAAAGACGACGAAATAAATTCTTTAGTTAAGGAGTTGAAATACGTCACATGAAATTTTTGATATCCGTAAATCTAGTATAAAAAAGAACATAAAAACTAAAATACATGATTAACCGGAAAATTTTATTTCTAAGTACCCGCCGCCGGCCCGCCGCAACGCGCGGGTACCTTGCTAGTTACGTAGTATAAAGTAACATAGCAATAACTATAGGACAATTTCAAAAAAAAACTATAGGACAATTTCAATGATATTTGAGTTATAATTTTAATTCACTCATATTAAGTACATAACTAAATACATTTAATCCAAATCTAACATAAAACCCAAGTTATATATTTTATTTTTAGAGGTTTATAGACTTAAACGTTTTTACGGGTTGACATGTTTAATACTTATTCAACTTAAACACGATTTATTTATTAAACAAGTTAGAGGCTTGTCATGTTTTAGACCCAAACATGTTTATTATCAACATCAATTTATATAAATTCATGTTAGGTTCATGTTGTGATGTCGAGAATTGCCTTTGTTACTAGATAGTTGGCTTGGTGACTTATTATTGTTAATAAAGAAGATACGATAGAAACTCTATAATATAATATACTTGGACCATCAAAATTTATTACTTAATTAAAAGAGTTATTAATTAATCGATAAATTAATAATTATTAATTTATATATTAATTAATATTTTATTAATTTATAGTAGAATACTTAGTTTACAAACACCTTTCAAGCTTCCACTTAATTATTGTATACAATGCATGTATATCAAATGAACGACCCAATTTGAAAGAAACTTTCAATCTCCCACCTTATTATGCTTCTTGTATTCAATGTATCACTTTATTAGAGACGAGATTCAAGGGAAAATTGATTTCAACAAAAAACAAAAGACAATTGAGTCATTTTTCAAGAAACCTTCATAAATCATTCATGTAATATGTTATATATAAGTAATTATTAATTTATATTGTATATGGGGTCTAAAAAAATTATCAAAAATGTATTATCTTATAAATTTAGTGAATTATTAATTTAGCACCCTATCCCCAAGTCGGGACCCGGCAAAAAATATTATCTTAGAGAGTTTATTAAATAATCGAGTATTAATTTATCGAGTTTCTACTGTAGTTGGCTTGGTGACTTATTATCATATCATATCATATTATACTATATTATAAAGCATGAATTACTACTATTAATAGAATATTTAAAATTAAGCATTATACATTTCAATGCTAAAAGTACAAGTGATTCAAGACAATTAGACATTTAATACAATAAATGAGGTATAATTAGACATGTACAAGTTTAGTAACTTCATGTACATACCACTTTGTCTTTGCCATTAAAGTTTAAAATTAATGACTTAAAATTGAATTATGTACATTAAATACAATTAATTAAATAGTTAATAAATACAATTAATACACTTATTAAAACACCCCTTACATAAGAAATACAAATTATCAAGCATATTGTACAACCAACTTAAACATAATTCATGCATTAAATGTCACTAATATAAATAATAAAACATATTATACAAATTTTTAAGCCCGAACGGGTAATGGGCCAAATAGGCACGAGCCCGAACGGACACGGGTCAAACGGGCTCGAGCTAAACAAAATTTTTTATATTCATAAATTTATTGTCAAAAAAATATAATAAACTAAAATATATTCACATATTGTACAAACAAAGCAAACTACTAAATAAAAACATAAAATAAATAATAAATAAAATAATACAAACTAAGCAAAATTTCATCAAACTTTTGTTATAAAAAAACTAATCAGTAAAGTTATTGCCAAAAAACGTACAAATAAAATAAATTATTAACAAAAAAAATTAAATTACAGGGTGCCCGCAGCTGAATGCGCTGAACCATGCTGGTTGTTAATAAAGATAAAAGATAGAAAAGCAATAAAACACTTGTGTTGTGTTTCAAAACCCCGGGAGTTGTGCTGTGTTGTGATGTTACGCAACTCGAATACCCCACCACTCTAAAACCCTCCCTCCCTACTACATTACTACTCGTCACTAGAATCATCAATCACACACTCGCTGATTTTGCACCTAACCCCCCCCCCCCCCCCCCCCCCCCCCCCATGATCAATAAAACGATCATCATCACTTGATCAAGCAAGCTACTTACATTTTCCGATTAACCAACCCTTTGGTTAGCTATTATTCCTTCTTTTCATTATACACTTAATGCAATTGCTATTATTATGTTTATTGTATGTGTGTGTGGTAGATATAGTAAGTGGATACAAAACATGCATATAATAATAATAATAATAATCAAGGGACTATGATCATAACTGAGGCGATTAAATCAGCAAATTAATTGTTTTTTTTTTTTTTTTTTTTTTTTTTTGATTTTTTTTTGTTTTTTTTTTTTGTTTTTTTTTGTTTTGTTTTTTTTGTTTTTTTTGTTTTTTTTTTTTTTTTTTTTTTTTTTTTTTTTCTGTTGGATTAAATAAGATTAGAGATAGTTGATGTATGTTAAGGCTTAAACTGGAACTGATAGCCACTTTAAATTTTGCAACAATAAAAACAAAATCTACGCGTTAATTGGTTAGGAACATATATTTGTTTTTCGAAAAGTGGGTGTATATGTTACACTTAAGATCGAAGTAGAATGCGGACGAGAATTTACACAACTTATACACGCTCTGTGATTGCAGCAGCTTAGGAAATAGATATGGTCTGCAGAGTAAAACCTTTTGAAATAGGGCAAATTGTACCGATCTTATGTTCAATTTCAATTTAAGGTACTCATTTATTTTTTTTCTCAATTTAATGTATCCAACTTTTTTTGTGTTGCAATGTTAGACAATTTACAAGTTATCAGGTCACCAATAAGGAATTAGCAGGTCGCCCACTAGTTTCTCCTTAGTTGAACCCTCTGATTTTGATATCCATTAATTTGCTAACATCTTTTTTTACCGAGGCCCCATTTGTGGTAAATAAATTGATTGATTTTGTTAATGTATTTGGATAAATGACTTTGTCTCTCAAGATGCATCATATTTAATATTACTTATTTACTTGATGATTTTGCCCCCTTTGTTAATGTCTTTGGATAAATGATTGTTTTAGACGAAGCCTATTTATTGCTACTCGACTTAACGTATCTATAACCATATGTTTCTCACTCGAGAATTATGGTATCAATTTAGTATGAGATGTTACTTTTTCGTTACTGATTACTTTTATGGTTTATGTTGCTTACTTTCTCATCTAATGTTAAAATTTGTGAAGTACTAAATTTGCTTTACGTCTTTAATATAATGTATAAAAGTGGAAGATGAAGTGGTGTTAGCAAGTGAGGGGTTTATTGTGTTTAAAGTGCAGCATGTGGTGTATTCTATCAAATATGGTCTATTTGATCATAAATATTTCTCATGTTTAATGTGCATCAGGGGTTTCTCGTGGTCAAGTTAATTGGGTTGGCCGGAAGTTGGCTAGAAGTTTGATTGGAGAAGATTGAGTAAGGAGGTGGTGACCTGCAACCTTTTATACAGGTAAAAGTTTCCTAACATTGCAACACAAAAAAAATTCGATACATTAAATTGAGATAAAAAAAAAAAAAAAAAAAAGATGAGTACCTTAAATTGAAATTGAATATAAGATCGGTACCCTTTTATGCTATTTTTCTTATATCAATCGGTACCTTAAATTGAAATAAGTACATAGAATGTTTTCTTATATCAATCCTGATGCTGTTAATTCTTTTACATTTCAATGTCTTAAGCTTTTAGTTTGAATAAAATAAGCCCCTTACAACGAAAGCTATTTGAAGGGGGTGTTTGTTTAAGCTTATATATGAGCTTATTTGATTTCGGGTTATATTTCATAAGCTCCATTTTTCTGGCTTATTTGAAGACTTGTGGCTTATAAAGTTTATTATGACATAATAAACTTATGTAGGCCCACAGGCCTCCAAATAAGCCGGAAAATTGAGGCTTATGACATATAAGCCGAAAAACAAATAAGCTCATAAGCCACATATAAGCTTAAACAAACACCCCGAAGTAACGTTATAAAAGAAGCTGAAGCTTTTGATTATCAAGTTTCCCCAACTACCATTTGATTTATCTCATTTTGTATTTCTTTGTCATTTTATCCTTTCCAGCTCCAGCTACTTTGCCAAACATACCAGATGTCGACGCCGATGGATACTGACTGTAACAATAATGGTGTCACGGATTCAAAACTAACACCGGATATGAGTGAAGAATTTTTAGAGGATTTCTGTAAAAAAGCAGCAACGTCCTTTTTCAGAGAGTATGGTCTTGTAAGCCATCAGATTAATTCGTACAATGACTTTATCAAAAATGGAATTCATAATGTCTTTGAATCATTGGGCGAGATTAACATTCAGCCCGCACCTCATGACCCCTCTGGAAGTGAAACTGTACAAAGATATGCCACAGTCAAGTTTGATAAGGTCACCCTAGAGAGGCCCATGTTTAGGGCTGATGAGTGCTTCTCAACCGAAAGTGGTAAAGAGTACCTGGTCCTCTTGCCCAAACATGCTCGCCTACAAAATATTACCTATTCAGCCAGGATAAGCGTGCAGATGCACTTACAGGTTAGTACGCCATTATATTTTCTTTTATTTATTATTGTCAGTGCGTTTGTGCTTCGAGGTTTTGATTGTTTGCCCCATGTTATGGCTCGTGATTATTCTTATGTTTTTTAAGTTTTAACGGCAGGTTTCACTTGAAATATTAGAAGTTTAGAACATTTAATACTTTTTTTTGACTAAAAGGAATGCATATACCAGTAAATCGGTGGAAGTTTTCTTATTTCAGTTTTTCATAGCTTTGATGTACGAAACTTATTGTGGTCTTGTCATTACCCAGGTCTATACTCTAGAGATGGATGAAAATGAGATCCCTGAAACTGGAAAAGAGCATATTAAAAAGAATGTTATATTTGAAGATAGTAGCGAGACCACAATCGGCAGGTTGCCTGTGATGGTCAAGTCTGACTTGTGCTGGATGAGTGACATGAAGAAAGGTGATTGTGACTTTGACCATGGAGGCTATTTCTTAATCAAGGGAGCTGAAAAGGTAATAAGATCTCTTTCATTTGACCTCTTTCGGCATTACAATTAATAAATTTCATAAATAATTTTGAATATCTTAATTGCAGACTTTTATCGCCCAAGAGAAAATGTGTCTGAAAAGACTTTGGATAGTCAACAATCCAATTTGGAGCATCAAATATCGATCATCTATTGCAAAGGAAAGGGTCTATGTAAAGCTTGTAGACACTCATTTTAGAGGTGGAGGGAAAGTCATTACAGTGTATTTGTTTAACTCGGTAGAGATTCCTCTATGGATGTTATTCTTCGCTCTTGGTGTAACCTCTGACAAACAAGTGATTGATTTAATTGATGCCGATGTTAAAGATAATACCATTCTCAATACACTTTTTGCATCAATTTATGATGCTGAACAGAAGTCAAATGACTTCAGGAAAGATGGTAAGGCTTTTAAAGAACTTACAGACGCACTTAAACAAAAATGGATGTATGCGCCAAAACAATCCTACAAAGACTGCATTGAAGAAATATTATTTCCCAATCTTCGTGGGTTTAACCGAAAAGCTAGGTTTCTGGGGTACATGGTTAAATGTCTATTGGAAGCTTATACGGGTCGTAGGAAAGTTGATGATAGAGATAATTTTAGAAGCAAGAGGGTGGACTTGGCAAGCGAGTTACTTGAGAGAGAACTAAGAGCTCACTTGAAACATGCTGTTAGGCGAATGATAAAGGCTTTGCAAAGAGATCTATGGGGAGATCGTACTTTAAACTCGATTGAACTCTATGTGGATGCAGCTGTTGTTACCAATGGTCTTTCGAGGGCGTTTTCTACTGGTGCTTGGTGTCATCCATATAAGCGTATGGAAAGAATCTCGGGTGTGGTGGCCCAACTTAGGAGGGCCAATCCTTTGTAAATGATGGCTGATATGAGGAGATCACGTCAACAGGTTTCATATACAGGACG
This sequence comes from Artemisia argyi, assembly GCA_030686995.1. Classification (NCBI taxonomy): domain Eukaryota; kingdom Viridiplantae; phylum Streptophyta; class Magnoliopsida; order Asterales; family Asteraceae; genus Artemisia; species Artemisia argyi. The sequence goes on along the minus strand of CM060706.1, from coordinate 152,973,770 downwards.
GGTTGGAGATGCTAGATATCCGTAAGTTGTTTGTTTGTTTTGTTTTTTGTTTTTTTTTTTTTTTTGTTTTTTTGTTTTTTGTTTTGTTTTGTTTTGTTTTGTTTTTTTTTTTGGCTTAACTATATTTTCTATCTGGTTTGCCACTTCTATTTTTAGTTAATTTTGGTTTTCACCCACAAAAGACACGTACTTTAATGAAAAAAATATTTATCTAGGGCGCTTATGTGAATTAACCGGTTTTTAAGTGCGACATTAGTAAAAACTTAGCATTTCCAATATACAATTGAACGTCTGATTTTAATTTGAGTGAAAACAAAGTTTGCCCAGCAATATAGAATTTAAACTGAACTTTGGTACCTTCCTATCCAATAAGTCCTATGTGTTAACACTTTACGATCAAGGTGAAGTTTTGCTGATAATAACTGGTGCATGCAGACATCCTTCACATTGGGGAAAAGTATGTTATATGACCACCCCAGATGGAGAAAACTGTGGGTTGGTAAAAAATTTGGCGAGTACTGGTCTTGTGAGCACGCACGTTCAAGTAAATCTGCTTGACGTATTAATACAGTCTGGAATGGAAGAACTGGTTGACAATATGCCAATATTACTTGGTAGAAAACACAAAGTTTTTTTCAATGGAGATTGGGTCGGAGTATGTGATGATGCTACTTCACTTGTTGCTGATATCAGAAGCAAGCGGCGCAGCAAGGAAGTGCATTATCAGGTTCCTACTATCTCTTTATCTTGTTAGTGTGTAACTTGAAATTAATCTTAATTTTTTATTTCATAGGTTGAGATTATACAAGATGATAAGAATAGAGAAGTGCGTATATTCTCTGATGCTGGGAGGCTTATGCGGCCTCTTTTAGTCGTTGAGAATATAAAAAACATCAATTCTCTAAAGGGGAGAGATTATTCTTTCCAAAGTCTTTTGGACCATGGAATTATTGAGCTCATTGGGACCGAAGAGGAAGAAGATTGCTACACAGCATGGGGAGTTAAGTACCTCTTTCACGACGAGCCTCTTGAAAAAACGTCACCTCCCTACACACATTGTGAACTTGATGGTTCATTTCTTTTAAGTTTAAGCTGTGGAATAATCCCTTTTGCAAATCATGACCATGCAAAACGTGTCCTCTTCCAAGCTCAGAAACACTCTCAACAAGCCATTGGATATTCAACTACAAATCCCAACATTAGAGTCGATACCATCGCTCATAATCTATTTTATCCCCAGAAACCACTTTTTCGAACTGTTCTTTCTGATTGTCTTGGAGCACCCAAATATGGTAATGGTCAACGATTGCAGCCAAGAGATGAATATTACAACGGGCAATGTGCTATTGTTGCTGTAAATATCCACCTTGGTTACAACCAAGAGGATTCATTGGTAATGAATCGTGCTTCACTTGAGCGTGGCATGTTTAGATCAGAACATGTCAGAAGCTACAAAGCAGACGTTTTTAACGAGGAATGGAAGAAGAACAAGTCTGAGGACAATATAATTTTTGGGAAAATTGAAAGTAAAATTGGTCGTGTAGATAATCTAGATGATGATGGATTTCCACATGTTGGTGCTCGGTTAAAAAGTGGTGATATTATCATAGGAAAGTATGCCGAAGCTGGGGGTGACCATAGTATCAAATTAAAGCACGGTGAAAGAGGATCTGTGCAGAAAGTTGTACTCTCTGCTAACGATGATGGTAAAAACTTTGCCACTGTATCTCTGAGACAGGTATTTATTTCACTTAATGAGATTGTTTTACTTATGATGTCGGTAACTATTTACGGAGTATAATACAAGAATGGTAAAATAAGTGATTTCTCGATTATTTTAGGTACGTTCACCAAGTTTGGGCGACAAGTTCTCGAGCATGCATGGGCAAAAGGGTGTTTTGGGGTTTTTGGAGTCTCAGGAGAATTTTCCATTCACCATACAAGGAATAGTTCCAGATATTGTAATAAACCCACATGCGTTTCCTTCTCGACAAACCCCGGGTCAGCTGCTGGAGGCTGCACTGGGTAAGGGGATTGCATTGGGTGGCTCTCTGAAATATGCAACCCCTTTTTCTACTCCCACAATTGAGACCATAACTGACCAACTTCACAGGTATACAGAAGAGTAGCCTACTCTCATTTGGATGTTCGTATATCTCGAGAGAAATTTTTACCCCTATTAGTTTGCATTTGCAGGTGTGGATTTTCTAGATGGGGAAATGAGAGAGTTTATGATGGGCGAACAGGTGAAAAGGTCGAGTCACTCGTGTTCATGGGGCCAACATTTTACCAAAAGCTGGTCCACATGTCTGAAGATAAAGTCAAATTCCGTAACACTGGACCCGTTCATCCTCTTACACGACAACCAGTTGCGGACCGCAAACGTTTTGGTGGGGTCAAGTTTGGGGAGATGGAGAGGGACTGCATCATAGCCCATGGTGCAACAGCTAACTTGTTTGAGCGACTCTACACACTATGTGATGCTTCACATATGCATATCTGTAGGAAATGCAAAAACATGGCGAGTGTGATCCAGAGGTCAGTTCCGCGTGGACCCAAGATTCGTGGGCCGTACTGTCGTTTCTGTGAGTCAGTTGAAGATGTTGTCAAGGTGAATGTGCCATACGGCGCGAAGTTAATCTGGCAGGAGCTTTTTAGTATGGGGATTTCTATGGAGTTTGGATCTGAGCTTTGCTGAGATTTTCATGATGTGTAAATTCAGCATGTAACTGAAACTTGTATTCACTTGAAACTCTCTGTAAGATGGTGTAACGCTTAGGCGTACTAGTACTTAACTTGGACCATGTTATAGGATTCGGCTTGGTATAACAGGTCCTGGGTCCTAATTAACCGTTTCTAGTCGTACTGACAACGGTCTTTCTATATCCATGGCTAATAGTTCTTGACTTGTGTTATATGCATAAACTTATTATCATCTTTATATCTATGCAACTTTGTATACATCAAAACTGAAAATTGTACATGTTGTACACATAGAAAAAGCATCATCTATAACATATCTTTAAAGAAAACTACACTTAAAAACATAACATCTATTTATCAACCTTATACACTCAAATTCACTATCTCAAGATCAAGAGGAGACCAATGTTCGGCGTGCCACACTACCACTCACACGATCGAGCTGAGCCACTTGAGATCACGACAAAACTCAGTCCAAGGATCTTTGAGCTATATATAGTCAGTAAAGATGCTAGAGGGGTTGTATGTCACCGAATTGAAGATAGATATTGCCATGAGGAGTGAAAGTAACATGAAAAGGGTTCTCGCGAGCAAAGCGATAGATTGAAGAAACTGAGGAGATGATTACTAACAACAAAGTAGTGATTGGTAACATTGTCTGAAAATTTAAATATGTTGCTATGTGTTGCTCATGGAAATGATTCTTTTGGGCTATAAATTTAGTTTAGATTGCTTTTGCTTTACTTTTAAAAGTAATACGTGGTGTCTACTTTAAACTTGTTACTGTGAAAATCCGTGTTTTACGTGGTGTCTACTTTAAACTTATTACTGTGTAAGTCCGTGTTTGTATTATGAAGATGTAGACATGCATGGCTTATCTCACATCAACTAGTGACACCATTAGACCACTCGTAATGGTGACCAAATTGTTTGGTCGGTCTCCCTATTTAGGACGTGTCTCCCCCGTCTCACATCAACTAATTTAATTAGTGACACCTTTGAAAAGGTTTGGTCTGTGAATCGACCGAATTAATTGGAAGTGTTTGTGAGCGTGAATTTTTTTATTTATTTGTTTTTGTGAGGTATGTTTTTTGTCGTGACTGCGGTCGCCTTACTATGAGCATTTGATTATGCATTTTGTCTAGCTGAATTGACGCTAACGGTTTAGCTAAATTGACGTTGATGTGACGGACTGTTTGATCAAATTTATGGTCACCATTACTAGTAGTCTTATAAGGTCTAAAATGAAAATGCCTCACTAGCATTTAAGTAAAACTAATTATTTTTGACATTAGAACCCGCTATGAACAGAACGATATGAAATTGTGTTATGTGACTTTATAATTTGTACTACATTATTTTTCAAAGCATCATGTAGTACCAAATATCGTTTTTGTCTGGTTTATATTTTTCGGAAAAATTAAAAAACAAAACAAAAATTATAAAAGCATTAATGACTTCAGTTTTGTGTTAAAAGACAAAAAATAACCAAGACTAACAATTTTCTTTTGAAATGGGACCTAAAGGCTAAATTAGTCATATAATGTGGCCTGGTGGACTACAAAGTCAATGGGTGGGTTTGTCTTTACTTCCCATATAATCAACAAAAATAATGAATGACTTCTAGTTAAAGTCTTAAGAACACACGGTAAGGTCACTCCGGGTTAAAATTTAACGCACCGTCACGTCAGCGCCACATCAACTTTTACCTTTTAACCTTAACTTCCACCCCGGTAACATAACTTACATTTAACTCACCTCCACCTCAATTATTATTTTCAATTTCAACCCCGTTAGAGGGGGGTGGGATGATTTTTTTTTTTTTTTTAGCCAACTTCCAAACTTAACGCACGTTAGATTATTAACGTGCCACGTTAACTTGGACTTGACTTTCATACCCGGTAAGTTAACTTGGCTAAAAAAGGTGATGCGTCATAAGTTAACGCACATGACACAGTCACCTTACCGCTAGCTCTAAAGGTGAAATAAAGTTATAATTCCTCAGGATTCATAAACAACTTTACAAAATTTCTTTTTGTTTTATTGTTAGTAGATACTTTCATATCAAAAGGGCTTTAGCAGAATGATATTTGTTGTGTTGCAGATGTCTTTCAATTAGATGCTTAAGCGTTCAAATTAATCATACAAGAAATGATTTTAATGTTATTAACTATTTTAGATGACTATGATTTACGAGAAGCTAATGACGCAGTGATTTTAGTGTGGAGTGTACACTTCTTTAAGCTAATATGTTTCCAACCACGACAAATTAAGACGCGAAATTTTATGTTGTCGCACCCCTTGCGGGGTCATGGGGCAGCGCCCCTGGTGCTCCAAATGAGTTGCCCGTTTTCACCATAACTCAACCGACATGACTGTCGGGCTAACCGACCAACTGTTATTATTGTTGGTTTCTAGCCCGACAAACTGTTACTACTGTTGGTTTCTAATCGACTTAAGCGCTTCTAACTGCCAAATTAATGTGTTGCATAACTGATTCACTTCTCATTTAACATACGAATTTCACATAATCTCTTTGTGTTTGTTTTTTCTCCTGTGCATGGAAATAAAGTGTTCTTCTTGAATTATATATCTCAATTAGGATTTTGTGATACCTAAAAGGCCGAAACACTTTATTCCAAAAGTGAACCAACACAATTTAAAAAGATTATCTAAGATTATCATCACAAAACGTACCCAATTTCTAACAATCATCACAATAAGACTAGTCATATACTCATATAATTAGGGCATCTTATCTCAAATCTCAAACTGGTAATCATAAGTTTGAAACTCGGCGAGGTAACTGTTTCTTTAAGTTGAGGGAGAAAAAATTAGTGGCATGACATTGGGTATTTTTGGCAAAAGTAACTGTTACTGGTGCTGTTGCTGGTGCTGGAGATGAAGATTATAGAAAAAGATTATTTTTATAAGCTACATGAAATAACATTTGATTTTCAGAAATTATGGAAGATTTTTTTTTTTTTTTTTTTTTTTTTTTTTAATCTCTTATAAATTCTGTCCGCTAAATAAATATTATTTTTTAAGTAATTTATTTAAAAAAAAAAAAAAAACATAATCTCTCTATAATCTTACAGCTTATTATAGTTTTCATTTTTCAAGTTTCCTTCACCTTACACACCAATAAGCTTTTCATTTTTCAAGTTTCTTTAACCTTACACACCTTGCATATAATTATTAACTGGTCAAAACTATCTTATAGAATCTATCAATTTGAAGATATTTAGGACGAAAGATATACATTGTGTATGTCTAAAACGCAGTGTTTTGAAACACGGGTCGACCCAGACGGGTTAACCGGTTCGACCCAAAAAAAGGAGTAAAAAAAACCCGGGTTTCTAAAACCGGGTTAACCGGTTAGACCCGCCGGGTTTTGAGTGACCCGGGTCAACCCGGTTCTCAAAACCCGGCCGGGTTTCATTTTTTCTAAATTTTTTAATGAAAACCCGGGTTGACCCGGTCGAAAAAATAGAAAAATAATAAACTGAAAACCGGGTTGATCCGATGGTCAAACCGGTGCCCGGTGACTCGACCGGGTTGATTTCAAATCCGGTTTTCAAAACATTGCTAAAACCTCGTGTATATGTTTATGCGTGTGTGTATACAAAGTACAAACATGTTCATAATTGAATTCTTGATCCTCAAAATCAAAAATAGTACATCACACTTACAAAAATAGTACGGCACTACAATCTACATCATCTTAAGACCCCAACGTACATTTCATAAAACAATACCAGACCAACGTTTGGCGTACCACGAATTAACACAAGTCACTATACAATAAAAACTCGGCCCAAAAATCTTTGATCGAGCTATAAATGATCATCGAAAGAGGTTTTATCTAGGAAGTGGGTGTGTCACTGGCTGAAAATATACGTTACCTAGAGGACTGTACCTAACTTGCAAAGGGTGTTGTTGAGCAAACTGATAGATCGCAAAAACTAAGTTGATGAAGATGAACGACAACCTGGTGATTGGTGTCATTCTTGAGAGCTTGATCGAACTAGTTAGTGGTCAGTGTGTATTTGATTCATGAAAATATTATTTTTGGGGTCATTTAAAGAAAAGAGGGAACAATAAAGTGAGGCGTGCTTTAAATTTTATATTAGGTTGGTGGTTAAATTTTATTGTCGTCGACATGAATCAACCCTACGTGGCAGCACACGTCGATCAAATTAAGATAGTGACGCCTTGACTTATATTTCAAATTCAGATTAAGGTCTACACTCTACATAGGAAGGCATGTTTCTAGCTCGCTTTCTTTTGCAAACTCGATTACAATAAACTTTAGAGAAATGTTACTCTATATTCTTTTATTTGTCCTCATACTTTTCACATATGGATCATCTAATTGTTAGTGAATAATTAAGGCCCGTTTGTTTACCGGGTTTTGTCACGATGCGCATAAATTGCATCCAAAAACTATGGGCCTGTTTGGTTTGTAGATGGGTTTAGATTAAGATTTGACTTTGGATGTAAAGTTGTAGATTAAGATTTGAATTTAGGGAGAGAAAATATATTATTAAATTAATAGCCCGTTTGGTTTGTAAATGAGGTTAGAATTTGGATATGATATTTATTATTTTTAAAATTTTATTTAAATATTAAAATAATAAATATAGAGAGAAAAAGAGAGATAATACTAAAATATTAAGAGGGCCCATGTTTTTTGAATAAAGAGACAAAATATTGTCAGTAAACCAAAGTTCTTGTCAATAAACCGAAAAAATTGTCTATTTTGATGGAATCTGGATTTTTAGGCTATATATCACTTTTTATTTTATTATTATTTTATTATTTTTTTTAACACTATATATCACTATTTAAAATGTCATTATTTTAAACAAACAAACCTTTTTAACTTTGGTACCCAATCTCAAAAGCTACCACCTCGTACCAAACGGCTCCTATGTTTGGTTTTAAATGATGGTCCCAAGTTTTGGGTTTAATCCCATATATTCCACCATATTCAAATACTAACCTTAAATGCTGGATTGAAACAAAACTTTTATGACAATTTTTATCTTTACCCAAAATTATGGGCCCCTAATTCATATACACCACTCATTATTAAGGGTGGTAATTTATGACCCGACATGAAACCCGACTTGAAACCGACATGAAAATTAATATGTTCGGGTTGAGTCTAAATAGATTTCGGTTCGGGTTTGGGTCGACCCATATAACCCGTTTATTAAACAGGTCAGGTTTAGGTTGAGAATTATTTAAGTGGGTCGACCCGCCAACCCGTTTAAGATTTTTTTCTTAAACTAAATATTAATAATATTTTATTATATGGGTTAAATAAGTTAAACGTGTCAACCCGAAAACCCGTTTAACTCTTGTAATGTGCCAACTTTTGTATATAAAATAAGTTAAATGGGTCAACCCAAAACCCGTTTAACTTATTTAACCTATGTAACCTATTTAACCCGCCAACCGAAGTATATATACGGGTTAAATAGATTAAGTTCAGGTTATGTGTAAACAGGTTAGGGTTGACATAACTGACCCGATGATTAAAATGGGTCAGGTTCGGGTTGGGATTTTCTGACCCGCCAACCTGTTAACCTGACTCGAATTGCCACCCCTACTCATTATAAACTAAAATATATTTTTAATAAAAAAATTTAATTAATTTTCTTTTATTTATATTTAAAATAAAAATATTATGTTATTTATTAATTATTTTAATATAATATATCTTTAAATATTATTTTCTCTCTCCTACGTAAAATCTAAATTCAAATCTTATTCTACAACTTTAGGGCCCGTTTGGTATGTAGGTGGGTTTAGGATTTGAATTTGGATTTAATATATATTGAAAGAAAAGTGTGAAAATGATTGTATTAAAGGTGTTTGTTTTATATAATAAAATTGGGATTAGGATTATGTTTTGATATTATTTTATTGATAAAAAGAAAAATAAATAAATAAATAATCACATGTATACTGCATGAAAATATTTAAATATATGAAAATCACCTTGCAAGTAGTACTACTACACGTTTATTTATAAAACTTATGTCAAATGTCAGAAAAGTCATGTGACTTAACTACTTTTATTAAAACCTTTATCTAAGGGCATTAAACATTATTTTAAATACCATACCCTCATACCAAACAATAATTAAATGTCTTTTCAAGTTGAAACCCATTCCATACCGGCAAACCGAACGGGCCTTTATATTTAAATCCAAATCTTAATCTAAACCCATCTCTAAACCAAACAAGCCCTAAGTCTTTTGAATGAGTTTCTGAATGACATACATGTAAGAGGATATGTATGAGAAAGAGTTAAGTGATATAACATTTCTCTATTCGATGTCTACTAGAAGGTTCGAAGGTTCAAATTACAAATAGGACAAATTAAAATGGTAAGTTTAGGTGTAGGGTTTTGTGTTGGTTTTTATTGTTGTCATATAAAAAAGGTAAATTGAAAATTTTCTCTAATATTTTTTGAAAACGCAAGGGTTACATAAGGACGCATTTTGCTAAAATAAATAAATAAATAAATAAATAAAAAATAAAAAAAAACCCTTGATGTCTACGTTTTAAAAAAAAACAGTCATTGAGAGGCACTGTTCACTAACTTTCGTTACTTTTCTCGTTAAGTTGCCTCGTCACTGAGGGTAGTATTGTCATTTAAATGTTCATACATATAAAATTGCCGCCAAACTTACGATATCAATGCGACTTGACGCTTCAATGCGAAATTTGCAAAATATTTGTCCAACTTTGCTTTCATAAACCCCCATACTCTGTTACTTCTGAAACCACAACTCCCACGGTATTTCAAATGCAGTCACCACCACATTCACCCACCACCACTATTATTACCACCACCATAACCACAACCACAACCACCACCACCACAAAAAGACAACTCCCACAACAACGTCTATGTCCACGTTGTCAATCACCCAACACAAATTTCTGTTACTACAGCAACTACAACACTTCACATTCGTCACTTTTGCAAAAGCTGTCGAAGACACTGGACTCATGGTGGCGTTCTCCGTGACATCCCTGTTGGTGGTGGTACTCGTAAAAAAGCTTAACGACAAAAACTTATCAACCCACCACTTAGGGTTATGTTACCGCTTCTTCTCCGATGAAGTATCGGAGCTTGGTGCCGCCTCCACCGGTGGATGCTGCCGGAAATGTGATGATTCTGTTTGAAGAGCATGGGTTTATGTCGCTTTTGGGGCTTGGTGGGTTTGAGCATGGTGTTTAGCATTTTTTGTGGCAGTTAATCTAATGTTAAGTTTAACTGATTGTGGTGGTTAACTTAATGTTTGTCTTTTGATAGTAGTGGTTAATGTCATTAGTGGTTAACTGATCTTTTGGATGTAAACTTAACGTATCTTTTGGTTAGTTGTTATCTTTTGGTAGCAATTATGACTATCATGTTTGACTTTTGCAAATGAATGTAAATGCACAAAATTAGCCAAAGATGCCTAATTTGTTGGCATCCATTAGAGATTAGAGCACAAAGTTATGCAAACATTTACCCTAGTAAATTATTACACAACCAGTAGATAAAGTTTAGAATAACTAGATATTGTCTTAATCTTCTACTACAACGCCATAGCAGAAGTATAACACTTTATTGAAGTAAACATAAAAGCATAAGCATTATTCAGCGTCATCCTTAGTTTTCTTGTCAGCCATCAGTCTTCTCCTCTTGATTGATCTTCAAACTTTTCGTCTGCAACCATTCCATCTTGCCCAACTCCATTTTTTGCAAGCACTTCATCTGGCTCATCTCCCTGTTTAGCAATCACTTTATCTGGAATCACATCTCCATCAATAGCTGAGATAAATCCCTCATGTCCAACTGCTTCATAACACATATCATCCGAAATCACAACCCTATCATAAACTAATTGTTCACCATCATCACCATCAACAGCCTCTCTTGCAGACATTTCTTCAGCAAGGACCTCAAGTGGAACCACACATAAACTAATTGGTTCAGCAAAAATAGCATACAACTTTGTTACTTCTTCAGCTGCAACTACGTCATCAAGTTCATCCAATGCTTGATCAATTTAAGCAAACATGTCACTAATCTCTTCAAGCTCTTCAGGGTCATCAACTTAATGGTATGGATCATCTTGCCATTCAACATCTATTTCTTAATCCACATCTTCATCACTAATCCAAGTATCAAGATCCCCTTCCTTTCCACTAATGGTAACACCATCATCTGTGTCATAATCTGCATCATCAAAATCCATCACATCTATATACTCTAGGGAATCCTCACTTGAATTCTCCAACCCAAACTCTTGGTCAATCTATGCCAATAAAATTCTGAATTCAAACTCATCACTCACCCTTTTTGTATGATTTGCATGCATTTTTTCTACACACCATGTTGGTGGGAACTTATCGTCAAAATCAGTATCATGAACAGGTCCAGCCTTCCCATGTTGGCTTGTCTTATGACACTTTAACAATGGTAATTTCCCACTGTTTCTAGTCTCACCATCAAGATCCTTTTCAAGAGCATCATTGACATGACGATCCACAATTTCTTCTATCACCATGCTCTTGCCATTACTCATCATTTGCTCCATCATGTGACACTCTACCAATGAAACACTGGTTTCAATATACAACTCCAATTCTCTAAATCTAGGAACATACTCCTCAAGTCTGATCGCATCTTTGTCAGACATTAGTGGTAGCAAATTAACATCCAATGACTCCCCAAGTATCCTAAAATGAGTAAACATAAAGGTATGATCCGTGTAACCTAAATCTTATAACATTTCGTCTAATAAGTTCATTGAGAAAATGTCACAGTGAACTCCGTCAAACCAATCTGTATCTCCAAAAAGATATCTTCTTCCTGGTGGTGAGGTAAATTCACCATTGTGATGAATTTGCAAAGTAAACATGGTTTCATTCAAATCTGTGAAACACATAAAACATCAATAACTTCAATTTCATGGCTTTTGGTTATCTGAGATGTGTATGAACACAATAACAAGTTTCAATATAAAACATAAATGCCCCCAAATTTTCCGCATTATATAGTATACATTATCAAATACAACTTAAACATCGGGATTTTAGAGTTTAAAATGTCTAAATCATACAAAAGATTAATAGGTGAAACTTTTGTTTTATTTACTATTTAAATCGAAACCCGAAAATCTTTATTAATGAAAGTTTTGTTTTACTACATGAAACAATCTAGTTGTATCTTATACTTCATGAAACCAAATGGAACAATAGTAGGAACTAGGAAGAAACCAAATGGAATAGAGTACGCTTACCATAAAGGATTCTTAAATCAAGGATTTAGGTACTGCGTGCGTGATTTTGCCAAAACTTAACTATTCTCAAGATCTTTCAATTTTACTTGTGAAATTTATGTTCATGGAAGAAAATGAAACACAAATATAAACTATAGTTTTAGAGGACTAAATTTGTAAAACTATACGCTGGCAAGTGAGCAAATTGGCGGGAAATAGACTGAAATGACAATACTACCATCACTGACTAGGCAACTTAACGAGAAAAGTAACGAAAGTTGGTGATGTAACCCCTGGTACTTTTCCTAAAACCTATTACTAGCCAAATATTTATGTTTTGTACCTGAGACACATTAAAACTTTTATGCATGATTATTTGGGCTTGAAAAACGTGAGATATATTGGAAACGAGAACTTTATCCCTTGATTAACCCAGCACAACCTAGGAAACTCGAATCGTATTGTGTTTGCCAAATTATTTGAATTGTTTTGAGTTTGAGAAAAACTCCGAAGTTTGTACTTGATTTTATTGGAAAAATTATTTCGTGAACAATGGCGCAAGTTTCGTAATTTTTCGAGTCCGTTTGCTATGTCGTTTGGACCCCGAAGCGTTTATCGTGAGAAGTTTATTACTTTGGCAGCTTTAGTCCCTTAACTTACCCTTTTCATTCACCCTACACTTTCATTATAATTAAAAACTACCCCATACTTTTATTTCATATAAATACCCCATTACCCCCACTTTTCCTCATTTTCATTAATAAAAACACACACACTTCACCTCAAATTCTCTCTCTCTCTCTCTTTGAAGAATCCGGCCGCCCCTCTCGCCGGAACACCAGCAGTTTCCGGCGACCGTCGCCGGAATATTTTTCGACCACCCATCTCTTTACACCATCTTGTAGATTGGGACTCCCCCGACACCACCATACCACCCCCGCGACCCCAGTCACCCCGTACGCGCTCTCACGCGCCACCACCGAACACCACCGCCGCCACCGAGAGCTACCACCACCACCTTTCAGCTCCTACCGACGGTAACGCAACCCCACGCACCCCTTTTCTTAATTTTTTTTTTAATATTTTTGAAACCCTAGTTTTGATTTTTATTTAAATCCGATTTTATTTGGTTTTTCTTTTATTAAAAATGGTTTTAAAAATGATTTTACATAAAAACTTGTGTGGGATTTCTTTGGTTCCCGTTTGGCTGCGACTCGGAATGGACTCACCGAGTCAATTCGTGACTCGGTGAGGGTCTTGGTGTTATTATTGTTGTTGTTTGATGGTTAGTGACGAAGGGAGTATATATTTTGGGTTGTATGTAATATTTGAGGGTCCGTTTAGTTGTGTTGGGTCTCGACAGCCGGCAGCCACCACCACCGAGACTCGGGTGGTGGTGGGGATGATATTATATATTGTTTTTGTTGTTATTTTGAGTGTTTGGATTGGACTAGGTAGTGTTTGGATCGGATTTGGATTGGTTTTGGTTTGAGCCGAGAAGGGTGAGGCTCGGTTTGGATTTGGTTTGGTTTCGGGTTGATTTAGTTTTGACTTGGGTTTGATTTTGAGTCCTTGTTATTGTTGTTGTGATTATTTTGAGTATCGGTTAACTAGTCTCGGGATTTTTATGATTATAGTTTAGAAACGGTAAAAATAATAATAAAACGGATAATAATAAATATGAAACCTAAAATCTATTTGTGATAGTTAAGCGGATTTGATATCGGACATGTTTCCGTATTATTGTATTGTGAGCTTGAATTGGACGTATTGGATTTATGGCCTTGGTTATTTGGATATTATGGACCCTTTGGTACACGAGACGGTAAGGTATGTTAGGCCCGTAAAGATCTTAACGTACCTGGAACCCGAACAATACAAAATGGTCGATAAAACCTAAACAACTAATGGACTACGCGAATGATATATCCAATCATATTAATAATATATTAATGTTGTTTAAATAAAAGAGTCGTTGACTCGGGAAAACATTATATAAACGGGCAGGTCATGCCGAAATTTTATAAAAAAAATCTTTACAAACTTTAAATTATTTTACCAAACGTTATTATTTCAAAACCCTTTTCATTTCAACGTTACTTTGGGAAATGGGTAAATCCGAGACGTTTTGTTAGCGTGTTATTATTTATTTATTTAAGTGTATCTTTCATTTTCATTTCTTTTCTTTCCATTTCATTTCGACGATTTTCTTCGAGGAGTTCTTTCGTCTGCTTTTGTCTCTTTTGGGTTTTCGTTCGTTTTTGCCGACGCATTCGTTTTCTAACTTTCTTGTCTCCCACACGAGACTTTTGGAAATCTATTTCTTTCAAATGCCACTGTGTTTATAAAAACCTTTGTTCAAGGATTGTTTATTGAGATATTCGAGTATAGTTCTGAGTTATGCCCTTTATATTGCTTAGGTTGTGCTGAGGTTCGTTTGCTGTGACGCAATATTGATTGGTTGTTATATCTCGTTTCCTGCTACTGCTATTGTTAAGGTGTGATTCATAGCCCCGCTTTTTATATTTTAAATGTTTATAAACCTATGGGGTGAGATACATGCTTTAAATGTTTTCTGAGCACAAGTATTTTTGGTATGCTTTTCCTGAATGACATACTTTCCTGACGATGTGCTAAGTAGCTTATCTTGCCTGACAAGACCCTCAGATCATGAGCCATTAATCACTTGCAAGTGAGCGCGAATATAGGGATATAGGCCTATAGGAATTGACCCTCCCACTCCTTTTGCCAGATAAGCAATTTGTGGTGTACTATATTCGATTTTGCTGGGTAAATGGCAAGTACCCGACCTTGTGGGCACTTTATATTATGAAATTATGCGGTTATTGTTTATTCCAGTACAGAGTTACTGATGATTGGTTTGGTTAACGTTTTGCGTGTCATGAGCTTAACATCATCAACCGTATGTATGCACGTGTTGCCTCTACATATTGGGTGTTACCTTGATTACCCTGGTATTTTCATTTGTTGCTTATATCGTATGATTTAAACCTTGTGCTCAACCTTATTATTTAAACCTATGGAGTGCACTCAACCTTTGTGTTGAATTTTAAGCATGTGTTTCTCAGGTACTACTACTGCTATTAATAATAATTAGCTTTGGAGCTTTAAAGCTTGGGCGTGGTGGAGTGGCTTGGTCGAAGGAGGTTTCTGTCAAGGCAACTTTATCATTTCTACTATCTTTATTTTCATTTCATTCGTAAAACCTTGGTGTGTCTTTAAAACTTGTTTACTTTTCCACTGCTAAACTAATTTATTTTCCGCTGCTAAACTTTGGTACTTTTTCCGCTGCTAAACTCTTTTTATTATTCCGCTGCTATTTGATAAAGAGTCTGTGTACTCTAAATGGTTTGTAATTCGAATGATGTGTTTGAAACACTTTTAAACGTCCCGTGTTGTGGTCGTTAACTATAAAGGTGTCTGGTTTCTGCTCGCCTAACGCCCCTAGCCGCGTTGGCTGCCGTGTATCTGGGTTGGGGGTGTTACATTCGTGGTATCAGAGCATCGTTTATAGAGAACGAGCTCGCACTCGACTATAAACTTTTTCCTGGAGTCAAAATGTTTTGAGACAGAAGCCGACAGCCTTCCGTGCCACTTCACGCCCTGGTATTTCTTTTAAACTTTTTATATATATATATATACATATATATATATATATATATATATATATATATATATATATATATATATATATATATATATATATATATATATATATATATATATATATATATATATATATATATATATACATCTTTGATACTAAGATTGGCTTGGACTTTTCCACTATCATTCTTTGGCTTATAAAATGATTTTCCGCGAAAATTTGGCTAGAATTTTTATGTTTTCTTATACTCTTGTAGAGTATCATGTCTGTCCCAGTTCCCAGTGGTCAGGTTCCAGTCCCACCAGTGGTTGATCCATTGCCCTTAGGAGATGAGGTTGAGTTGGATGTTGATGTTGGTTTGGATGATGAGGTAGGTTTAGAGGATGATGTTGATATTGAGGCTGATGGAGATGAGGAGATGGATGATGACGATGATGATGAGGAGGAGTTTATGGAGGAGGATCAGGATGTTCCCCCGCCGCCTTCGCCTTTTGTGTCGGACGTGACTTATGAGTCGGATACACCTGAGAGTTTGGAGCATGCTATGATTACCGAGGTGACATCGACAGAGGCCGTGGCTATAGAGTTAGCGTTCACTTATGAAGTTGGAGAGTCGTCAGTAAACCCACGCGTTACGTCTTCAGTGATTAGGGATGAGTTGAGCAGATTGAGGGATGAGATGACCTGGTGTCAGGGTCGTTACATGTCGAGGGCCAGGAGAACGTGTTATCGACCGTCTACTGTCGTAGAATTGATGAAGGAGAAGAAGGAAGGGAAGAAGGTAGCAGGTAAGTTACAAGTTGGTCTGTATAGGCAGAGTGCTAGGATGAACCCTGTGGAGGAGACGTATGATGAGTTTCAGGGACGCTTGGATTCCTTGGATAGGAGGGTGATAGATGTTGGGAGGATGGCGAGACAGTTGTCTCAGAGTGAGTTGTATGAAGGAGATGATAGTCGACACTATCGTACTAGTATTCGTGAGTTGTGGAGTGAGTTGCATGAGATGCAAAGACAGGCTTACGCAGAGAGGATGGCTCGTTTCAGATCTTATGATAGTATTGACGTGATGGCTGTGTATGGAGATCGTTCAAGAGACCAGTGATTGGATCATTTATAGTAGTTAGTATCTTAATGGTAGTTTACCTAGTATATGTTAAACTGAATTCTTCAGTTGGTAGATTTTATTCGAAACTTGTACTTGTTTTGCATATCTTATAAGACCAATGTCAAGTATGAAATCTATGATGTATTATGGTGATGTACTATTATTGATGTTGACTTATGCTATATTATGATTTAATTCTCGTGATGTTGTTTCATCTTGTGCTATGATTCTGACACGTTAATCAAATACTTACAAGTGTTGTGCTTTGTATTGATTGATAGAATTATGCCTCCTAAGAAGATGACCCCAGCTGCTATTCAGCAGTTGATCGATGAAGGCATTGCAGCAGCGCTTGCCAGGCAAGCAGGTGTTCCTCAGAATGTTGAACAGGCTAGAGCTCAAGCTGTTCCCAACAACCATTTATGCACTTTTAAGGAATTCATGGATTGTAAGCCCATTACCTTCAAGGGAACTGAAGGAGCTGTTGGATTGACTCAATGGTTTGAGAAAGTGGAATTAGTGTTTCAGAGGAGCAACTGTACTGAGAACAATAGGGTGAAGTATGCGACAGGCACATTGTTGGAGGATGCCTTGTCATGGTGGAACGCTTATGTTCAGGAGAAGGGAATGGAGGATGCTTATAGTACTTCGTGGGAAGATTTCAAGAAAGCTATGGTTAAGAAGTACTGTTCTCGTAGTGTTTTGAGGAAATTGGATACTGAGTTTTACTATTTGGCTGTGAAGGGTTTTGATCTTGCTACTTATGTGTGACGTTTCCAAGAACTGAAAGTGTTTTATGCTCACATGGTGCCAGATAATGAGAAGTTGCTAGAGAAGTTTATTGGTGGATTGCCTGCAAGTATCCAAGGAAACGTGACATTGTACAATGTTGAGACTTTGGATGATACTATTAGCATGGCTGAACGTCTTATGGATCAGGTGATTAAGCATGGTGCTGTTCAGAAAGGAAATCACTTTGACAACAAGAGAAAATGGGAGGATAACAAAAAGAGCAACAACTATAACAACCCCAACAACCGCTACAACAACAATCAGTATCGTAACAACAATCACCATCACCAGCAAAATAGGAGACAGGAGACTGTTAAGGCATTTGTGGCCGCACCAGCACAAGGAGGAGTGAATATTGGACAGCAAGCTCGCTGTGAGAAGTGTCAGCAGCATCATACTGGACCATGTACTGTGAGATGTACAAAGTGTCAGAAAGTTGGTCATATTGCGAGGTTTTGTAAGAGCAGGGCTGTGGCGACAGGAGCAAGTGCCCAGCCTGTGGTTACATGTTATGGATGTGGAGAGCGTGGACACTATAGGAGTCATTGCCCGAAGAATACTGGACAAGGAAATGGAGGTGCTGGAGGTAGAGTGTATGTGATGGGAAATGGAGAACCACACCAAGATCTGAATGTTTTCACTGGTACGTTTCTTCTCAACAACCTTCGTGTTAAAGTTTTGTTTGATTCGGGTGCCGATATGAGTTTTGTGTCTTCTAAGATAGCGCCGTTACTCAGACTTACCCCTACCCTATTAGATGTTAGCCATAACATCGAGTTAGATGATGGTAACCTAGTTGACACCCGTACCGTAATCCGTGGCTGTACCCTTAATCTGTTAGATCACCCATTTAGTATTGATTTGATGCCAATCGAGCTCGGAAGCTTCGACGTAATAGTTGGGATGGATTGGTTTTCCAAGAATCGAGCGAGCATTGTTTGTGGAGAACGAGTTGTTCATATCCCTCTCAATGAAGAGATTTTGATCGTTTGAGGTGATAGGAGTGGAACTCGCCTGAATATCATATCAAGTATTAAGACCATGAAATACCTTGAGAAAGGATATCATGCATTCCTAGCACACGTGGCTAAGAAAGAGTCGGGAGAGAAGCGACTCGAGGATGTTCCTGTAGTGCGTGAGTTTCCTGAAGATTTGCTGTAACACCCCCATTTTTCACTGATTGCAGCGGATAAAGTGTTTGGGGTATTACTTCATAGAATCACAGATACAGTAATAGAAAACGACTCGAAAAGAGACGTTTTGAAAAATTAGTTATCATTCATAATTATCAGAGTTTTAATTATAAAAGATATACTTTTATTTTGTTGAGGTCCCAAAAATCTAAGAGTTAGGTTGGTGGTGTTTGAATGATAACTATGAGAAGTCCTCCGAGTTCAGTACCTCCTTCTGCCATAGGTCCATAGAAGTAATAAACCTAGAATACATGCTTAAAAAGTCAACACTAGGTGTTGAGTGAGAGTCATAGGTTTAGGGGTTAGTGAATACAAGTTCCCTGGGTTCAGTTGTTACACCCATCTGGGAAAATGCAAGTTTTTGTGATAATTGTGATGCATGCACAATTATTAGGAGTTTAGTAGGTTGCACTAAGCTCATGAATCACACCTTAACGATTTGGGTCATGTGGACTGCAGACCCAACATGAGGGGATAGAAGGATAACTTGCCAAAGTTATACCTTGAGTGGATTAAAATATAGTACTTATTGGTACCACCTAGTGGGGTGTTAATACCAACGGGAGTTGTCAAACTCCAATAGATCTATCAACTATAGTCGTGTTCGATTGGGTAAAACCTCCCAAACGATTAGATTCATGAATTTTGGTTATGTAGTGGTGGCAGTTAGTTTACTCGTGCAAACAACCAAAGAAAAAGACTTGTATTCGGTTTTAAGTAAAGCATTTAGCATGTATCCCCCTAATAGGGTTTTTAAAAGCATTTAGTTTGAAAGTTTAAAAAGATGTAAGGCTATGAAGACTCACTTGGGTGTAGAGAAATCTAAGTAATGCAAATAGTGACTCGGGAACTAGACCGCCTTACTCACGTATCCTAGTGTGTTGTTGTTGGTTTTGTATGTATGTCAAGATTTTAGTGATCATGTTTATGTTTCTTAAGTTATTGTTTTTAGGTTTGTTAATGTTTTAGATATAACATAACACCGTTCAGGCCATTGTAATTCAGGAGTATATGACTCCTCACATGAAGCTCCCTACTATTGTATTATGTTATCAACATAATACTGTTCGGGCTATCATAATTCAGAAGTTAATGCTCCTCAAACAAAGCTCCCTATTATTGAGTTATGTTGTTATTAGGGTTTAGTTATAATCATATCACCGTTCGGGCCATCATATCTCAGAAGTATATACAATAATCGTTCGAGGAGTCAGGGCACTTTAATTCGTAATCCCAACAAACTCGTCAAAAACGAAATATCCACATAGTACTCCTCGCATGAAGCTCCCTAGTATTGTGTTATGCTTTTAACTTTATTTAGGTTTTATACTTATATGATATTTTCACTTTTTACCCTTATAGTTTATATATTTACGTTTTCTACACTAAGTTTTATATTACTTATACTAATAACTATCTATACTTGACACAACTAGTCCCTAGACTTCTATATTAACCTAAGACTCCTAAGTTTTCTATATTTACCATTTTAGACCTTTAACTTTATACTATTTACATTTTTAGTCCTTTTAGTGTATACTTATGTTATTATCTATCCTAGGGTTTTAATATTATGCAAAACTAATCCTTACTACTTATAACTTCTAGGAAAGGTCAAAAACAGTCCATAGACTTTATAATTTCAGGAATTTATGATATATACCCCTATGCATGTAAACTATTGCAAAACTAGTCCTAATATGCATGTAACTTGTATTTTATCTAGTATTTAAGTTTTCTAGCCTATGTTTTACTTATTTTAAGTTATCTAAGTTATATTTAACTAGTGTATGGCTTAATTTAACTACTTATAGCATGCATGCAAGTATATGACTCAATCTAGGGTTTTAAAACGTAAACTAGCAAGTAGAATGGTTCTAGGCTCATGCAAGGTTATCTAAGCTATCTAAGGCATCCTAAATCTATCCTAAGACTATATTAAAGCTATATTAACTAAAAGTAAGACTTACTTGGCTAGAGGGGGGGTTACGTGGGTTAGAACTAGGGTTTAGGGTTTTATAGGGTTTCTTATGCCTCGTACGACTTTAAACCACAACACAACTCAACCAAGGCCTAGCTATTCATTCCTAACAGCTCCTAAGGGCTTAGTACTACAAAAATGTGAGGTAGAGAGGAAGGGGAGAGGTGCGGAGAAGAAATGAGAGGGGAGGGAGGTATTTATAGGTCACGACATAGGCGGTTTGGGTGAAATGGCTTCATAGGTGTCGTGGAGGGGGAGGGCTAAGTAAGCAAGGCTAGGAGGTGATGTGGTGAGGCTACATGGTGACAAGGAAGAGCTAGGGAGTAGCTAGGGGGCTGGAGTAGGCCGGTTGTGGTGGAGAAAGGTCGTGGGAGGCGGTTCGAAGGTAACAGCTTACAAGGAGGTGATGCACCTCCTTGCTTGGGTGCTTGTAAGCAGTTTAGGGTGTTTAAGGGTGGTTTAGGGTGATTAGGGGTGATTAGGGTGGTTTAGTGGTGGATTAGGGAAGGTTTAGGGTGGATTAGTGGTGGATTAGCCAAGTAGGTGATGCACCTACTTGTGTGTGTGCTTAGAGGTGTTAGGGTGTGTGCTTGGGTATGACTAAGGTGTTAGGGTGCTAGGTTGAGGTGTTTAAGGTGCTTATGTTTAGGTTTTACTAAGTTTTAGTTAAGTTTAGACCTAGTTTCTACTTACTATGTGTTTAGGGTTTTACCTATGGTTTAGTGCCTAAATTAAGTTCCTAAGTATATCTAGTGACTAATCCTAAGACCTAAAGGGTTTATACTAAGTGTGGGTAACCTATGGGAAAGTTTTGGAAAGGTTTGACCTAGTTTTGTAACCTAAATGACCTAAGTGGGTTTAGTGAGAGACTAGGGTTTATCCTATGGTTTTGTGCCTAAGTTAGTGTCCTAAGGGTATCTAATAACTATTCCTAAGTTCCTAAAGGCTTATACTAAGTGGTAGTGACCTATGGGGAAGTTTTGGGTGGGTTTAAACCTAATTCTAGTTATCTATGACCTAGTTATGGTTTAGGGCTTAGGGGGTTTATATCTAAGTTCTAAGGGTTCTATTCTATAACCTAATAGTCCTAATATATCCTAATATACCTAAAGATACTCTTACTTAAGCCTTGAACACATTTTTACTAGTTTAACTAAGCATATAGGTTCAGATAAGCACATAATCCTACTTAAGTTTTAGTTTAGGGTTTATTAGGGTTTTGTGTTATGTTTAGTGTTTTAGATTGGTGTATTACTTATTATGGTGTTGTTATGAGTTTATGCTTGACATACCTGGGGTTTATAGGATGTGAGTGTTGAGTTATTTGGCTTGTGTAGATACGTGAGCAGGTCTAGTGAGTCATGCAAGCAATAATGTATATAAAAAGCAAAAATTTACCTGTGAAATACCTACTATAGGTATTTGTAATGGGAATGATAGTAATAGGTGTTTGTGGGTTGTTATATTTGCCGGGACTTCCGCCCGCCTGACAAGTGGAGTTTCCCATCGACTTAGTTCCAGGAGCTGCACCTGTTGCGCGTGCACCGTACCGTTTAGCGCCATCGGAAATGGAGGAGTTATTGAAGCAATTGCAAGAATTGTTGGATAAAGGATTTATTCGACCTAGTTCTTTGCCCTGGTGAGCTCCAGTATTATTTGTGAAGAAGAAGGATGGATCGTTTAGGATGTGTATCGACTACCGAGGATTGAATAAGTTGACGGTAAAGAACCGCTACCCGTTACCAAGGATTGATGATTTGTTTGATCAGTTGCAAGGATCGAGTTACTACTCTAAGATTGACTTGAGGTCTGGTTATCACCAACTCAGAGTTCGGGAACCAAGACGGCACGTTATGGTCATTATGAGTTTCAAGTAATGCCTTTTGGTTTGACCAATGCGCCTGCAGTGTTCATGGACCTCATGAACCGAGTATGCAAGCCTTATCTAGATAAGTTCGTGATAGTCTTCATTGACGATATTTTGATCTACTCAAAGAGTGAGGAGGAGCACAAGCAACATTTGGCTACGATTCTTAAGTTGCTCAAGGACGAGCAGTTGTACGCTAAGTTCTCTAAGTGTGAGTGTTGGATTCGTAAGGTTCAATTTTTGGGTCATGTGATTGATAGTGAAGGACTACATGTGGATCCCGCTAAGATTGAGGCGATTGAGAAATGGGCAACGCCGATTAACGCCACATAAATTTGTCAATTTCTAGGATTGGCTGGGTATTACAGGAGATTCATCGAGGGATTCTCCAAGATATCTAAACGGTTGACTGCATTGACTCAAAAGGATAAGAAGTATGAATGGGGAGAAGAAGAAGAGAAGGCATTTCAGACTTTGAAGCAGAAGCTTTGTAGTGCACCGATTTTGGCTTTGCCAGATGGAGTGGAGGATTTTTTAGTTTATTGTGATGCCTCATATCAAGGGTTAGGAGCAGTTGTGATGCAGCGAGGGAAGGTTATGGCATATGCTTCCCGACAGCTTAAGACTCATGAGGAGAAGTATACCACTCATGATTTGGAATTAGGAGCCGTGGTTTTTGCCCTTAAGTTGTGGAGACATTACCTTTATGGTACTAAGTGTGTCGTCTTTACCGACCACAAGAGTTTACAATATATTTTGGATCAGAAGGAGTTGAATATGCGACAGCGACGATGGTTGGAGACGTTGAGCGATTATGATTGCGAGATACGATACCACCCTGGAAAAGATAATGTTGTGGCTGATGCATTGAGTCGCAAGGAACGTTTGAAACCGTTACGCGTTCGAGCTTTAGTTTTGACGATTAACTCGAATTTACCCGCCCAGATTCTGCAAGCTCAAGAAGAAGTCGTGAAAAGAGGAGATCTTAAGGAAGAGAAAGTTGATGGGATGATCAGGAAGGAGAAACTTGAGAAACGTTCAGAAGGAACTTTGTGTTACAAAGGAAGAAGTTGGATACCATTGTTTGAAGGACTGAGAGACTTAATTATGCTCGAGTCTCATAAGTCAAAGTATTCTATTCACCCAGGATCTGACAAGATGTATCAAGATGTGAAGAAGTTATATTGGTGGCCCAATATGAAGGCTGAGATTGCCGATTATGTCCGTAAGTGTCTTACGTGCGCCAAAGTTAAGGCTGAACACCAGAAGCCGTCTGGTTTACTAGAGCAACCAGAGATCCCATAATGGAAATGGTAAAGAATCACAATGGATTTCGTCACCAATTTACCAAGGACTTCGACCGGATTTGATGCTATTTGGGTAATAGTCGATCGATTGACTAAATCCGCACACTTTTTGCTAATCAAAGTGAACTACAGTATGGATAAGTTGACCCGGCTCTACGTGAAGGAGATAGTATCTCGACATGGAGCGCCAGTGTCTACTATCTCAGATAGAGACGGCAGGTTTACTTCGAATTTTTGGAAGTCACTTCAAGATTCATTAGGCACGAACCTTGACATGAGTACCGCTTACCATCCACAGACCGATGGTCAAAGCGAGAGAACCATCTAGACTTTGGAAGATATGCTACATGCATGTGTGATTGATTTCGGGAATGGATGGGATGTCCATTTGCCCTTGATTGAGTTTTCTTACAACAACATTTACCACGCGAGTATTAAGGCCGCACCGTTTGAAACACTCTATGGTCGGAAGTGCCGATCACCTATATGTTGGGATGAAGTGGGAGAAGCTCAGCTTATTGGTCCAGATTTAGTTCGTGAGATGACCGAGAAGATTTCTCAGATTAAAGACCGATTGAAAATTACTCGTGACCGTCAGAAGAGTTACGCGGATGTGAGACGAAAACCCCTGGAGTTTCAGGTAGGAGATAGAGTTATGTTGAAGGTATCGCCTTAGAAAGGTGTGATCAGGTTTGGTAAGAAAGGAAAGTTGAATCCCCGTTATATAGGACCATTTAAGATTGTGAAGAGGATTGGTCCTGTGCCATATAAGCTAGAATTTCCGCTTGAGCTCAGTAGAGTTCACCCTACTTTCCACGTGTCGAATTTGAAGAAGTGTTTAAGCGATGAAACCGCTGAAATTCCGCTTGAGGAGATTGAGATTGATGAGCAATTGCATTTTGTTGAGGAGCCTGTTGAAATCATGGATCGTGAGGTTAAGCGATTGAAGAAGAGTCGTATTCCTCTTGTGAAGGTTCATTGGAACTCCAAGAGAGGACCGGAGTATACTTGGAAACGCGAGGATGAATTTAAACGCAAGTACCCAAATCTTTTCAAAGCCGGGACTGGAAACTCAAAATAAATCCGGGACGGATTTCTAAATAAGATGTATGTGATGTAACCCCTGGTACTTTTCCTAAAACCTATTACTAGCCAAATATTTATTTTTCGTACCTGACACACATTAAAACTTTTATGCATGATTATTTGGGCTTGAGAAATGTGAGATATATTGGAAACGAGAACTTTATCCCTTGATTAACCCAGCACAACCTAGGAAACTCGAATCGTATTGTGTTTGCCAAATTATTTGAATTATTTTGAGTTTGAGAAAAACTCCGAAGTTTATGCTTGATTTTATTGGAAAAAATATTTCGTGAACAATGGCGCAAGTTTCGTAATTTTTCGAGTCCGTTTACTATGTCGTTTGGACCCCGAAGCGTTTATCGTGAGAAGTTTATTACTTTGGCAGCTTTAGTCCCTTAACTTACCCTTTTCATTCACCTTACACTTTCATTATAATCAAAAACTACCCCATACTTTTATTTCATATAAATACCCCATTACTCCCACTTTTCCTCATTTTCATTAATAAAAACACACACACTTCACCTCAAATTCTCTCTCTCGCCCCTCTCGCCGGAACACCAGCAGTTTCCGGCGACCGTCGCCGGAATATTTTTCGACCACCCATCTCTTTACACCATCTTGTAGATCGGGACTCCCCCGACACCACCGTACCACCCCCGCGACCCCAGTCACCCCGTACATGCTCTCACACGCCACCACCAAACACCACCGCCACCACCGAGAGCTACCACCACCACCTTTCACCTCCTACCGACGGTAACGCAACCCCACACACCCCTTTTTTATTTTTTTTTAATATTTTTGAAACCCTAGTTTTGATTTTTATTTAAATCCGATTTTATTTGGTTTTTCTTTTATTAAAAATGGTTTTAAAAATGATTTTGACATAAAAACTTGTGTGGGATTTCTTTGGTTCCCGTTTGGCCGCGACTCAGAATGGACTCACCGAGTCAACTCGTGACTCGGTGAGGGTCTTGGTGTTATTATTGTTGTTGTTTGATGGTTAGTGACGAAGGGAGTATATATTTTGGGTTGTATGTAATATTTGAGGGTCCGTTTGGTTGTGTTGTGTCTCGACAGCTGGCAGCCACCACCACCGAGACTCGGGTGGTGGTGGGGATGATATTATATATTGTTGTTGTTGTTATTTTGAGTGTTTGGATTGGACTAGGTAGTGTTTGGATCGGATTTGGATTGGTTTTGGTTTGAGCCGAGAAGGGTGAGGCTCGGTTTGGATTTGGTTTGGTTTCGGGTTGATTTAGTTTTGACTTGGGTTTGATTTTGAGTCCTTGTTATTGTTGTTGTGATTATTTTAAGTATCGGTTAACTAGTCTCGGGATTTTTATGATTATAGTTTAGAAACAGTAAAAATAATAATAAAACGGATAATAATAAATATGAAACCTAAAATCTATTTGTTATAGTTACGCGGATTTGATATCGGACATGTTTCCGTATTATTGTATTGTGAGCTTGAATTGGACGTATTGGATTTACGGTCTTGGTTATTTGGATGTTATGTACCCTTTGGTATACGAGACGGTAGGGTACGTTAGGCCCGTAAAGATCTTAACGTACCTGGAACCCGAACAATACAAAATGGTCGATAAAACCTAAACAACTAATGGACTACGCGAATGATATATCCAATCATATTAATAATATATTAACGTTGTTTAAATAAAAGAGTCGTTGACTCGGGAAAACATTATGTAAACGGGCAGGTCATGCCGAAATTTTATAAAAAAATTATTTATAAACTTTAAATTATTTTACCAAACGTTATTATTTCAAAACCCTTTTCATTTCAACGTTACTTTGGGAAATGGGTAAATCCGAGACGTGTTGTTAGCGTGTTATTATTTATTTATTTAAGTGTATCTTTCATTTTCATTTCTTTTCTTTCCATTTCTTTTCGACGATTTTCTTCGAATGATATATCCAATCATATTAATAATATATTAAGGTTGTTTAAATTAAAGAGACGTTGACTCGGGAAAACATTATATAAACGGGCAGGTCATGCCGAAGTTTTATAAAAAAATTATTTATAAACTTTAAATTACTTTACCAAACGTTATTATTTCAAAACCCTTTTCATTTCAACGTTACTTTGGGAAATGGGTAAATCCGAGACGTGTTGTTAGCGTGTTATTATTTATTTATTTAAGTGTATCTTTCATTTTCATTTCTTTTCTTTCCATTTCTTTTCGACGATTTTCTTCGAGGAGTTCTTTCGTCTACTTTCGTCTCTATTGGGTTTTCGTTCATTTTTGCCGACGCATTTGTTTTCTAACTTTCTTGTCTCCCACACGAGACTTTTGGAAATCTATTTCTTTCAAATGCCATTGTGTTTATAAAAACCTTTGTTCAAGCATTGTTTATTGAGATATTCGAGTATAGTTCTAAGTAGCTTATCTTGCCTAACAAGATCCTCAGATCATGAGCCATTAATCACTTGCGAGTGAGCGCGAATATAGGGATATATGCATATAGGAATTGACCCTCCCACTCCTTTTGCCAGATAAGCAATTTGTGGTGTACTATATTCGATTTTGCTAGGTAAATGGCTAGTACCCGGCCTTGTGGGCACTTTATATTATGCAATTTCGCGGTTATTGTTTATTCAAGTACATAGTTACTGATGATTGGTTTGGTTAACGTTTTGCGTGTCATGAGCTTAGCATCATCAACCGTATGTATGCACGTGTTGCCTCTACATATTGGGTGTTACCTTGATTACCCTGGTATTTGCATTTGTTGCTTATATCGTATGATTAAAACCTTGTGCTCAACCTTATTGTTTAAACCTATGGATTGTACTCAACCTTTGTGTTGACTTTTAAGCATGTGTTTCTCAGGTACTACTACTACTATTAATAATAATTAGCTTTGGAGCTTTAAAGCTTGGGCGTGGTGGAGTGGCTTGGTCGAAGGAGGTTTCTGTCAAGGCAGCTTTATCATTTCTACTATCTTTATTTTCATGTCATTCGTAAAACATTGGTGTGTCTTTAAAATTTGTTTACTTTTCCGCTGCTAAACTTTGATATTTTTCCGCTGCTAAACTTATTTATTTTCAGCTGCTAAACTTTGGTATTTTTACGCTGCTAAACACTTTTTATTATTCCGCTGCTATTTGATAAAGTGTCTATGTACTCTAAATAGTTTGTAATTCGAATGATGTGTTTGAGACACTTTTAAACGTCCCGTGTTGTGGTCGTTAACTATAAAGGTGTCTGGTTTCCGCCCGCGTAACGCCCCTGGCCGCGTTGGCTGCCGTGTATCTGGGTTGGGGGTGTTACAGGTGAACAGTCAGTGACTGTTTTGCAAAAAAAAAAAAAAAAAAACATAGACATTAGTGTTTTTTGCAACAAAATTCGTCTCGGTGTAACCCTTGCGTTTTCATAAAACATTAAGGACAAAAGTTGCAATTTACCCTATAAAAAAATTGATTGCTTTCATTAAAATGCAGTATCACTTCAATAAGGCATATCAAATACAAAACATATTACCCATTAAGGATGATACATAATTATCCTCGATTAAACATCTTGTAACGGCTTTTACCTTTTTTTTTTTTATTATTATTTTTTTTATGTATATCAAATCTAGTATAAACTTCAAGAAAATAATGATGAGTGTGGTTCGAAGGCCAGTCCCACGCTAGAGCCAAGATCACCAGGCCCTATTGTCGTGCGTGTGAATCTATTATGGAGAAAGATGTGATGAGAGTTTTTTACTCGTCACATCAGTTTTACATCAATTTTTCTCCCATAAAAACTTTTTCTTTTAATTTTCTCTTAACCACTAAAGTATTTTCTCTCTTTTTTATTAATTAATTTTTTTTTATCAATTAAAAATGCTATCAAAACACAAATAGCAACTCACGACAACCAATAAATATCATTCTCTCTCCTCTAACCTATCTCACTCTTTATTTTCTTCCGGGACTATCCACAAAGGTTTAGATTGGCGGGAAACCCTGACCCTGGGTGCATTTTGGCATCAGCCATTGTCCACCTCATAAGAAATATCTTCAGGCAACTCTCTTGGCCTAGTGGGGCACCAACTAGTGGATGAAAATATAATATGAAAATATACTTTATCCACTTTTTCAAAGTGTACGAGGGATTTAAAACTGTGAAATATTACTTTTGTATATTAATAATGAGTAAGGATCAAATGAGAAATAAAAGTAAAATGAGAAGAATGAGAAGTAACTACAACCGCACATTTGAGATGCATGTACAATAAAAGATGCAACTCATATGAATTTCTCTTTATTCAATTGAAATGTGTGGCTAAAAATATTTCTCATTCTTCTTATTATATTTTCTCTTCTCACTAGATCTCTTCCCTATTAATAATTTGGAAACTTTCAAATGGTGTAAAACTGTGAATAACCGAATTGTTACACGGAGTACAATTTTATGTTTTAAGATAATCTTTGTTATCAATGTGGGTACTTTAATTTTAATTTGTTAGCACCATTGAGTTTGACAAACGTTTTTCACATTTATGGTTTTAGCATACATAATGCCGTTTGGTTAAACTTTCTTGATCACTTTAATACATATTTACGTAGTTAGTATTTGATTTTTTTTAAAAAAAAAAAAAAAAAAAAAACGTATGCATTGACCGTATTTTTCTTTTATTGACATCTAAACTTATAATTAGTGTTAACTGCGTCATAGCAGAGCACTTTTGTTGCCTTTATATTAAACCCGACCCGTTTTATTTTAAAATACGTTAAAAATATCACGCCTCCCGTTAACTAACACTTCGCTCAATGCCCCCATGATCACATTTTTCTGGCTCCGCCACTGAGTGAGCCTATAGACTTAATGGAGGTGAGTACCTATGTGCGACACATAGGAATAAATAAAAGTTGGTCCCCTCCTTTTCACTTGAGATTGGGTGTGGAATTTGATAAGTTCTGAAAAGGAATGCTCTATGCTCGTGTATGTGGAGTGAACTGAGGTTAACGTGACATGTGGTGTCTTGAGTTTCAATCCAAGAAGATATTTTGTGGGTGTATAGATCGAAATACTGTGTCACCATTAGTCCCATATTTCCGCTCCTTATACATTTTTGACTTGTAAAAATTGCATTATACAATATGCCAAATTAGATTTATCTAGGACGAATTGAAAGCAGGATATATCATTGTGTTCAAATTTGTGCCAAATAATTTAGGATACAATTACACATTGGACATACAACGTTACAAACGTTTTCACTTTTTAGGACGCGATTGTTGAACACTGACATCGAAGATCAACATGTATTCAAATCCCAAAAACGTCATTGTTATCAAAATCTAAAGAAACTACGTACCCTACAAAGTACAAATTAAGTACAAACATTTGAAGATTAACCCATTCTCATATTCTACGTATCAAAATCAAACCAACGCGGCGTGCCACCAACGTACGTAAGCTACCTGCCATTACAACAAAAACTCGGTCCAAAGATCTTTGAGCTATAAAGTTAGTAAAGAGTACGTTTTTAATTAGAAGGTGTATAGTGTGCACGTCAAATGTAAGATATATATAATTACCTAGAGGGGTGTAAACAACATGCAAAGTGTCTCGTAGAGCAAATTGATAGATAGCAGAAACTGAGACGATGAAGAAGCACAACAACTTGGTGATTGGTGTCATTATTGAGAGCTTGAACACATGTGTGTAAGTGTGTTTATAAATTCTCTTGGAGTTATTTAAGCAAATAAGGTAAGCTAATGGGTGGCTCCCTTTATGGAATAAATCTGGATATTGTAAAAGTGGATTATTTAGGTTGTCGACATGAATATGCCTACGTCATTCGAGATAGTGACATCTTACACGCTTTGTTTTGCAAACTCAATTACAATAATCAGTGATGACGTATAGCCTATAGTTGGGGCACAAGCCCAAATTATAGACATTACTAAACTCAAACCCACCACGAGTGGGCTATCATGACAAATGACTTGGGCCGTTAATACCAACGGCTTGGGCTCACGAAGCCCAAAGCCCAACCAATACGCATAATTAAGGGATAAGGATCTTCTATTTACGGGATAGATATCATTACCCTAGATAAACACCACGAGTGCGAAGAGTAAGGAGCAAGATACCTACGTGGTTTCTGCGTCCTATATATAAAATTACATATTCTCATTGAAAGGTACGATTGACATAATCCCTAACTCTTCTACAAACCCTAAAACCGATTACTTACTCTCACGCCGTAGTCTAATCGTGAGAGACAATCCCACGATAAGCCTAACGGTGTACATTGCTTTCTTAGTGCGCAGGTTTCACAAGCACTAAAGTTCTAATTGGTACGAGAGCAGGAGTCCAAACAAGGTAAGCCCAACTTTTGTATCAACAAGTGGCGCCATCCGTGGGACCCTACACTAAGAACTCAAGACCAGAATGCCGAAAAACAAGAACTCAGGCCAGCGGACTCCGCAGCTGAAGAAAACACGTGACGATTCACATAGGAAGAAGCATCAAGACTCGACTCCTAAACCGACCTCTGGAACAACCAGTGCGCCTGGTCATCGTGAGTCAAACGTAACTCCAATCGAGAAGCCAGATGATGATACTCCATCACCAAAGATTGAAGTACCATTACAAGAACCATGGGTTCTATTTACAGATGGATCCTCATGCGCAGAAGGATCAGGCGCAGGTCTTATCCTTACCAGCCCAGATGGAACAGAGCATACTTACGGCCTACGCTTTGAATTCATAGCCACAAACAATGAGGCAGAGTATGAAGCATTACTGGTTGGACTACGCATAGCAAATCAAATGGGTGTACGCAACCTAGAAGCTAATGTGGATTCACGACTAGTAGCAAACCACGTGCTAGGCGAGTATGTGGCTCAAGAAGAACACATGATCCAATACCTCGATAAAGCCAAATCCTTAATCTAGAATTTTGACAAGTTTTCCATCAAACAAATCCCACGAGGAGAAAACAAAAAAGCAGATGCGCTTGGTAAAATCGCATCCACAAGCTTTGCACACCTGTCAAAACAGGTATTGGTGGAAACATTGAAAAACAAATCCATCTCTGAGATGGAAGTATCCACAGTGATAGAGGAAGAAAATCCAACATGGATGACACCCATCATGGATTTTATCATTAAGGGAACACTCCCCAAGGAACAAAAGGACGCTCGACGGATACGGCGCACAGCGCAGAGGTTCGAACTTCGAGATGGTATCCTATATCGGCGTTCATTCCTACAACCATGGCTCAGGTGCGTCGGACCTCTTCAGGCAGATTACGTACTCCGGGAAATCCACGCTGGATCTTGCAGCATGCACTTAGGACCACGGTCTGTTGTAGCGCGCGCCTTGCGATCCGGATACTATTGGCCTACCATGCACCGCGACGCGCGAGACATGATTAGAAGATGCAACGACTGCCAAGTCCATAGACCCATTCCGCGTCGACCACAACATGAGCTAACACCCATCACCTCACCATGGCCATTCCACAAATGGGGAATTGACATTGCTGGACCCTTTCCAGTCGCGGCAGGAGGACTCAAATTCCTCATTGTCGCCATTGACTACTTCACCAAATGGATCGAGGCAAAAGCAGTGGCAAGTATCACAGGTAACCAGGTCAAACGATTCGTTTGGGATAACATTGTATGCCGCTTTGGCCTACCTGGGTGAAGGAATGAAGGCGCGCTTGGACAGACATAAAGGAAGATGGGTGGACGAATTATCGCATGTCTTGTGGGCACACCACACAGAAATCAAAGTCAGCAACGATGATACACCTTTTTCTCTTGTCTACGGGACAGAAGCTGTTATACCAGCAGAAATTGGAATGCCAACAATCCGTACATCGGAAGTCAACATCGCAACAAACGATGATGAACGACACATTGACTTAGATCTGTTGGAAGAACGTCGCGAAAGGGCGGCTATCCGCGAAGCAAAAGCTAAATCAAAGATGAAGAAGTATTATGATGAACGAGTCAGAAACACTTCTTTCAAACCAGGGGACTTTGTATACCGCGCCAACGATGCCAGCCACGCAGAAGACACGGGCAAGCTCGGACCCAAGTGGGAGAGGCCTTACGAGGTCACAGAGGCATTAGGCGACGATGCGTACAGAGTGCGCGACATGAAAGGCCACGAGCTACCACGCACCTGGAACATTTGCAATCTCAATAGATGCTACATTTAGGCCACGAGCCACACACTGACACATCCGCACTTTAGTAAGAGCTCAATAAATGTTGGTGTATTAATTTTTTCTTTCTTTTTCTTAGGAAATTGTCATTTTTGCACTTGCAACAATCAATAAAACGTTGTGGTTTCTAGCTAACTCCACAACACAGTTTAACATTATTGTTTACATTCTTCATTTATATTTCAATTCTGTTTATGTTTCAATTTATGTTTCAATTCTGTTTATATCATTCAGCTGAAGGCTTGCTGGCGTTGCTGCTCGCCAGGCTGAGTTGGTCACTCAGCTGAAGGCGCGGACCGTTGTGGAGGGAGGTAGCCTTGCTCAGAGGGATGAGCAGATTGCGCAGCTCAAGGCGCAGTTGGCTGAGGCTCAGGCAGAGGTGTTAGCTGCTGATGAGCGCGCCAAGAAGGCAACTAAGGAAAAACTGGTAGTTTTGGCTGAGCTGCAGCGCGAACGTGGGGAGTCGTAGCAGTATAAGGCTGACCTCTCCTGGGGGGTAAAATACTTAGAGGAGAAGAAGAATGAGCTCTGCGGTGAGCTTGCTCAGTTTGGCAGGAAGGTCGAGGACTCTGTGGAGGTGCAGGAAGAGAAGCTGCGCAGGCTGAGTATAGAGTATGATGAGGAGTTGTATCCTCATCTGATGTCGACCATTGCGGAGCGCAGGTACTTGTTGTACATTTCTTCTTTACTTCTTTTATAGTATGTGTTTCTTTTCTAATGCCTTTGTCGTTATTTTCGCAGGTGGTTGATCAGCCATGGCTTGCGCTTGGCTGCCGTGGGTACATTGGAGTCCCCAGAGGTTGTGACCGCCTTTGGGAGGGTGGTAGAGTGCGCCGTTGCTCGTGGCAAGGTGCAGGCTGTGGAAGAGCTGGCTGAGGTGCAACTGCTCAAGGTTTCTCCCTCTGAGGTTCCTGAGTATAATGCTGATGCCTACGATGAGCTTGTCCAGGCAATGGAAAAGATGAGGCTCTTTGAGCTTCCCCACATTGCGCAGCTGGAGCGCGACCAAGATTATCCCATCCGAGTGATCATGCAGGGATTAACACTTGGGAGGCATATAGCTGAGAATGCAGAGGCCGAAGCTGACTTCTTCTTAAAGCCTGATGAATCCCAACTGCAGTAATCATATGCTTTGTTTCTTTTCATTCAAATGCAGTTTACTACTAGTAGTCAAATTTGAAATTTCTAATACACGAATTGAATACACATTATTGGTCATAATATCTACTTCTATCACGAGGCTATGGGTGTTTGACGTACTAAACCTATTTAATGTGCTTAGGAGTAGACTGATTGTATTATTTGTTGTATAACATGACATGTGTCATCACAGTAGAAACAATACAATAAGAAAATGTATAAATCGAAAAGCAATAACAAACCAGATTTGTGAGATGTGACCGAATGCAAGAACATGATTGAGGCACGTGTTTAACACGCTTCCCTTAAAACAGATTCGCCACCTATTCGGCGTCTATTTCCCAGGGTACAACAATCGAAGCAGTTGTATTGCCGGACTTGACATTATGCCTGAAATTCTCATCGGACAAACTTGTGATTCGCATGGAAAAAGAAAACCCAAAAGCGAACATTTGTAAGTGTTATCTTAGTGTGATTCTACTTACTCTTATCTTTTCAATGATCACATATAGCAAGATTATATAGGTGATTAAAAAAGTGGTCATAGTTAATATGCAATTAACAACCATAAAAACTGATTTAATGTTCGAGTAATGGTCATAGTTATTACATTATTAACAACCATAAACCATGCCATTAATCAAAATATTAATCAGTAATTAACCAACCATTAATATGATGTTACAACTTTGACACTTTCAAAGTTTACACCATTTCATTTCAGACACCACAATTTGAAATCGACACCCCATTCACACTACAATTGGTGAAAATGCAATTTTCGACCAAAGTTTTCCAACATTATTGAAGTACTATAAGCTAGTTCTAAAACTTACTCAGAAGTGTTTAATACGTAGCTTATTCAAAGAAAAAGAAATTAAGGGTAAAGTGTCAGAATTCGGGTGTGTGTGAGTGGTAATAATCAAATAATTCTAACATATTCCTTGAATTGTGTAAAGATCATTTTCAGATTTAAGTATTTTGACCCTAGCTACATGCCTCGGCCTTTGGGTATCACGAAATTCTCAATCGAAAAACTTAGAGAATCGCACTTTGTTTATAATGCGCGAGAAGACTAGGAATGGCAATGGGGCGGGTTTGGGGCGGGGCGGCCATCCCCATCCCTAAACCCGATCACAAAAATCATCCCCAAATCCGCCCCAATCCCCATTGGGGATCTTCTCGTGGGGCGCCCCGTTGGGGTGAGATGCTCCCCCAAACCCGCCCCATTCCCCATTAGGGTCTTATCGGGTTGTCTTTTTTGAGCGTGATGCTCCATCATACTCGTGTCATTCCCCGTTTATTCTTATTTTTACACTATTAACAATATGATTTTTCGGAATAACTTAAAAATTCAAGAACCCATTAATAATATATTAAGCATTGGAATAAATTACAACTTTTTTAGAATATTATGATACAAAACAAACTTTTATTACCACACTTTGAAATATTACAAAGATAAAAATTAACAAAAATTAGAGAATTATATTTAGTACGTAAATACTAGCACAATTTTTTAGGTATATAGATATGATACAAGATCATTTGAAGATCAAACTTTTTTTACATACCAAGGGACTAATCTCCACCCTTCATCTTCCCTCCATCTTTATTTGATCTAATGCATGAGATTAATCCCAACAATTTAAAAAACCTACTTTTATCTTCTTTTTTCAAATATTAATATCTTTCAAACCGTTAATCGTTAAGCGAAAAAAAATATACCGTTACGACGAGCATTTAATTATCTTTCTATAGATAGGCTATTTGATATATTTTCGACATTTTTTTTTTGTTTTTTTACCTTTTTTTGGTGGCCAAAAAAATTATATATGATATTACATATCATATCATATATGATATTACATATCATATATGATATGTAATATCACATATCATATCATATATGATATATAATATATGATTTTTTTCGGCCACGAAAAAAACGAAAAAAAAAATTTTGTCGAAAATATATCAAATAGCCTATCTATAGAAAGATAATTAAATGCTCGTCGCGATAGTGTAATTATTTTCGGTTAACAATTAACGGTTTAAGAGATATTTAAATTATAAAAAATGGGTGAAATATTAAAATGATGTTAATCTCAACCATTGATTTCTTTTTAGATGGATGGTTGAGATAAGTCTCTTGGTATGTAAGAAAAGTTTGGTATTTAATATAACTCTCCCCTCCCTCTCTCTCTCTCTCTCTCTCTCTATATATATATATATATATATATATATATATATATATATATATATATATGTTTCGGGGCGGGGCGGGGTGGGGATAGTGTGCCCCGTCCCCGCCCCAAACCCGATAAGAATCCCCATTAAGGCCCCAAAACCAGATAAGCATCCCCCGCCCCGCCCCGCCCCAATAAGTTCGAGTTTCGGGTTTCCCCGTCGGGTTCGGGTTTTTTTGCCATCCATACATAGGACAAAGTAATACATAAAAAGTTGTTATGTGTGTTATGTCTGGAAGAGATCACTCCTATCATATAAAACATAAATGAAAGTTAGTTGAAAACGGTTATCGGGAAGAGTCACGACTGTCGGGAAAAGTTGTGTCTTTTGGTGGCAAAAACCGATTGGAGGGAAAAACGGGTAATACTCGAATCACAAAAATCGTTAAGTTGTGGCGGCATCAAGCAAGCTAGAACGAGTGTGCACTCCGCATCTTCTGACTTGATGATAAGCTAAACCTGACTAAGCCCTTGATATCAAGTAAATCACAATTACACAAAATATACATGATACAGACTAAAATTACCAACATAAAACATTACACATCTTATATATGTTAATCAATGAAACCCCGTGAAGACCCAATTACATATAAAACCCTAAACCCTGATGAACCTAACCTACAATCGAGCTTCGGCTAAATAATCGAATAGAAAAAAGATTGGGAGACCTAAAAAACATGATTAATTTTGTGCCTAACTTATGTGTCACTACCTCATTAGATTGTGAAGAAGTGGGTTCGGTGAAAACAACCAATGAATTGTTGCCATACATATTTAGGCACAAATTAGGCATAACTTTTTGGTGTGCCAGTCATTTCTCGATAGAATATACATATCTAATTCTCTCATGCAATCCGAGCGGCAAGATACTGAAAAGTCGAGAGCAGAGTAGAAATCATTAAATATAAAATCTTAAACTAATTTGTTGAAGACGACTATATCTTCGAGTAAGAGAAGATACGTCTTCATCATGATGCAGCGGCGAAGCGAAAATGAATTGTAATACTTGATGTGACGCTTTTAAATCATGTTTTTGATAAATTGATAAGCTAGTTGTGTAGGAGGGTGATTTCACTAATGAAAGAAGAAGAAAGGAATGCAAGAATGGAGATTTTGAAAGATTTGATACAATCGGATTAGTGAAAAACAGAAACAGAAAACAAGAAAGAAATTCCAAACATACATTTTTTTATTTTTTTTTACTTTTATTTTTTTGCAATTAAAATTATAAGCGTTATTCTCAACCTTTTTGTTGTTTTTGCTTGAAAGCAAGCT
The DNA here is from genome assembly GCA_030686995.1 of Artemisia argyi. Taxonomy (NCBI): domain Eukaryota; kingdom Viridiplantae; phylum Streptophyta; class Magnoliopsida; order Asterales; family Asteraceae; genus Artemisia; species Artemisia argyi. The sequence continues at coordinate 152,935,940 of CM060706.1, read as the reverse complement.
ATTGGAAAAAGAAATGAAAACTTATGATGAGGAAACAGAACAAATATATAAAAGTTCCTTTTTTTCTTACCGAAGATGTGGTGATTTTGTTATTTTTATATGAAAAATGATACACCCACAAAGTGACAAAACCCTCCACAAAATGACGTGTCACTCTCTGATTAATGTACTTTTTTTTATAGTTTCTCTTTCTTCTCTTTAATTAAGCAATCAGGGAGTGACACCTCATTTTGTGGTTGGTTTTATAGATTTCTTTTTGTGGATGTATCATTTCTATACATATAACAATTAACAAAGAAAAGGATAATAAAAGAATGTGATGGACTGATGGCTGTGATTCTTAGGCTGGTTTTTATGGAAGGTGGATCATCACCTTTATCATCTCTATCATGCGTCACTTTTCATAAAAGAAGTTCTCGTCACCTTTAAAAATTTCACATATTGATGACTACCATCATCTTTATTTATTTTTAGTTTGTGAGTGTGTATGGAGTATTTTGTGCGGTATGTTTGTTATAAAGTGGGTATTTTTAATAGTGGTGATCATAAAAGGTAAAAAATGATGGGTTTAGTGATGTGTTGAACAGTAATGTGACGCTGACGTGAATGTAATGATAGTGATCACCATAAGACTAATCTTAGATGCAAGAGTGTGTGGGCTTGAAAAGAGGAAGAAAAGAAAATTAAGATTTGATTATGCAAAACAATAAAACTAAGAGAATAAAAAATGAAATTGAGAGGTAGCATAGCATTGAGTTGGCTCATAGCGGCCGATTAGCTCTCAGGATCAGATACAGTCTGATATCATGTTGGATTAGGGGTGTCAATTGAGTCGTGTTCGTGTTGACATATTCGAGTTCGCGTGTTAACGGGTTAATATTGTAAGATAATGTTATACATGATGATAGTGAAATGTCTTTTTATTATTCGATCATCAAATACATACAATATACATTGAATATATAGAGTCTACCTCTACTCTATTTAAGGTAAATTACCCATAATTCTAGCTAATCACGATTACAACTAGCACCCTTAATTCTAGCTAATCAATGACTCATTACATATCCATAATAACACACAAATTATAGCTAACACTCACCCGCAGTACGAGCGGCGAAATCGCGAAAGCTTGGACTGGAGTAGTAACTAGAAAAAAAGGACATTAACATAATAAAAACATAACTTTAGTCGACTCGTAACAAAACCGTACCAACGGTCGATTTAAGTCGACTGGTACCAACGGTCGGCTAAGTCGACTGGTAACACAACCGTACCAACGGTCGACTTTAGGGACTGGTACCAACGGTCAACTTTAGTCGACTGGTAACAAAGCCGTACGAACAATCCACTAATTGATAAACAATAAACTCATGCATTAACATCAAAAGAAAAGATGATAAAACGAAAGTTGGTTCTAAAACTTCAACCCCCAAAGAACCTTCCAAACAAACGGGGCGTGTTTTTTCATAGAAAAACATAAAGATCACAGATTTAGAAAAAGTTGTGGTTTATTTTGGTTATGGATTAATGGGAGCCCTCCGAACCTCCGGCGAATAGCTGGCGGCCAGAGGCGGCGGCGGCGGAAGAATTTAGGTTTTGTGGATCTTAATGGCTTGATACCATGTAAGAAAGCATTCTTGACATCAAGCTGATAAATTGGCCAATGTCGAGAAATAGCTAAACTCAGAACAGTCCGAATAGTGCCCGGTTTAACCACCGGACTAAAGGTCTCATCGACATCAATCCCTTCCACTTGATTTTGTAAGATAATGTTATACGTGATAATAGTGAAATGTCTTTTTATTATTCGATCATCAAATACATACAATATACATTGAATATAGAGAGTCTACCTCTACTCTATTTAAGGTAAATTACCCTTAATTCTAGCTAATCACGATTACAACTAGCACCCTTAATTCTAGCTAATCAATGACTCATTTCATATCCATAATAACACACAAATTATAGCTAACAAATATAACCTCTACACAAATATGTCTCATTTATTAATCGTGTCAAGAAACTCAACCCTAATCCACACCTGTATAATACGTGTAACCCATTTTTGACCCATTTAACCTGTTTAAATAAATAAGTCAAGTAGTGAATAAGATTGGTGGTTTGTTGATTTAACTTGTTTAAATAAAAAATGATATAAGGATTTAAAATATGATAAAAATAACAGACAAATAACTATACGACAATTTTCTCAGTTATAAGCGTCAGTTTCTATGATATGTGAGGTATAATCGCACTTCAATCGTATTAAGTAAGTAACACAATACATTTAATCCACATCCAATATAAAAAGACATGTTATATATTTTATTTTTAGAGTCTTACATATTTAAACAGGTTCACGGGTTGACCTGTTTAATATTTACTCGACTCAAACACAACACATTTATTAAACGGGTTAGACGGATTGAATTGTTTTTGACCCAAACCTGTTTATCCTTAACCCAAACCTTTTTAAATTCGTGTCAAGTTCATGTCGTATATCGTGTCGTGTCGAGAATTGTCACCCCTATGTTGGATGATAAAAAACCCTCACATAATTTTAATATTCAGGGAATATTATAATACACTTAAATAATAAAATCCAAAACCCTGGTGGAACCAGTCCAATCGAGTTTATGGGCCAAATAATGTACTCGTTAGGCTACCAATCAATTATACACTCAAATTTAGCTCAAGTGTCGCCACACATTTGCTGCACCTGCAAACAATCAAACCTACTTTACTTTTACCTGTCTCTGTTGCCTTTCACTGGTCCACTCCTTATACTAACTATGCTCACCTCACCTAACTCAATGTTTGTACCGACTATAGAATGAATTTTACACTTGCTCAAACCACAAAGCAAAATATGTCACATTTGATAATTAGCATTTGATCCTAATTCTTAACTGATCCCAAACAAAACCTGGCATTACAGCCATATTACCAGACTAGATTAGACGTTCAAGATATCCCAAACAAGTTTTGTATTGAATTGGATGCGCTTGAAGCATCATTTGAGAACCTCGAAATCCGGTTTAGAAGTTATATACATCGTTGAACAAGTAATCCAAAGCCGTTGCTAAAAATTCAAGAATGTTTCAAATATTTTGCTAATGGTCACGTTTATTATACAACGTAAAAAAAAAAAAAAAAAAAAAAAAAAAAAAAAAAAAAAAAAAAAAAAAAAAAACGTTATGGACTTATGGTTATTGTTAACACTGATTTCCGAGAATCAAGCTTAGAAAATATACTATGTCCAAATAAAATCATGAATAATCACCAAAAATTTTCTTAATTTTCTCAAACTCAAATACAATGCACTCCGTTCCATTATCCATTCAAGCAAAAATTGAGGAAGTGGTTTGTATCTTGTCTTAATATTAGCAAATGTTCCGAAAAGTTGGTTGTTAAAGCATTCCCTTAAAGTTTATCTTTCCCAAAACTTTTTAGCACCATTTTCTATTTTCTTACTCAATTTGTTAATACTTAATAGTACCCTTGAGCAAAACAGAATTTACCAACCAAAAATAAAGAAATAGAATATGAATGTGGAAACGAATAAATTTCATCACAATAAACATCCCTATCTATCAAAGACTTACAGGCACAGCGTACTGCGTACTATGCCATCTATTATGTCTATAAGTTCTTGTTTATACAAAGCTGTTTCCATGATCGAGCAACTGCTGATAAGCATATACGATCCCTAATCGATACAAGCTGCAAAGCAAAGTGTACATCGGTCAGATCACCAAATTATAACTTTGTCTTATATAAGCAACTCTTTCACAATGTATATAGCACAAAATACATACATGAATCTTTTTAAGATATTTATGCAGATTGAAGATAATTCTCCCTAAAGCGCAATTTTCGTAGCTCAGAAGTCGTTTTTACCTATGTAGATTGTTAGATATAATGCAAATAAGATGAACCAAGAGTGGTAACATTTTAGGGACTTCTCAACATGTCTAACAGGTTTTGGGTTGATACACTTGGCCTGTGAATCCCTCATTTACGCCAAGCCAATCTCCCTTAAACGTGGTCTCTGCAGGAGTGTGTGGTGGCAAAATCAAACTCTCTGGAGTTAGTCATGGTTACCAAAATTGTACTTCACACTCAATTTCATCGATTTTTTCCGCAGGTCATAAAGTATATAACAAGATTTATGTTAGACTCATAATTGATCACCTCATAACGTATCTGCCAAAACTTCCTTGTGGTAAATAAAATTTGGACTATAGGTTCTAGCATTCTAGCAGAGACACGATGGCAATCATATCAACATAGACGCGTGACAAGTTCACTCGGATTGGGGGCTAACGTACTATTCCATTGACGAATAAACGAGTTTGAAACACATTGCTATGCTGTGGGAGCTAATGTACCTTACCAAGTCACCTAAAGTGCCTCCAATATCAGTATCCCAACCAACAAGATCATTATACCTTTCAACATAAACCAGACACAATCAATGTACTCTATCTTGAATTTACACGTTACACGAGTCTTAATCTAATCTAGTTCTAATCTGTTTGCTATTATTCTATAATCATAAACGGAGTATGAACTATGAAGCATCAAGGTTAGCAACTTATTTTAGTTAAATGAAAGGCTTGAACCCCTAATATTATTGTACACAATCCCATTTCAATTGTCTCAAATTAATTGTCCACTACTAAAAATAGATCAAGAAACTAGATCTAAGCTTGAAATTGTTATTACTTATTACAAACTTTTAAAAAGAAGTAATTAAGTAGTTAAGTGTAAAATTATCATTCTTCAAAATGTACAAAAAAAATAATAATAATAAAATAAAATAAATAATAATAATAATACAGTAGTAGTTTTTTAAATAGAATGTTTTTTCTTTTTTTCGGGGTGGTAATAAATAAGAAACACAGTAATACTGTAAAAAACAAACAGTTAAAATAAAAATTACCTCCTCCACAGCAGAAACAGCAAGTGAACACTATAACAAGATCATTCAAAACAGCTTGAACACAACCACATGAACGATCCTTATTACCAGAATTTTGATCATTATCATCATCAACTAACAGTTTTTGTTCGTTACTAGTCCTTGAAGATTGATTCTTACTATTTTTCATCCTCCTTAAATTCCATTCGAGATTTTTCAAGTAATCTAGCTTGAATGAGTTCCTTAATCTTTCTGATGGCCATAGATGCATCGCTCGTGATGTCACTCGGTACTATTCTCAAGATATTTTATTCATGAAATTTTTTATCTATTGCTTGTTATATGAGAATTTTGAAAGAGTATACTTGGCCCCTTGTGATTCAAGATATTGTTATTCTTGCCCTTACTGATAATATACATTAAACAAAATGGAATATTTTCTAGGGAACCTGTGGAGACCCATGAGTAAATCTAAGATGGTTCCCTTAGTCGGTAACCCAAAATTAATGGGACAACAGGTCGGGTCGGTTTCAAGTGTAAAATGGCATCATTAACACGGGACAATTAATTATATAGCGATTATAGTTGTAAGAATCGAGTCTTCTAAGGTTTCATAGCTTGATAAGTTTCATGTTAGCATACTGAGTTTTTGGCTCGTGACTCGATTCATAACTCATAATGCTAATTTTGTACTTATGGCTTGACTACAATTCCTTTGGCAAATTAGCAAAGTTGAAGCATCAAAAAGTTGGACCAAGAGAATTAAGCAAAAAATATAGATTAACAGCAACCAGGTGAGAAATTATAACTCACTTGCTAAAGATAATTAGATATGGCAACTTGTTATTAGGTTGGGAACAACACACTAAGGTAACTACACTAAATAATTGAAGACATTGAAACGCCCGAACTAGTACTGATTTTTTTTAACTCATCAATAAAAACCGACGCACACATGTTGCCCAGAAAAACCGACGCCCTTTTTATTAACCGGCCCACTTCCGGGCCTGAACAGTTTAGAACTTTTTTATATACGGAAAACATATTTCCACTTAACAAATATTCATTAAACCCAGAAATATATCTTAAACACATATTTAAAAACTTAACATGCCATCGTGCTTATCTATGCACGGGTCATCCACAAAGGATGCTTCTACGGGAGTTCTATATATTGCACTTCTCAGGCACACTACTTGACTTTTGGTGCATTATTTTTGAACCTTACATAAGTTCTAATATCATGTTAATTCTAAGAACATGAAGCTAATAATTTGTTACTCACTTGGGCCATATAAAGCAAGAGGAATGATTCTGAAAACACCTCGAGCACCTATATCATCATAGATGCACACATAGACTATTAACACATAAACATGATCATATATACACTGGAAACATAAATTATAAACTACATGATCTTGTATAAACACATAATAACTTTAGACATAAAAACTCATAACAAAATCATGTTGTCAATTCTGCAACAGCCTGCTTATTCCCATTTTTAATTGACTTAAAATCTGAATCAGCTCATGAGGCTGATTTTCAATGAAATAGACTCTTTCGGCTTTCTGATAAGGAATGGCACACATCACGAATCTACAGTTGATTTTATATGAATTTTCAAAATTCCGGTTGTTGCACTTTTTCGAAATCTGACCTTGCTACACTAATTTACATTTTACACCAATTTAACTACTGATCGAGCCAAAACTTAAAGAATAACAATTAAAGTAGATGAAGAGGGTTACAATTTTTGCTTTTACTTCAATTCAATAAGATAAATGGTTAGTTCTCTATAACCCTTCAAAATCGACACATTTTCTGAAAACCTTGTTGTCCTATATTCAAACATCACCAAAATGACCCAAAACCTATGATATGCTATTCTACTCTTTAATAAACTTATATCTCAGCTTACTAAACATGTATATGATCATTTTTAATAAGATTTTGCACTTATAACATGTCTAAATCTGCAAATATGACCTTGTGCCAAACATCCCTTTATATGTATAAGTTAAACATCATCTTCTTTATTAATCAAGAACAACTCATCTACAACATGATTTAGTTATTGGTTTCTAACCATAACATCATAATCTCAGTAGCATGAACATATCTAATCCAAATTCATGACAACACCATTTAGGTTCATCACACATATACAAAAACTTCATAAACATGTCTAAAATCATTTTTAACATACTTTAACACCAAAAGCTTTAAGTTCTACCATGAATCATGAAATCAAGACTTGTAAATAATTCATACCTTTTATGAGTCTCACGCTTAGGAAGCTTATTACATCTTGTGGTATCCTAATCATCGTCAAAAACCTCCTAAATCACCATTTGGAAGCTTTTTTCATCCATAAGACATTTTCTCCATGACAAATATACATGTAGTTATGATATTAAAAAAAAAAAAAAAAAAAAAAAGTTATCTAAGCCGTAAGGGTAGTTTGATAATTCTATCCAAAATGTGTATTTTACACCATTAGTCCCTGTCATTAAATATTTTGCACTGTTAGTCCTTTTCTGTTAACTATTTGCTCTTAAAGTCTTTATTTCTAATAGCGCGAAGACTTTTCTAATATCTAATCACAATATAAAAGTTTGTTATTAAGACTTATAAAAGTCGAGGTGTTATAAATATGTCCACCTCATTGTCTAATACATTAAAGTGTTTTTTTTGGGTATGTTGAGTCTTAGACCTTGATAGATCTTTGAGCACTCGTGGATCGTTAGTTATGTTAATGTAATCACTAACACACTAAAAGAAAATCTCTATAACTTGTATTCTAAAGCGGAAACAAACACAAGTATAAACAACTGAATACTAAGAATACTTGATCCTCTATGGATCTTTTGATAATACTGAAAGTGTTTTCTCAAAACGTATATCTAATACATAGTCGTGTGTTCCTTTTATAGTCAAGGAACCCTAAACCGTTTCACAAGAAACGTATCTTCTAAAAACATTTAAAAGATATGCATTATCACTTCCTAAATAAACTCATGCATATCCTAACTATATTACATAATATACGGAATATCTATTTCCGCAAAAACTAATTATGCTGAAACTAGTCTTCAGCAGATACACTGCTTCAGCAGGAACCAGCTCTTTAACAGTATCCTTCAGCAGTAACCTTCAGCAGAATTCTCATTTAGCAGAATTCCCAACAATCCTCCCCTAATCTTGAATTTGACATGGTTAAGTTCAAGATTCTTGATAGATCTTTAAAGTTACAACCAAGAGGATTGAAGTCAAACATCATCAGCAAAGAATCTTTATCAGCAGGATCTTTATGATCAGCACAAACTTGAAATCTCCATTCTTTGCAGCAACAAATGACCAATGGTACATCAAAACAGATTAGTTTCATACTATTCTCATCACATCCAGGTGTGTTAACTCCTGTGAGAGGTGAATCATTGAAAATAATGGATTTGATGTCTCTTTACCAATAGCCATTACTACTGGAGTAGCCAAATGTTTAAGTTTGAAAACTATGGTACACTGATGACCATATGATTTTTAGCAAATCATCAGCTATAAACGGATTTGAGTTGTCTTTACCTGTAGCCGTTTGCTCAAGACTAGTCAATTATTTGATGGAATAGTCAACATCAGGTAAGTTGATAACCAGAGAAGGTATGGAAAGAACCAATACCATAACCTGCATACAACATACACTATACTATACATTTTTTTTTTAAGAATAAGAAATAAAGAAATATATAACAAAATACCATCAATTAGATGCAGCTCTGGGATTCCTGATCCTGATCTTGAACAATCTAACCAAAGATTCAGCAAACAACCTAGCATTCCCAACTGGATCAGGAGGAATCGCCAACTTCTGTTGAAGCATTTTCTCCATGAGAGGCACTGTCAGAGGATAATTCTTCCCAAGAAACATGATTACCCTAAGTCCAGATGTAGTCTCCAAGACATGAACATAAGGCATAGGATAAAATTTCCAACTCTGTACTTTCCACCTCTGATTGTTTTTCCACACATCATAACCAGCACCAGTGGGAGTAGAAGAATCCATAAGCACTTGAAGATCTCCCAATAGATACAATCCTGCACCTGTAGGAGTATGAGTAGCATAATACTTTTGGACCAACTCATTGAGAGTGACCAAGTCCTGATGATCCACAAGATGTAGTATTTCTTGTAGGAATGTGAATGACAGAGAAGTTTTATCAAGTCTATAAATGGTGTTAATCTGACCATTCTTAGACAATTCCCAATGAACCATGTTGGCATGAATATTACGATATTTAATCTAAACATCCTCTTCATGTTTTGATGATGACAAAGATGTAAGTTACAACATATAACGTAAAGTGCATAAGTTACTTGTGATCAAAATTCATCTATGCATTCATACGTCAACAAGCCTCGACATCTCAACGTCTCGAGTATGCTTCAACAATCACTTAAGGTATGTACAAACAAATGTCTAATACATTTTATGATCAAAGGGAATTTATTTAAACATTACAAAGTTTATAAAATGATATAAACATGTTATATATTTTTGAAAAACAATTTTGGTAATTAAAGGAAAATGTTTAATTCATAACAAATATATGAATTCAAATTTTTAACCAAAATTAGTTAGTTTTTCACCAAATAAACTTTCACCAGAAAAGACAAAGATTTCTGACCGTTTCAGTAGGGCGGCCCCCTTAATAATTAAGGGGACCGGCACGCTAAAGTTGTCAGAAATTTTTGCCTATAAATACTGGTTCATTTCTGCAATTTTTTCTTACCTTTTGCACGAAAATTTTCAGTCCCAATCCCTTCAAAACATCCTTCTAAATCCTTTGATCATAAGATTATAAGTCTTTGTTTCAAGTGATCCAATCCTTCACCACTCAAAGTGCAAGAGAAGAATTCTCCCTATCATAAAGCCAAAGATGTATTAGGATCTAGTTAGTGCTTATGTGAAGTTGTGAGTTATATATATGTAATAAGTAGATCAAGATGATCTTACTTAGTAGTGAGTTTATGAGTGAGTAAGAAGTAGTAGTGTGGAGAAGTTATATAGTTGTGAAGAAATAGATGTGTGAATATGTAGTGGAGTATAAAAGAAGTTGTGAAGTAGTGAAGAAGTCGTGAAGTCGTGAAGAAGTCATGAAGTCGTGAAGAAGTCATGAAGTCGTGTAGAAGTTGTGTAGTGATTGAAGTTGTGAGATTGGTTCTAGCTACTATTAGAACTCGACATTTAGCTTAGTGTCGTTAATTGGTGTAAGAAAAAGTTGTGTAAGGTTTTCTCCGCCAAAAGGGAGCAGTAGTGAAGAAAACTCTCGAGTAGGTGACTTGGGGAGTGGAGTAGGGCAAGGAAGGTGTCCTTGTAGCCGAACCACTATAAATCATCGTGTCCGGTTTGCATTTTCTTTCTCGTATCTCTTTACATTTATTCTTGCACTTATCACTTTATATCTTTGCTTGCACATATGTGTTGATAGTTGTTTATATTGTCATGATGATTAATTGTGTTATAGTTACAAGTTAATATTGTGATTGTGTGTATAATTATATGATATAGTCTAATAGATCATTATTCACACTTCTCATATTAAGTTTAACTTGATAGATAATTTGATACAAAACGTTTTATGATTTTAAAAGGAAAACATATTCACATAAAGATCAACCAAAGCTTCATTCATAAAACTAAGTTTGGAAAACTAATCCAAAAGCTCATATATATAATTGATCATATTGATTATATGTTATTTTCATACTATACTCTAATTGAAGGTTTTTCAAACAAACAGTTGAATAAATTCGTATCAACATTTTGAAACAAACTTTTTATAAAAGAAAAAGAGGGGAAAACTATTCAACCCCCTTCTAGTTTTTCACAATTGGTACCAGAGCCACGTCGCTCTAATTTTTAAAACAAATGGTTTTAAAAATTGAGTACGATCCATGTATCAAATTATCCATTAAGGAGGATTAAATATGTAAAGTGTTTTGTTGATTAACTTGTATTAGTTTTGATGTTATATACACTAATTATACTAGATCGAAAAAATATCATGCTTAAAATAAGTGTTATATGTTCGATATCAAAATCAGAAAGTTACACACCTTTCCGAAAAGTCAGAAAATAATTTTTTACAAAAAAATGAAATTTTGAGTACCAGATGGGCGACCCCCTTAATTGTCTGGGCGGCCCCCTTAAATATTTAAGGGGTCCACCTGTCTGTTCGCAGTTTTTTCGAAAACTTTGAAAAATCATATAAAAATAACCGTAACTCCGTAGAAGTTGCGCCACCAGGCGTTTTAAAGGTAATTTAGTCTATTTTCATTTAAAAATACTTACTAGTAACCATTAGAAACTTAAATAAGTCAGAAAGTCAAAAAAACTACACGGAAGTCAAATATTTAAGTCTTGTTTTAACGTAAAACTTGCATCTTATTTTTTCCTTCGAGTTGGGCATTCCTAGTCGGTATATCTTTGAAAAATTAAGAATTTATGCTTTCAAAATATTGATCTTAATTAAAATTTAAAATGGTTAGGAAACTATTTTATTTTCAAATAAAATCGAGCTAAGTAAACATTGGTATATATAATACACAAAACGACGACAAGTGTTTTATGTGCTATGTGAACTCATTTGTGATTCTATTTTGTTAATAGAGTATATTAGATAATCATTGCTATTTGTAATTTAGCTATTTGAATATCTTAGCATATGTGCCATGTTCTCTATTAATTCTTAACTAGTTGTCCGTTTTTGCCTAACTAGATCTTATGCTAAATTTCTTACGTTAAGTTTGCATAACTAGTCTTGCATTGCATATAGGTATAGATGGCTTAATGTTACTTAAACATCTTGTAAATGAGTTAAATCTAGTCACCTAAATATTTCAAACAATTTAATCTATTCTTAACAACACACTTAAATATTTTCAACAAATTACCTTGTTTTACATTAAGTTGTTTAATAAGAGAAATTGAATCATTGTAAAACATTAGTAGTTATATAAATGAAAAAGTATTTTCAAAATGTAAGTGTGTTCTTTATAAGTAACAATGAAGAGTCTTTCACATAAACAATACATATAATAATCATGAAGTAATAAGTCAAATTTCAATCATTCACTAACCTCACTCATAAATAATCTTAGGATTAATGGAACACACTATCAAAATGCCTATTTATTTTAAATGAGTGTTTGTGAGGGTCAAGAAAGATCTTGGTATTATATCAATTCATTATTCAAATTATGGTTGATATATTCATCAAATCTAATTGACATGTTTTTGAGTGTGGACAAGAAATTGGATTGTTATTTGTTTAGTTTCAAGATTACATCAAATTTTAACAAAAGATATAGTCTTGAATCTACATACTCAATCACACTAGATTGATATGAAAATATTTACATCCTTTGTAGATGAAAAGAATATGCATTGGATCATAACTCACACTTGTGTTGATAATGTCATATTGAATCTACTTGTCCAATAAGTTGTGTTCCAAATATTAGAATAACATGTTTAACACATACATACAATATACAATGAAGTAGGATTGACGACTTGGATGTTTCGTCCGAAATATTCAAGCAATTTACGTTACGATGTAATGGATAAATGTGTCATATCCGAAAAACCAAACATGAGCAAACTAACAACATATGTAAACTTTGCTCACACTACTTAAAATCATGACGTCAAAATAAAATACATATTTAAGAATAATACACGCTATATATTATATGTATTTCATTTTCTTTGTAGCATGAATGGTTGTGTTACAAGATAATGCACTACACTTTTTTTTTGAAATAATATAAGTTATTAGAACTGAAAAATAACTTGTCACAATCCATAAACAAGTAAAATTTATTTTTCAAATACTAGTTAAATTATGATATATAACAATGGCAAAAATCATAGGAAACAATATTTGTCTAAGAATATATTAATGTCTTGTTTTGATTTGAGAATCACAAACTCATTTAAGATAAATAATCTTAATGAGATTCATCTCACAAGATACGCTAAGGAGCACTCTTAAAGTCTAGCACATTTATTAAATCAAGTAATATGCCATCAAAACCAAACAATCGGTAAATCATGAACAAAGATTAAAACTTTGAGTTTGCTCTTATCTAAACATTCAACACATCTCTATTGGGATAGCGAGTAAAATATATCATTTAGATTTACCTTCATAAAAACATGATGTTTGAGTCACATTAAGCCAAGTATTAGTGAATCAAGCAAACTTCATATTTGGTACTCTTCGATAGGTAAATTTAGGAACTCAATTTCTTCTAAAAAGAGAATGACTACTAGAGAATCTATTGACTAGAAATTCAATTTAACCTAACGGTTGAATTGCTTCTATGTGAGAAGTTGGGTGTGTGTAACCCGTAAAAATGGTCGTGTTTAGCCTGAATTGAGCACCACTAGTAATAGTCTCATACTCATTCTCCAACTTGATTAAATTGCTATTCCTAAATATACCTAACACTAAGCTTACTTTTATGAACATTGCTTCTCATTAGATTCTGTCATTCCTAGATTTATGGCATATCACATATATGTTGTTTCTAGATGTTTATTTGCTCCTATGTGATTTGATTGTATGCCTTTACATGCTTAACTATATATATCTCATTCATCTAGGTGTATATTTCTTGCCATTAGATCTTACACCCTTATTGCATATGTCCGGATGAGCACGAATTTAATGGGAAGGGAAAACACACTCACTCACATATATCCTTCTACCTTACACTCATACCTCATAACCCTTCTTCAGTACATCCTCAAACCACCCATGTGATATGAAAAACCGAATCATTCTTTATACTACCAATCTCGAGTCATCCACCATTTCCATGCCCTCAAAATTTACCTTCCTAAACCACACCTCTCCTACACTATAAATACATCTACTTCATCTTTAATGATCATCCAACCAAACATGTCAGCCCCCAACAACCCAAGATCTAAACTCTCAAGAGTTGCTAAGATCTCCGTAAAACCCGTTTGGAGGAGAAAAATTGACTCTTGTCAAAGCTCAAGTGATGTTGTTCCAAATCAACCAATACCTAAATCTTATGCTCATACAAATAACCCATCTCACAAACAAATCCAAACACCCATGCTTGGTTCCACCAATGCTTCTTCTCATGATGAGCATGCACAATCCCAAAACAACAATCCAAACCTCATCACCAATGCTTCACTTGATGCTCATTCAACAAAAACACCATCCACTCATGAAGCCTATCTTCCATCCATACCATGCTTTCATGATTACCCAAGCTCAAACATGTCTCCACCACCAAGAGTGTCACCTCCACACCCTATAACTTCACATGCCATTCCTATGTTGCATGTCCAATCATCCATCCCTAATAACAACCACATTCCACCATCATCACCTTCCTCCAAACACTTGAAGTTCATTGAAGAACTCAAGGAAACCCATGAGCTTTATGCTCTTCTTACCTTACACCTTGCTCAATGCAACTTGGAACAACTTTCCTCTAGCTTTCCTTCATCACCACCAAAACTTAAATCCCTAAAAGTCAAGTGAATTTCTTTATGAAATGCATCTTTTCCATTTCCTAGCAAGTGAAGAACACAAAGAAGATATCCAAGCTTCAAGTGTTGTCGTGTCATCACCACCTCATTCACATATCCATCTTCGGTCGTCAACCAACAAAACACCTAAAAATCCCATGATTCCCAATCATCCACCCTTGTCAAATGATATATTAATCTAAACCATATTTGTCAACCTTTTGTCATTACCTTCCCTTTTCATTCACGCTCATCCTTCTTCATTTTTCTACATTTTTAAAAGAACGTATCATTCTCATCTTCATTTTTTTAACTCTTTTAGAATATATATTTTGGCATCTTTCGCCAAAATATGTCGGTAGAATCTTTGCATTAGGTTCTAATCATTATCATGTCTTATGCTTTGGTCTTGGTAATTTTTTTTGGGATTTAGGTTGTTGTTTTTAAAACTATAATTGCATGTGTCATATTTTTAGTGCATATACCTAATACGTCCATATATTGTTCCCATATTAGTGTCATGCATATATCTATCATCATCATTATATATATGTGCACTTGTCTACTAACTTTGTTTTGAAGGATTACTTCATCGCTCGATTCTTTGGTAGCCAAAACAAGTTTTGAGCATACACCAAGGGGGAGCATTAAGGTTGTTAGGATCAAGGCTTCACTTACGATGATGCAAGCTCGCCTTTTACATTCAATCTCAAGGGTTCAAGCGTAGTAGAAGCTCGCTGATGAGTGTGTAAATATTCATCATTTTTACCTATTCTGAGTTGCCAAAACATCTAAAAACACTCATATATGCATCAAAATACTGAAAATATCCCAGGAATGCGTTTTATATGTTTCAGATGCAAAATAATAAAAAACAGATGAAAAATGAACAAAGTTTGCATAATTGGCAGTTTCAGTCCCTCATCTTTCAAAAGTTGTCAAAACTAGTCCCTGGCTATTCTAAAAACTTGAAAAGTCACCAAAGGTCCTTTTTGAATCACAAATTACATATTTAGTCCTTTGGTACAAAGTTTCACAAAATTGCAAGTTTAGTCCCTGAACTTTGAAAATTAACAAAAATGGTCCCTAGGATATTAAAACTTTGAGAAAAAAAATTTTTGTCCTTGTACTTCTCATCTATGGCAGGAATGGTCCTTGGTTGCAAAGTGTGGTGAAATTACATGTTTGGTCCCTGAAGTTTGCAAAGTTGGCATAAGTGGAAAAATCAACAAAGTTCCATGTACTATTGAGGATTGGCAAAATTCATCCTTGTGAGAGTTTTGGGAGAATGGTAAAGTTGGACCCTGAATTTTCAGCAAATTACAAAATTGGTCCTTGTGTTAAATTCCAAACCAAACGGATCCCTTTTTATTAATAAATCCCAAACACCAAACCCAATCCAAATACCAAACAAACACCAGCCCACCCACACTTATCCCTGGCCCATCTCTAATCACCCAAGCCCACTTTCCCCATTTTAATACTCCCTTCATTTTAAATAAAACCACGGGGTCAAACAAAGTCAAACACACCACCTCCGTTTCCCTCCCACTTGCAGTATCCCATCACCACCCCCTCCTCCATCACATCCCACCGCCCCATCCACTTACCACCCCACTTACCTAACAAAGACAACAAGCATTAAATGCTTCCCTCCCCATTACACTCCATCAGAGCAAATTGCTTTGATTTATCTTTCCCGCCAAAACAATCCAAAGGTCAAAAAGCCATCAGAAATCATCCAACGGCTAAGATTAAATGTGGGATATGATCAGAGGTGTCCAAGAACCCTAATACAGGGCTATAAATAGAAGAGAAGAACCAAGGAAGAATTATTAGCTTAATTTAGTAATTTTTATGTCGTTTAAGTAAATTTCAAGTTTTTATTGTATAATTTAGCTCTCAAATAGTGTAATTCCTGTTTTCAGTGTACTCTTAAGGCTTTTCATTAATCAAAATCAAGTTTCAAGTCATATCTCAGTTTGTGCAATTTTCACTTTTATTTCAAATTTCTTATTAAGTTGTATTGTTGTTATTATTAGACTACATGGACTCTTAGGCTCACTTAAGCTCCCAGAAAGCTTAATTAAGCTTTTAGAAACTCTAAAATACAGTTTAGTATCAAAAATCAAAAAAAATATAAAAAAGTCAACCAAAGTCAAAGTTGCAGGTTTAATGGTGATAAAAGCTAGAGCACAGTGAATTTTGGATGGCTATGGGTTAGTGGTCTTGTGGAAGACCTATAGGATTGGTTCTGTGGCCCTTGGTTCATGAAAAGTATAGCTTGGATGGCATGAAGTAAGAAAATCTCTTAATTCTTCTGTTCTAACATCCCCTAGCTTATTGTCTGTTTATTTATGTGTTTTAGATCATATTAGAGTGGTATTAATCTATTTCAAGTTCCAAATCCTTGTTTTGCTTTGAAAATCTCATTATCACAGATTTTAAGTAGTGTTTGGATTTACTTGTTCCTTTGTGTTCAAGCTTGTTTGTGCTGTTGTTGTTGGTTACTACATGCTACTTTAGACTCATATAGGTCATAGAAACCATAAAACTCAGTGCTCATTTGTGAAAAAAGTCAAAACTCATTTAAATCTCTTATAACTGTTCACTGTGAGGATTTTAGTGATCTAAGCCATCCATATCAGTTCATTAGTTGTTATTGTAGGTTAAATAGGTCTAATACTAGCTTAATATTACATAATCAGTAACTTAGATTCAATCAAAGTTCATAAAAGTCAACCTAAGTTCAAAATTACAAAAAGTCAAAAACACTCTTGTCTGAGAAATCCAAAACTTGGGAGATTTTTTGTGATTTTTGTGTTAAGCTTGAGGCTTTGATCTTTTCAGAAGTTAATCTTTGTCACCTAGTCTTCAAAGTTCTACAATCAGCTTATTTTTAAGATTTTTATATAAGCTTGTGCAAGTGCTTATTTTGACCTGCAGGGCAAGCACATGCCCTGTGCACAGGATTTTAGCCAATTTTCCAAGTCCTTTTGTGATCACCCTAGTGGACCCCACACCATGTACCCTGGCTTTTTGGAAAGCCAATAAGCTCATTGATAAGGTTCAGGGCTTGTTTTGTAGTCTTTGGCTTATTTGATAGGGCTGCAAGCCCCTTTAAGTTTGACCCTTTCCTGAGTGTACACTGAGTCACTCAGCGTGTGACCTCAACTTCCATAGCCTACCCAGTGCTTATTAATAAGCCATAAGCCCAGCTTATTGGCTTATTTTGTAGCTGACCTGTCCACCTTCATACTTCAACCCTTACCTTGGGCTTCCTTTGAATTCTGTGGACCCCACAGAGGTCCAACATCCTTTGGTTTGGCCTGTTTTGGCCTTTTAGTTACTTAAGTGCTTATTTGTTCAAATCAGCTTATTCTGAGTGCTTATTTGTTTCCACATGCTTATTTCAAGTTATTAGCCATCTGTTCATGCTTAGTTGTTCATTTCTCAGCTTTTTCAATTAGTTCAAAGTCCTAATAAGCTATTAAGCTAACTGTTAAGCACAAGGGGGTGCACTTAGCTTATTAATAAGCTATTTCAAAAGTGTTTTTACAAAAGTTACTAATTTTTAGCTTATAATCAACTGTCAATAAGAAAAACCAACAAAAAACCAAATTTAAAAATAGTGATAGCTTCTATTTAATAGATTTTATCGTTTTAATTTTTCTTTTCAGCTTATTAATAAGCATTTCATCATTTTTATATTTTTCTTAATTTCCTGTCACCTTAAAGTATTTTTAGTAATTTTCTTAGATTTTTCTCTTTTCATTCAATAATTATTAGAATTAATAATAGTGTAATTAATTAATTAGATAATATTAGTAATTAAAAAGTTTTCTTAGTTTTTAATTAACAACAGTAGGTTTTTATATTTTTCCTAAGTTTCATAAATCATTTAGAACTTTTAGAAAATAGTTTCCTAAACTCTACTATTCACTTTTTAATTTTCTTAATTAATTTAGTTAAATTAGGTTTTAATTAATTAATAAGTAAATAATTAGTAAATTAGTCTAAATATAATTTTTAGAAACTTTTTATAATTTTTTAGGATTCCTGTGATGGTTAATTAGTTTTGAAAAATACTTATTAATTATCTAAGGCATTTTCTTAATCTTGGTAATTTTAATTAGTTTAAATAGTTAAGTTTTGTTTAATTAGTTACTAATTTATAAAAAACCCACAAAAAGACAAAAAAATTTCTTTTAAATTTTTACAATTTCTTTAAGTCAATTTAGAAGTTTAGAAAATAATTTTGCAAAATTTTAGTTTAATTTTGTAGCCTTAATCATTTTTAGTTTGTTTTAAATTAGATTTTAATTACTTTTTAAATAGTTTTACCAATTAATTAGTATTTAAATATTAAAACAATCAAGTAAATAATTTCCTTTTCATTTAAATTTTCTTTTTATTTTAAGTTTGTAAAAGTTTCACTTGCACCCCTTGTAGTTGTAAATTGTTTAAAATTCACATTTTTTTCTGTCTGTAAACATTTCTGATTTTCCAATTTGTGTTTGTGTAATCATATCTGTATATCTGTTATTGTTAATTGTCCAAATATCAAGCAATAAGTAGTATAATCAACTTCTCAATCATCTTTGGTTAGTGTCCTTAGTGCCACTCATTCTCAAAAACGTTTTCAAGCACCATTGCAATCTCGTCGGGACATAACGACCCGGAGACAAAACTATACTATCCACAGAGCATTGGTCTAAGTTGTATTTGACTTCTTGACCAAGTCACTTGGTCAATAATATCTGACGGTTTAGCCCCAATCACTCGCCTTTTACATTCTAGCTCGCCTTTTGATGAGGCGAAAAATAATTCGTTTTTAGGGGGTCATTTAAGCCGGAATTGGAATTTATTTGATCAAATATTTCCCTAAATCGTTCCTTTTGTGATTTTAGGCACTTTAGAAGTGAATTCTGGAAAAGGAAGCATTTTGGACGTTTTTGGAGCATAAAAGTGAAGAAAACGGCAAAGTCTTAATTTTCCTTGCTGGGAACAGTACCTGACGGCGTCAAGAGGAATTTGATGACGGCGTCAAGAGCATTTTTGGTGACGGCCCAGAGATAACGTGACGGCGTCAGAACAAGGCCGTCAACAGTAAAAGTGGTGATGGCCCAGAGCAGAAATACACATGACGGCGTCAGATCTGGATCTAGGCAATCCGAGAATATTTTTGGCGGCGGGTTGACGGCGTCAGAACTTTCTTCTTGACGCCGTCACCTTAGTAAATCTATATATACTCTTTGTAATTTTCATTCTAAAAGAGGAGAATTTTAGGGTCGAACTTCATAAACCCTAACACGACTTTTACAGTATTTTCAAGGGTTTTCACCCCTTGAAACCCTTCATGTTCAATTAAGATAAGTATCCTTTCAATTCATTCAATATGTCTATGTATTGTTTGAATATATCTTACGCTTGTCTTGATTTTAACATGTTAGGCTAGATCTCTTGTGTGTTTGCTTAGATGTAATGAAACCTAGATGTTGATTATAGGTTGATTGCTTGTTTATAGTTGTAATGGATGAATGTTAGGCTTAAGAAAACTGGCAGATCTCCATTGTGTAACTTGCTTGAACGTCTTAAGAAACATGAACCGATGTGTACAAGGTTTTTATAGTTGTATTTAATGTATGAGCGAATTCTAGTGATCCCATGTTAGGAGCTTCTTGCAGGCTCGACATAGGAGTGAAGTAGGAGCTTATAGAATTGGGGAAGTAAGTACGCCACCCCATGATTGGTATTAAGGAATATAACCCGTCATCCATGCAACTGTAACAAATAATTAACCTGTAAAAGATATCTAGGGAGTAATGAAATCTAAGTAAACACAATTCTCCCTTCTATTGTTCACACCATATTAGTAATTAGCTTAATTTACATTTTTGTCATTTTATTTTTATTGCATCTGTAGTTATTGGGTTAGTTGGCTAGCAACTAATTCCGCCCATTCCTCCAAAAACCGAGATTTTACTTGCTTTCATAAAAACATAAAAATACAAAAAGAATCATCCCTCACCTCTAGACCTAGTTTTTAGGCTTTCTAATCCTAGCGACACTATTCCTGAGTTGAATGATCAATCCCCCGGTACTTGTCACTATACTATACTACAACGATCAGGTACACTGCCTGGTGGGGGTTGTAAGCTTCTCGAAATCCCTCGAGAGGTAAAGCCTGGTGCAATTCCCACGCATCAAGTTTTTGGCGCCGCAGCCCGGGGAATAGTTATTGTCTAGGTTAGAATTTCTTTTTATTAGGTCTACTTGTTAGATTCCTTTCTAGTAAGATTTTATTTTTATTTTTAGGTTTTCTTTAGTCTATCTATTTCTTCGTGTTTTTGTTCATAACTTTTTACCATCCGACATCATGGAAGGTGGTAACATCTTTGAACCCATCAACCCACCACAACAAGACCACCCACAAAACCCACCACTAGCTAACCAACCTCTTAGGCCCCGAACCCTAGGAGAGTATTCCCGACCTAGCCACCAAGGCTATCGAAACACTATTGAGCTCACCCAAGGAGTCAATGTGTCTCCCTTGCGATCCGATACCATCCGGTTGGTGCAAAGCGGATGTGCATTCCATGGACTTCGTTCTGAAGATCCTAATCAACATCTCAAGGACTTCCTTAAAATCATAGATTCTATAGACCTTGATGTTACAACTAGAGAGTCGACCCGATTACGTCTATTCCAATTCTCTCTACGTGATCAAGCTAGTCAATGGCTTGAACGTTTCCCGCGGGATCCATCACCTCATGGGATGATCTCACCACTCGTTTCTTTGCTCAATTTTTCCCACCAGGGAGAACTACCAAGCTTAGAAATGATATCTTGATGTTCCAACAACGTCAAGGTGAAACTCTATACGAAGCATGGACTCGTTTCAAGGACTTACTCCAAAAAGTCCCTCATCATGGCATAGATCTTTGGCTCCAAGTCCAAATCTTCTATGACCATATCGATCTCTCCACAAGGCGAACCATTGACCAATCTGCCGGTGGCAAGCTATGTGATCTAAGTGCGGAAGAATCATGGGAACTCATAGAAGATCTTGCTCTCTATGACAACGAAAGTTGGAATGATCCCCGTGATTTGAACAAAACGGTCAAGGCAATATCTTTGCCTTCGAACAATTCTAGCACTCCCGACCGTAGGATCATGGAACTTGAGGACCAAGTCAAGTTTCTCATGAAATCTTACGAAGCCCCTAAGCCTTCAAGCCAAGTGAACAAAATCACTTCTTCATGCGAATTATGTAGTGGTCCCCATGACACTCGTGATTGCGTGGAACTCCCCGGAACAGCTTTTGCGGACTACGCATCCTCGCGTACCGACGAAGCGGGAGATAAGTGGTACACTTTCAAACCCGAGCCAAACCCTTACGGTGATTCCTACAACCCTTCTTGGAAAAATCACCCGAACCTTAGGTGGAAACAAAACCAAAACAATTCTTCCAATCCGCCTGATCGTTACCAACCAAATGGTCCACCCTCCAACCGTACTTTCAACAAGAATCCTTCAAACAACTATGGTAGTACCAACAATCTTGAAGGATTGATGTCCAAGTTTATGGCATCTCAAGAAGCTCGCATATCTAAGTTTGAAGCCGATTTCAAACAAAAGCAAAGTGAGATGACCACCAAAATTGACACATTGTTGAAAGTTCTCAATGACCGAGAAATGGGAGCACTCCCAAGCGACACGGTCAAGAACCCGAAACTAAACGTTAATTCCATATCATCAGTTTCGTCACCCACTTCTTGTCCGCAATACTACTCGGTTAAATCAATGAGCACGTGTTTCAAGCAAAACCAAATTCTTCAAAATGACCAATCGAATGAAACACCCGATATCAAACCGGTCAAAAGTATAGTTGAAACACCTCCCACACAAGACCTTGACGATGAATTCAAGGAGCTTCACCTTGAACGTCCCGTCATTGATGTCTTAGCCCGTGCTCCCTACTATAGTGCCCTCCTAGAAAAATATGAGAAATTTAAACTAGGTAAAAATGGGACCGCCTTCGTTCAAAACAAGTTGCCTAAAAAGCTTGATGATCCGGGTATATTTGTTTTGCCTTGTAAGATAGGAAAATCCGAAGCTTTCGACACACTAGCCGATTTAGGGTCAAGCCTTAACTTGATTCCCTTATCCCTTTTCACCACTCTTAAGCTAGGAAAATTAGAGGAGACGGAGGTATTAATTGGTCTAGCGGATGGGAGTATTGCCCACCCGGTTGGGATGATTAAGGATGTAGTTGTTTACGTAGGGAAGTTAACTATTTTAGCGGACTTTCACGTCCTAGATATGGTTAGTGATACTACATGCCCATTATTAGTAGGAAGAGGATTTTTAGCAACCGCTAGCGCCATGATAGATTGTAAGGAGTCCAAGATAGCGGTAGGTGAGGGCGATACTTGGTCGGTATACGATGTTAAGAAACATAGCTATGATTGTGAGGATGAACCGACACCACATTGGGTAGAGATGAATAGGAGACCATCTAGATATGGACCTTGGATAGAAAGAAACTTTATAGGACCTCAACGCCCATTCTATCTAGAAAAAGATTTCATTGATAAAACATATTCGGTGGAACAACTCATAGCTAGAGATGAAGAGCTAGACCCTTTTGAGGACCCCCTAGTCTTTAGGAAAATGATTGAGTTCTTAAGCGTAATGCCTATTAACATAGAGATGAACAAGTGGAAGAGAGAGGGGGATAAGTGTAAATGGAGGTGGGACAAGCCACCTAAGGAAGGTGATGGATCATGGCATATGAAGATGATTTTGTATGATCCGGATGGAGAAAAGTTTGAAAGGTCATACCGTACTAAGAAAACCGATAGGAAGTTGAAACCTAAGTTTGATCCTAAAGATGTCCTCAATGTGGAACTCACCCATATCACGTAGTAACCCATGACCTTGAGTCTAGCTACAAGACTCGTAAATAAAGAAAAGCACTTCTTGGGAGGCAACCCATGCTTTGTGTGATTTTTATTTGTTTGATTGTTATTTGTTTCCGTATGCATGCTATATTTTTATTGTTGGTAGATCATGTTTCAAACTAAAATGGTGAAAATACTTTATTTTGTCGTTTGGCTTAGTCTTAACTTCATCCAAGGGTATTTTGCAAAAGATAAGTGTAAGGGGAAACCCCAAATATGTTTTTAAGAAACAAAATTGATCATGATTCTCCACAATATTAAATGAACATGTATATTCGTATTTGTTAGAGTCAAATGCTTGTATCGAGTCATAATGATGTTTTGCAGGATTTTCCAGGAAGTAGGACAAAGTTTTTTTCCAGAAATTTTCCGGAAACATAACATAAAGATTTCTGCAGGTCACTTCTGACGGCGTCAGGAAGAAACTCCTGACGGCGTCACGTGTAAAAATCTGGAAATTTTGCTAGTTTTGTTTTTCTAACGGAGTCTTAAAGTTTTTGTCAAATCTTTAGTTTTATAATCTCCAGGAAATCTGCAAACACTCATTCCACAAGCATTATATCTTACTTTGTTTTCTAGGATTTATTATCATATATAGATTGCCGCCGATTTTACGCGAGGTTGCCTTGTTTGTTTTCTCAGGTTTAACATGTTATGTATGACAAGAAGATGATTTATATTCTGGAAGGGAAGCTTTGATTGTTCATTTTCTTGGAGGAAGATCTAACCTTGTTACCATACTATCCATACCGAGCGAATAGGGGGAGTATTTGATTTCATTCTTTTACTTGTTTTACTTTTACATTATTTAATTGAACATTGGGGACAATGTTCATCCTAAGTGTAAGGGGAGGGTAAAATGATGATACCTTATAGTATACACTTTCACTTGAGTTTGTTTATTTGATGGTAGGTATGTAATAAAACTATGAGAAATACTTGTTAGTGTAATTTTAGTGGCAAATTAAATTTTTTTTACAACATTTAAGAGTGAAACTTTAGCCATAGCAAGCGTCTCATGGATAAGAGTCGTATGACTAGCACAAAACCGTACCATTCAGAAAAATTTTCCTCCCAAATATGTGAGGTTCGCCTTTAGATTTGATAGGAAAAGCATTTACTATTAGTGCTTATGAGTGTACCGGTAGCATTTAGATTCTAGAACTTGCGTTAGTGATGCATCCCGAGACCGCTAGTGAGACTACATTCGTGTAGTAGGATTTACTACATGATAAGAGGCATTAGGATCACCCTTGTGTTAAAACCGTATCATAATTATTTGACCATTTAAGTCATATTACTTGGCTAGTTAATTCAATTAATTTTTCCCACACCCTTAGCGTTGTACTCATTTTTAGTACACGAAACCCCTAGTACAACCCTCCGAGCCTATCTTTTCGTTTCTAACTTTAAGCATCTTACTTAAAGGAAGAATTTGTTACACCCCACTTAAATATACAACCAAATCGCCTTAGCCTTCCGTGTATGCACTCATCTTCAGTGCATTATTGTTATTTGTTTAAACCCTTAGTTAATTATCTAATTGATTACATGGTTGCTAAGTCGAGTCATATCCTTGTACATATTGTTTTGGGATGATTGGGACTCATGGGTAAAGTACTTATGTTATGGAGTATTGGGAAAGAACACCATTTATTACCCCCATATGTACGTTAATCTTAAAAGTACTCCAAGTGTTTTGATTATCTTAATTCGAGTCATTAGATTAAATTATTGTAAAGTATGTAAAAATTCAAGTGTAAGGGGAATGTTCATTCCCTATGATGTATTATTTTGGATGGTAGGGTAAGAGTGTATGCAAATAAATAAATAAATAAATAAAATAAAATAAAAATCGAAAAAATCAAGAAAAAGAAAAAAAAAATATAGAAAAAGAAAAAGAGAAAAACATACGGACTACCATCCCGTTTCATTTTATTTTTATCTTATGTTTGTGTTATTTTTGATTTATTAGCTTAAGTCGAGTCTAGTCTTGGCTTAGAAATGCCATATTGTACATGTAATTAACCAAGATGATTAACTCGCCACCAGTAAAGATTGCCTATATCCAACAAAACAGTGTATTTCATATCCCTACACCTAACGTTATAACCCTTTAAAAGACCTCTTTGATAGTTTATCCTAGGTGCTTACGCCATGTGGTGGAGGTTTGATCCTTTCCCAAGCCTATGGTAATCTATTTTGCTATGACAGGTATTGAGAGATGTTTTCCATTTCCATATTGTGATATATACTTATTACACCCGAGAGATGTGAGTATCTAAACACTATTTGTGAGGTGCTAGTGTATGACCTCCGTGCTTGTCTTTGTTCTTTAGTGGAACGATTATTTGTTATAATTACTTTTATATTAGTGTTAAATGACCCCTAACTTGTATTTTGACTAGAATAAAAGCGCATTTGCTTGAGGACAAGCAAATCTCAAGTGTAAGGGTATATGATGAGGCGAAAAATGATCCGTTTTTAGGAGGTCATTTAAGCCGGAATTGGAATTTATTTGATCAAATATTGCCCTAAATCGTTCCTTTTGTGATTTTAGGTACTTTGGGAGTGAATTCTGGAAAAGGAAGCATTTTGGACGTTTTTGGAGCATAAAAGTGAAGAAAATGGCAAAGTTTTAATTTTCCTTGCTGGGAACAGTACCTGACGGCGTCAAGAGGAATTTGATGACGGCGTCAAGAGCATTTTTGGTGACGGCCCAGAGAAAACGTGACGGCGTCAGAACTCGGCCGTCAAGTGTAAAAGTGGTGACGGCCCAGAGCAGAAATACACATGACGGCGTCAGATCTGGATCTAGGCAATCCGAGAATATTTTTGGCGGCGGGTTGACGGCGTCCGAACTTTCTTCTTGACGCCGTCACCTTAGTAAATCTATATATGCTCTTTGTAATTTTCATTCTAAAAGAGGAGAATTTTAGGGTCAAACTTCATAAACTCTAACACGACTTTTACAGTATTTTTAAGGGTTTTCTCCCCTTGAAACCCTTCATGTTCAATTAAGATAAGTATCCGTTCAATTAATTCAATATGTCTATGTGTTTTTTGAATACATCTTACGCTTGTCTTGATTTTAACATGTTAGGCTAGATCTCTTGTGTGTTTGCATAGATGTAATGAAACCTAGATGTTGATTATAGGTTGATTGCTTGTTTATAGTTGTAATGGATGAATGATTTCAATGTTAGGCTTAAGAAAACTGGCAGATCTCCATTGTGTAACTTGCTTGAACGTCTTAAGAAACATGAACTGATGTGTACTAGGTTTTTATGGTTGTATTTAATGCATGAGCGAATTCTAGTGATCCCATGTTAGGAGCTTCTTGCAGGCTCGACATAAGAGTGAAGTAGGAGCTTATAGAATTGGGGAAGTAAGTACGCCACCCCATGATTGGTATTAAGGAATATAACCCGTCATCCATGCAACTGTAACAAATAATTAACCTGTAAAAGATATCTAGGGAGTAGTGAAATCTAAGTAAACACAATTCTCCCATCTATTGTTTACACCATATTAGTAATTAGCTTAATTTACATTTTTGTCATTTTATTTTTATTGTATCTATAGTTATTGGGTTAGTTGGCTAGCAACTAATTCCGCCCATTCCTCCAAAAACTGAGATTTTACTTGCTTTCATAAAAACATAAAAATACAAAAAGAATCATCCCTCACCTCTAGACCTAGTTTTTAGGCTTTCTAATCCTAGCGACACTATTCCTGAGTTGAACGATCAATACCCCGGTACTTGTCACTATACTATACTACAACGATCAGGTACACTGCCTGGTGGGGGTTGTAAGCTTCTCGAGATCCCTCGAGAGGTAAAGCCTGGTGCAATTCCCACGCATCATCTTTTACCTTTTTGCTTCGACAAAAGGGGGAGAAGAAGTTTAAACAAGTAACTTATACATTTTACTATGAGTTATAGTTTACATAGTTTGTCATCATCAAAAAGGGGGAGATTGTTGGCATGAATATTACGATATTTAATCTAAACATCCTCTTCATGTTTTGATGATGACAAAGATGTAAGTTACAACATATAACGTAAAGTGCATAAGTTACTTGTGATCAAAATTCATCTATGCATTCATACGTCAAGAAGCCTCGACATCTCAACGTCTTGAGTATGCTTCAACAATCACTTAAGGTATGTACAAACAAATGTCTAATACATTTTATGATCAAAGGGATTTTATTTAAACATTACAAAGAAAATCTCTATAACTTGTATTCTAAAGCGGAAACAAACACAAGTATAAACAACTGAATACTAAGAATACTTGATCCTCTAAGGATCTTTTGATAATACTGAAAGTGTTTTCTCAAAACGTATATCTAATACATAGTCGTGTGTTCCTTTTATAGTCAAGGAACCCTAAACCGTTTCACAAGAAACGTATCTTCTAAAAACATTTAAAAGATATGCATTATCACTTCCTAAATAAACTCATGCATATCCTAACTATATTACATAATATACGGAATATCTATTTCCGCAAAAACTAATTATGCTGAAACTAGTCTTCAGCAGATACACTGCTTCAGCAGGAACCAGCTCTTCAGCAGTATCCTTCAGCAGTAACCTTCAGCAAAATTCCCAACAATCCTCCCCTAATCTTGAATTTGACATGGTTAAGTTCAAGATTCTTGATAGATCTTTAAAGTTACAACCAAGAGGATTGAAGTCGAACATCATCAGCAAATAATCTTTATCAGCAGGATCTCTATGATCAGCACAAACCTGAAATCTCCATTCTTTGCAGCAACAAATGACCAATGGTACATCAAAACAGATTAGTTTCATACTATTCTCATCACATCAAAGTGTGTTAACTCCTGTGAGAGGTGAATCATTGAAAATAATGGATTTGATGTCTCTTTGCCAATAGCCATCACTACTGGAGTAGCCAAATGTTTAAGTTTGAAAACTATGGTACACTAATGACCATATGATTTTTAGCAAATCATCAGCTATAAACGGATTTGAGTTGTCTTTACCTGTAGCCGTTTGCTCAGGACTAGTCAATTATTTGATGGAATAGTCAACATCAGGTAAGTTGATAACTAGAGAAGGTATGGAAAGAACCAATACCATAACCTGCATACAACATACACAATACTATTCAAATCTGTTTTTTTTTTTTTTTTTTTTTTTTTTTTTTTTTTTTTCACTAAGAATAAGAAATAAAGAAATATATAACAAAATACCATCAATTAGATGCAGCTCTGGGATTCCTGATCCTGATCTTGAACAATCTAACCAAAGATTCAGCAAACAACCTAGCATTCCCAACTGGATCAGGAGGAATCGCCAACTTCTGTTGAAGCATTTTCTCCATGAGAGGCACTGTCAGAGGATAATTCTTCCCAAGAAACATGATTACCCTAAGTCCAGATGTAGTCTCCAAGACATGAACATAAGGCATAGGATAAAATTTCCAACTCTGTACTTTCCACCTCTGATTGTTTTTCCACACATCATAACCAGCACCAGTGGGAGTAGAAGAATCCATAAGCACTTGAAGATCTCCCAATAGATACAATCCTGCACCTGTAGGAGTATGAGTAGCATAATACTTTTGGACCAACTCATTGAGAGTGACCAAGTCCTGATGATCCACAAGATGTAGTATTTCTTGTAGGAATGTGAATGACATAGAATTTTTATCAAGTCTATAAATGGTGTTAATCTGACCATTCTTAGACAATTCCCAATGAACCATGTTGGCATGAATATTACGATATTTAATCTAAACATCCTCTTCATGTTTTGATGATGACAAAGATGTAAGTTACAACATATAACGTAAAGTGCATAAGTTACTTGTGATCAAAATTCATCTATGCATTCATACGTCAACAAGCCTCGACATCTCAACGTCTCGAGTATGCTTCAACAATCACTTAAGGTATGTACAAACAAATGTCTAATACATTTTATGATCAAAGGGATTTTATTTAAACATTACAAAGTTTATAAAATGATATAAACATGTTATATATTTTTGAAAAACAATTTTGGTAATTAAAGGAAAATGTTTAATTCATAACAAATATATGAATTCAAATTTTTAACCAAAATCAGTTAGTTTTTCACCAAATAAACTTTCACCAGAAAAGACAAAGATTTCTGACCGTTTCAGTAGCGCGGCCCCCTTAATTATGGGCGGCCCCCTTAATAATTAAAGGGACCGGCACACTCCAGTTGTCAGAAATTTTTGCCTATAAATACTGGTTCATTTCTGCAATTTTTCCTTACCTTTTGCACGAAAATTTTCAGTCCCAATCCCTTCAAAACATCCTTCTAAATCCTTTGATCATAAGATTATAAGTCTTTGTTTCAAGTGATCCAATCCTCCACCACTCAAAGTGCAAGAGAAGAATTCTCCCTATCATAAAGCCAAAGATGTATTAGGATCTAGTTAGTGCTTATGTTAAGTTGTGAGTTATATATATGTAATAAGTAGATCAAGATGATCTTACTTAGTAGTGAGTTTATGAGTGAGTAAGAAGTAGTGGGAAGAAGTAGTAGTGTGGAGAAGTTATGTAGTTGTGAAGAAATAGATGTGTGAATATGTAGTGGAGTATAGAAGAAGTTGTGAAGTAGTGAAGAAGTCGTGAAGCCGTGAAGAAGTCATGAAGTCGTGTAGAAGTTGTGTAGTGATTGAAGTTGTGAGATTGGTTCTAGCTACTATTAGAACTCGACATTTAGCTTAGTGTCGTTAATTGGTGTAAGCAAAAGTTGTGTAAGGTTTTCTCCGCCAAAAGGGAGCTTGTTGAGTAGTGAAGAAAACTCTCGAGTAGGTGACTCGGGGAGTGGAGTAGGGCAAGGAAGGTGTCCTTTTAGCCGAACCACTATAAATCATCGTGTCCGGTTTGCATTTTCTTTCTCGTATCTCTTTACATTTATTCTTGCACTTATCACTTTATATCTATGCTTGCACATATGTATTGATAGTTGCTTATATTGTCATGATGATTAATTGTAACTAAGTTTGGAAAACTAATCCAAAAGCTCATATATATAATTGATCATATTGATTATAAGTTATTTTCATACTATACTCTAATTGAAGATTTTTCAAACAAACAATTGAATAAATTCGTATCAACATTTTGAAACAAACTTTTTATAAACGAAAAAGAGGGGAAAACTATTCAACCCCCTTCTAGTTTTCCACAATTGGTACCAGAGCCACGTCGCTCTAATTTTCAAAACAAATGGTTTTAAAAATTGAGTACGATCCATGTATCAAATTATCCATTAAGGAGGATTAAATATGTAAAGTGTTTTGTTGATTAACTTGTATTAGTTTTGATGTTATATACACTAATTATACTAGCTCGAAATAATATCATGCTTAAAATAAGCGTTATATGTTCGGTATCAAAATCAGAAAGTTACACACCTTTCCGAAAAGTCAAAAAATAATTTTTTACAAAAAAATGAAATTTTGAGTACCAGATGGGCGGCCCCCTTAAATACTGGGCGGCCCCCTTAAATATTTAAGGGGTCCGCTTGTCTGTTCGCAGTTTTTTCGGAAACTTTGAAAAATCATATAAAAATAACCGGAACTCCGTAGAAGTCGCGCCACCAGGCGTTTTAAAGGTAATTGAGTCTACTTTCATTTAATCTCATGAAATCTTGCCATTTCAGCTTGTTGATCATCATCTAACCTCTTTGCAGCCTCTTCACCCAATCTCTCCTCCTCCATTTGTCTTATTGTTCTCTTTCTAGAAGGAAGAGCTTCTGCTACAACTTTGGCTTTTCCTTTATCAACACCAGATGAAGCAGCAACAGTTGTCACACCAGCAGAAGTATCAGATAAAGATACTTGATCAACAACAGGAACACCCATATCCATAGAAGAACCAGCATCAGCAGAAAATGATAGAGACATAGTAGGCACATTAGTAGAAACAGCTTCATCAATTTGGACTTTCTGAGAAGATGGTTCTGCATCATCAGCAAGAATAGTAGGAACAAGCTTAGGAGTACTCATTCCATCATTTTCACATCTAGACTTGATTCTATTATTGTAACACCCCGTGCCCGCTTACTTTGAAAACTTTGACTTTTTACGCGGAAACGCTTGAACTAAAACTGACCTGCTGTTACTCTTTCATAAACTGACAAAAATCAGTACACAATCAGACCTTGGGGATATTTTTAGATGAAAATAGACTCAATCACCTTCGAAACGATAGGTGGCACGACCCGTGACGACTTACGGATTAAAATATATGAATTTTTGAAAACTGCCAAAAATCTGCACAGTCTGCCCGGAAAATCTGGACAGCTTATTGTCCCGAAATCACTTTCAAAATCCCCGGCCGGAAACCCGACCTCCCGAACTCGAAACTCAACCAAAATTTCCAGATTTATTTGGTATATGAATGGGCTCATTTTCATGCAAAAACATTTATCTTACGATACCCCAAAGGGGTACTTTACGACGGGTTATGCAAATAACCCGTTTTGACCCATTTCGCAACAAACCACTTATATCACTTTCGTTTTACACCAAACTTTCCAGAAATCAATCATTTAATATATCAAACATGTTCCAATAACACTTGACCCGTTTACTACTCAAAATGGGTATGTTTACACTTAAACCAAACGCCCCTTTAACTTTACTCAAAAACACATAAACCATACTTTGACTTATCAAATGACTACCAAATTGTCATACAACTCTTGACATACACTTTGCCATACGGCTTCCCTTTAACAACCCATAAAAGACTAACGGGGGTACAAACTTACACATGAGCCCGGTATTCTACCTAAGCTCCTAAACGCAAACTACCTTATTCTTTTATATCCAAATCCTTACCCCAAGTATCCAAGCCATCCATAAAAACATGCCAACCTACAAAACGGTTAGACAACTAAACCGTAAGCACAAAGGCTTAGTAAGTAAACGGGTATAACATAACATTACATATCAATCACACATTACACATCATAACTATCAATCCATTACAAGCATCACATTAACACATACCTCTAGCCACTTAAGCATCACCATATTATCTCATCACATCTAATCCCACTTAGCTAACACTTCACTTGCTAGCTATGCCAAACTAGCCTTACAATCACTTTCACATCACACATAACACATAACTTCCAAACCATTCATTAACCATATCATGATTAGCATACAACACATAATGTAATGAAATCAACATAACATCACATTATAACCGGTTACTTACCTTAGCTTCTAAAGCTAAGCTACAATCATAAAATCAACATCATCATCACCATTAGCCATTACCATCATCAACCTTTATCATCTATCAAAACCATAAACATAATAATCAATAACATAAACAATGGTTTATCTAAAACCCACCATAACTTACTCATCATCCTTACTAAATCATCATATGATCATATATCGATCATATGATGATTTCCCACTTCTAATCTTACTCTTAACCTCACGATCATCAAGATGGAGGGATACCTACTTGTAGGAAATCATAGCAAATGCTTAATCCTTGGCAAGGACTCATCATCATCATCATCTCTACTTCATCCTCAAGCTCTCTCTTTCCCTCCCTTTTCTCTCTAATAACCGGACCAAACAAGAATGGTAGGGAATTCTCTAGAATTCCCTACATATAACTAGTTAGATAGCATCTTTGATCCTTTGGCAATATTAGTCCCTTAGGTTTCCTTCTTTTTATTTTAGCCACATCCTACTCATAACTCATTTACCTCAATGGAAACTTTAGTCCCTTTGGCACTACCACAATTCATTCTTAGTACTAGAACAAGTTGGTTCTAGTGCTAGTTTGAGAAATTGGCAAGATTAGTCCCTGCAGGCTAGAACAAGTTGGTTCTAGTACTAGAACAAGTTGGTTCTAGTACTATTTTCAGATTCTGTCAACTTAGGTCCCTCAACTTCTTTTCCTCTATATTGGTGACACATAATACTTCCTAAACCACATTACACATTCTTTGACTATCGGGTTTGACTTCCACGTAACATTTTTTGACTAACCAATCACGTAAAGTCTTTAGTCCTCTTTCATCTAGGGTGGGGTCCCAACACCCGGGAAACGGGTCTAACAATTATACTGAAGAACCAATTGTTCATCTGAAAGAGCCCAAACTTGTTTCCTAGTCCAAGCATTATTATATACTGCACTGCTTTGACTTTTCACATAAGTTCTCATAAAATCCCTTTGCTGTGCTTGAGTCATTGGTTTATCCCTTTTTGGCTTTGGCAATTTGCTCATCTGCTTCTTTCTTCCTCTGAGATAAGATCAGTAGCACTCACTTCATTAACATCAGCAGAATCATCAGGAGGAATGACTAACTCTTCCAAAGGATCAGTAGTTAAATCTTGAACATCTGAATGAAGTAGAGTATCAACAAATCCTGTAGTATGAAGAGTTGCAGTGGTGTCTTTAGGAGAAACTTGCTCAGGAATAGATGGATCATTGTTAGGTGAATCCATATACTCTTTACCAGCTACAAAGAATGTATCTACTGATGCATGAACCCCATCAGTAGTCTTGTCAGCAGCAATATCACTAGTTGGTTCATTCTCCTGAAGAGTATCACCAGCATCTGTCATAAGAGTCTCATCAACATTAGACACCTTAGAAGATTCAGCATCTTTCTTTGGCAAATACTGTCTTCTACTCCTTCTGCTGAACTGAATTGGCTTCTTAAGTTTTGAAACTTCAGCAACTTTGGGAGAAGAAGCATGAGTCTGTCTAGCAACTTCAGCCAAGATCTCAACGGAATCCAAATTTCCCTCCTCATGTACTTCATCAGCATTAATCACAACCTTTCTTTTCTTCTGCTGATCAAGTTGTGCTTCCAAATCCTGAACCTTTCTTTTCAACAGTTCAATCTCACCACCAAGTGAAGATTTGGTATCTGCAAGTTCCTTTTGAAGATCATCAGTCTTTTGAACATACATGCAAAGCAAATCATATACAGAGGTGAGAGTAATAGGGTTCTTAGCTCCACCAACAAATTGCTCATTGGTCATGGGAGCTTCATTGAACCTATCAGGAGAAACAGACATATGTACAACATTGGGAGAGCCTTCAGCATATGGCACTCTTACAGGACTAGGTGTGGGTAGTCTAGTAATCTCAGGCTCAAGAGGTGTAGGTACTTGGGTACCAAGAGACTGAATTGTCTCTTCAACCTCAGCAGCAAGCTCATCAGGAGCAACCTGAGAAGGTGATGGAACAGGACTAGGTGACAGAGGTAAAGAGGAAGGTAGAGGTTGGTCAGGAGAAACATGTAATGCTTCAGCAGTAGTAGATGGCTCTCCCTCATTTACAACTGAAGGATTACCATCAGTAGCAACACCAGAAGATGATGGATTACCATCATCAGCAGCATGTTGAGAGGGCATATCACCAGTAGCATCACCCTCACCTGCATCATCATTGCCATGTGGCAACATAGCAGCTAACAGAGGACGATGTACCCCATCATAGTTAGTTTGTATAGAGGCAAATAACTTAGAACCAAGACTCTTAATCGGCACATGAATTCTGTCTTATGTGGTTATGTCTAAAATTATTTGTAGAAACCTAGGGTACATTAAAAGCTTATGTTTTTGCTTCTCAATATTTTCTAGCATATTTTCAATAATAAATTTTGAGAAATTATAAGTTAACCCTTTGGAAAGACATACAATACCACAACCCAATTGGGTAGAGAATTGATCCCAGCTACCAGACTTGTTGCTGATACATTGGAGCAGTATATGCACCAAAAACCTCCACTTGGGACAGAACTGATTCTTATGTCACTTAGTTGTGTCAGTGCTTTGATAACCAGCTTCCCTCAACCCAGAAAGTATATCTTCAGTGTTGGAATGAAAAACTCCATTCTCATCATCCAGCTGAAGCTTTGTCCATATCAATGATTCAGTCACCACATACTCATTTCCATCAATAGTAGCCACGATCTATGTGTCACTTCTTTTCCTAGCAGATGCCCAAAATTGCTTCACCATAGATTCATATATCACATTTGGAGAATGTGTTATAGCATAATGAATCTTTGAACGCTGTAGAAACTCCACCATTGAATCATACAGTTCATGACCTTTAGTCTTTTTCAGAACAACAAACTTGTTATGATCTTTCTTGAATTGAAGTGTTGCCATTTGAAGGATTCGTGAGAGACGGTTATGAATTATGCAAAAGAATGATGGGTTTAAATTGATTGATGAGGGAATAATTTAGTTTTGGCGAACATATGCAAAGTAGGTTATAAATGGAAGTTCCCCAATCGTAGTCAAGAATATCGGAACAAATCGTTGACCATATCTGACGTGTAAAGCGGTTCCATCCAATTTCAAAATTACCCTTCAGTAGAAATTAAAGTCAATCTGCTAATGAATGGTCAATCCGCAGTAACAATTCAAAGGTCAAAATATCTTCAGTAAATATCTTGAGTTTTACTGTGTCACCCAACTCGCATTAATAATCATAAAGCCTTGACTTCGCCTATTTAATAACCCCCAAATCACACTTTTACAGATATCAATTACCCCCAATTCTTATCAAAACCCTAATTTCTCAATTAACCCCAATTATCAACCAAAATCTTCAATTCTAACAATAACAATGTCCTCCAAACCAAGTATAATCGACATCTCCTCCGATGAGGAAGATTCACTCATATCTCCACCTCTAATAAGACTTCCAACCATCCCACTTGGTCTGACTAAGGAACAGGCCAAGAAGAAGAAACATGATACAAGTCCTCCAAGTCCATCACTATCAGAGGATTCTGCATACTATCCCTCGGATTTGGATAATTCAGACGCTCAGAGGGAACTCGAGAGAAGGTGGAATGCTTTGGAGAGAGGTGAAACAAGCCGTCCCCCCGTTCCTGCTGAGAGACCAAATGTCTCTCCCTTCATCTTTACTTCTGATGAAGACTCTTCAGAGGATGAAGACGAAGATCCATCATTCCTTCCTCCTTCCACACCAGAGAGATCCCAACCAAGGCCAAGGAAGAGCAATCCATCTCTTCCAACATCACGGGATGTGGTGTTGGGTCTTCCTGCTCCAGGATCTGGTGTTTCATACCATGGACGCAAGAGTAAGGGCAAGAAGGCAGAGGTGATGGGTAAGGGAAAAAGGAAGGTTGATTAGGTGATGATGAGATGTTTCTAGGGACCAAAGATATAAAACTAGGTTCTTGAGCATCTTGTTGCCTTGAACCAAAGATATAAAACTAGGTTCTTGAGAATCTTCGTCGTCATCATCATCATTCTTCCCTTTTCATTTTCTCCTTCAGCTTCTTCATCATACTGGTCATGCATATCCACCAGCCCTTTTGTAATAGATGATAGTAGCTTAGTATTAGTTTGGTAGACTCAGTATAGGAATGATCTTTGTATTCCACTTTGAAGTTGATTGTAAGCTGTAAATTGTTTCTTGAATGAATGAACAACTTTTCTTATTTGTCAATTTTTGAATTTTACTTCAGTAGAAGCAATGAATCTCAACATATTTGACTCTTCAGTAGAAACAATTCTCAGCAAATATGACCACATTCCCTTTGAAACAGCTCCTAGTGAGTTTCAAATAAAGATCAGCAACTTCACATAAGGACATTCTGCAAAACAGACACAAACTAACAAACAAAACAAACAAATCTTACAGAAACATTAGTTGGTTAGTGTTAGCCAAACAATAATATACAGAATTTATACAAAGTTTACAATGACAATCCTCCCCTGAGGCATATGCCTCCCCTCAAACTTTGCAGTCAAGGGTTAAGCATACCAATATGGACCACTAAGTGTTGAAACCTAGGTCCATCAAAAGCTTTAGTTAACAGATCTGCCACATTATCATCTGTGTGAATTTTAACCACTTTAATCAAATGTTTTTCATATGCATCCCTGATAAAGTGGTGCCTGATTTCAAAATGTTTGGTTCTATTATGAAAAAACTGGATTTTTAACAATGCAAATGGTACTTTGATTGTCAATAAAGATGGTGGTATTCATGAAATTAAACCCATAATCCAGCAATTGATTCTGAATCCAAAGAACCTATAAAACTAGGTTCTTGAGCATCTTCGTCGTCATCATCATCATTCTTCCCTTTCCATTTTCTCCTTCAGCTTCTTCATCATACTGGTCATGCATATCCACCAGCCCTTTTGTAATAGATGATAGTAGCTTAGTATTAGTTTGGTAGACTCAGTATAGGAATGATCTTTGTATTCCACTTTGAAGTTGATTGTAAGCTGTAAATTGTTTCTTGAATGAATGAACAACTTTTCTTATTTGTCAATTTTTGAATTTTACTTCAGTAGAAGCAATGAATCTCAGCATATTTGACTCTTCAGTAGAAACAATTCTCAGCAAATATGACCACATTCCCTTTGAAACAGCTCCTAGTGAGTTTCAAATAAAGATCAGCAACTTCACATAAGGACATTCTGCAAAACAGACACAAACTAACAAACAAAACAAACAAATCTTACAGAAACATTAGTTGGTTAGTGTTAGCCAAACAATAATATACAGAATTTATACAAAGTTTACAATGACAATCCTCCCCTGAGGCATATGCCTCCCCTCAAACTTTGCAGTCAAGGGTTAAGCATACCAATATGGACCACTAAGTGTTGAAACCTAGGTCCATCAAAAGCTTTAGTTAACAGATCTGCCACATTATCATCTGTGTGAATTTTAACCACTTTAATCAAATGTTTTTCATATGCATCCCTGATAAAGTGGTGCCTGATTTCAAAATGTTTGGTTCTATTATGAAAAAACTGGATTTTTAACAATGCAAATGGTACTTTGATTGTCAATAAAGATGGTGGTATTCATGAAATTAAACCCATAATCCAGCAATTGATTCTGAATCCAAAGAACCTATCCACAACAATTGGCAGCAGCAACATACTCTGCTTCAGTAGTAGAGGTAGCAACAATGGTCTGTTTCTTGCATTGCCAAGAAATCAATCTTCTTCCAAGAAATTGGCAACCTCCAGTTGTGGATCTTCTATCCATATTGGCACCATCATAGTCACTATCACTAAATGCTTCCAACCTAAAAGGAGACTCTTTTGGGTACCAAAGACCTAATTTGGGTTGGCCTTTCAGGTACTTGAAGATCTTTTTGACAGCATTCAAGTGGGAAGTAAGTGGAGTGACCTGGTGCCTAGAACAAGCACTCACAGCAAATGTAATGTCAGGTCTAGAAGCAGTCAAATACATCAAAGAACCAATCATGGACCTGTACAAATGGACATTCACAAGAAGATCAGGTTCAAGATTGTTCTTTGGTTTGGGAGCTTCATAGGGTGTAGTGACAGTTCTGACATTTTCCATATCAAATTTCTTCAACATATCCCTTACATACTTATCCTGACTGATAAAGATACCATCAGGTTTTTGCTAAACTTTTAATCCCAAAAAGAAAGTAAGCTCCCCCATGGCACTCATTTGAAATTCACCCTTCATCATGTCCTCAAACTCCCTGCACCATTTTGGTTTAGTGGAACCAAAAATGATGTCATCCACATAGACTTGCACTAGAATGATATCCCTGGAGTCTTTCTTAAAAAAGAGAGTCTTGTCAATGGCACCTCTTCTGTAACCATGCTTCAGCAGAAATGCAGAAAGCCTAGCATACCAAGCTCTTGGTGTCTGATGTAGTCCATAGAGAGCTTTTACAACCTTGTAAACATAATCAGGATGATCTGGGTCTTCAAAGCCCTTGGGTTGAGTCACATAAACCTCCTCTTCAATCTCACCATACAGAAAAGCACCTTTTACATCCATCTGATATACCATAAAACCCATATAAGATGCATAGGCCAAGAAGATCCTGATTGCTTCAACTCTAGCCACTGGTGCAAGGACTTCATCATAGTCTATGCCTTCCTCTTGCCTGAACCCCTGAGCCACTAATCTTGCTTTGTTTTTCACCACAATACCCTTGCATCTCTTTTATTCTTCAAAATCCATTTTGTCCCAATTGCAAATTTACCTTCAGGGAGAGGTACCAGTATCCAAACCTGCTGATTCTTAAATTGCAGCATCTCTTCTTGCATTGCTTCAAGCCAACTTGAATCAGCAAGTGCTTGAGGAACACTGGTTGGCTCCGTTTGAGAAAGGAAGCAAGCAAACAGACAATGTTTAAAGTCTGCATGATTGTCCCTTTGTTGATTGTAGACATAGGAAATGAAAGCAACTTCACCATATTTAGTGTTCTTCACAGTACTTCTAGTTCTAACAGGTGCTTGAGGATCTCCAATAACCTTTGATAGGGGATGAGCAATATTGATCCTCTTTGTTGCAGTGGGGTTGACATTGATGGTGGTGTCAAGGTTGTTCACAGTGGGTCCAAACTCACTGTCATAGGAAGAGGAGTTGAAGATGCCAGCTTTGGGTTGGTGATTACCAAGATCAGAAGGACTTGGAAATCTGGTATATGGTTTCCCAAAGTCTGTGGACACTTTAGTGGAAATGGGAGATTGTGCAGCAGGACTGTCAGCAGATTTAATCACTTCAGCAGGAACAGGAGAGCCTTCAGTAGAACTGTCAGCAGCATCCTGGTTTCCACTGACTACTTGTGCTGATTGTTTGAGTAAAGCTTCAGTCTCTTTTGCAAACTTCTCACTAAGCTTCTTAGCTTCCTGAGTGGCTGCATGTTCTTGCTTCTGGAGTCTAGCAAGATCCTCTGCATAGTGTGACTCTTCTTCATGCTCATCAGTAGAATGATCACCTGCAAAATGGTTAGGAGGAAAAGAAGGTACAACAATGGTTTGTTCATCTTTCTCAAAGTCACTCTCTGAGTCATCATCCAAGGTACCTGCAGGGTTAGTAGGTGACTCTTTTGTACCTGCAGATTGGTTAGAAACATGTCTAGTATAACCCAAGTGATCAGTTAAGTAATCCAGGTCAAAATACCAAGTATGACCTTGTCCTTGAACATTAGGCTGATCTTCTAGGAATCTTAGGTTAAGGGTCTCCTCTATCCTTTTAGCATTTAAGTTGTACACCCTATAGGCCTTGCTATGAGCTGAATAGCCCACAATATATCCCTCATCAGCTTTTCCATCAAATTTTCCCAGTGTATCACTAGTGTTCAAAATGGTCACTTTACAACCAAAAGGTTTAAGGTAATGAATGTCAGGAACTTTCCCAGTGAGAAGTTCATAAGGTGTCTTGACATGAGGTCTAGTGATGGATACCCTGTTCAAAACATAACAAGCAGTACTTACTGCTTCAGTCCAGAACATAGTGGGTAACTTAGAGTCTGCAAGCATGGATCTTGCTGCCTCAATTAAGGTCCTATTTTTCCTTTCAGCAACCCCATTTTGTTGTGGGGTCCTTGGAATGCTATAGTCCCTTTTTATCCCTTTAGACTTACAAAGTTCTATTAATATTACATTTTTGAACTCTGTCCCATTGTTACACCTAATGCCTTTAACCTTTTTATTTAGCTGGTTTTCAATCAGGGTAATGACACTACAACAAAATAAGCCTAAAGCAACATTTTACAAGCAACACTTGTAGAAGGTGTTGCCTTTTTTACAACATTAGTAATAAAGCAACATTTCTACAAAAAGTGTTGCATATTAAGATTTAAACCAACACTTTTTTTTCATGTGTTGCAAATTTTATAATATAATGCAACATTTTTAAAAAATGTTGCAATCCGCAATGCTTAAACACAACAGTTAGTGCAAAGTGTTTCACATTTTATAGATAATTGCAACATTATGCGAAATTGTTGCATTTGTTAAAGTGTATACGGCCAACGTACATAATGTTATGATTTTGTACATTTTATGCAAAGTAGTACGTAGTAACATTTTAGGAAATGCAGCATTTGCTAAATCGTAATTATAACATGTAACATAACATATCTTTCACACATATCCCAATTTCTTTATAGAAATTAATGAAAACGAAAAGTTTTTTTTTTTTTTTTTTTTTTTTTTTTTTTTTTTTTTTTTTTTATTATTTGTCTTCAATTGTTTAGCATCATAAATCAATGTTTTGAAACCTAGGTTGACTCGGTCGGGTTAACCGGTTGAACCGGTTTCGACCAGAGAAACGGGTTTTAAAAAAAGGGTTAACCGGTTAGACCCACCGGGTTTTAAGTAACCTAGATCAACCAGGTTCTCGAAACCCGGCTTTTTTTTTTTTTTTTTTTTTTTTTTTTTAGAAAATCAGGTTGACCCGGTGGTCGAACCGGTTGACCCAGTTGAAAAAATATAGTTTTTTTTAATAGAAAACCGGGTTGACCGGCGGTCGAACCGGTGACCCAGTGACTCGACCGGGTTGATTAAAAACCCAGTTTTCAAAACATTGTCATAAATGACTGAAATTGAACAATACAAAAACACATATTAAGCATCCAAAACCCCCACTTTCATAAAACATTGTGTATAGCTCCTCTAACCAATCTCAGTTTACCACTAAGGGCACTGAATCAGTGTAACAATTGAAATTAAGTTATGGATGAATAATCTGGATTATATGTAACTTTAGAAGAAACAAACCAATACCAAGTATTGGTATCATTGTAGCTTGTGATATTTAGTTACCATCCCTCCTGTTATGCCATGAGATACTACACCAATCTCAATTGTATAATTTTCTTTGCCATTGAAAAATTACAACAGTACATATTCTTTGATGTCCAAAATCCAAGCAACAAAAAACAATCCTGGAACTATGAACCACCAACACCAAAATCAAGCCGTGGATTTGAACCTAAACAAAACTACATACATTTTCTTACAAATGATTATTTATATGTAAGCAAAGATATAGATTCCATTAGAATCTGAGAAACCTTTATTGTCCACTTCTCCACTCTTCTGTTGTAAGGAAATACACTTGCACAAAACCACATAAATTTCTTACTAACAAATAGTTATTTTTATGGAAGCTAAGATATCATATCTATGAGAACTGTAGACAACCTTCATTGTTAGCTTCACCACTATTCTGTTGTGAGGATATACACCTGCACAGCCTAACACGATATTAGTATTTCCACAAAAAGAGGCCAGCTTGCAGAGCTTTCATAAGTACTCATTAGTCATAATCACCAACCATTTTAGTATCTTCGCTTGTATCGTATTTTGTGACACTCAATACTTTTTATGGAGGACTTCGCAACTCATTGTGATGACCCTTGCAAGTTGTATGATATGATCTATCATCTTGGCATTTTGAGAAATATTATGGTTGGTTAGCAGCAAAACTACTTGTATGAATATGATGATTTAAGAAGTAATTCAACTTTTAGAATAAGTGTCAATATAGGTATGAGTTAATCGTTTTACATAATTAAAAAAATGAACAGAAAAGAGTGCCAAAATACATACTGACTTTGTTTACCCTCTTTGACTCTTTTTCTGGCGTAATTGACATGCTGTTGCTTTCAGCCTTTAGTCCAGACTTGATGTCCTAAGAAGAAAGCGATTAGACAACAAGTCAATAGTATTTTACTTTAGAACTCATAAGCACATAAAAGTGATTCTTATCCAAATACAACAAGAAAAATCCCATAAGACAGGCAATGAGAAAGGCACAACACATTTACGATCAACAATAAAGCAACAACAAATTATAAAAAGATATACTACGTAGCTACTGGGGATGACCTCAAAGATAAGCACCAATTCAAACATCATGTTGTAGAAGTTAGTAAATTAACTTCGTGAGGGTGATCTATAAGCCATCTAACATTGACAAAATGAATCAAGCAACCTAGCTCAACCTTAAAAAGTCATTATTTTATAACGAGAGACCACTAATAATAAGAATTAAACTTTGGTTCAGGATAACCTTGTAAAGAAATTGGGAAGCACAATGAGGGATGAGCTTACTTAGGATTACTTTAAATATGCTTAAATTTATCGATTATTTCTATAATAGTCACAAACAAGACCATACATGGACACATCAACAATTTTATGGTGCTGATATTTCATTTAGACATTTCAACAAGCACTTCCTATGCACAATAAACAAAACGAAATAAGCAACCGACTTTAAGTAGCAAAACCAACGACCTGTTGAGAATAAACTAGTAAGTGACAAACAAAAACAAACAAGTATAGAATTAGCAATTGCTTTTACCATTATTGCAACGAAAAAAAAAATGTGACAGAAAATTTTCATATACAGGATAATCACTGAGCAAAGAATGGAAAGGGAGACAGATACCTTGATACTTTGACAGTTCATTTAACACTATGTCAAAGTTTTTTTCCCTTTTATTTGGTGAAGCCGAATAGAGAGGGAGTGGGAAAGAGGAAGATGGGAAACGTGGTGTCACATGAAGAACTTGGCGGGAAAAAATTAGCGGGAAGTGAAATTTCTTTCCCCCCAAATTACAAGGTCGGTTACAGAGCATCGGGCTAAAACCGGACCAAGACCGATTTAGCCCAAAACCCAAGACCGAGGACCGGAACGAGTTTGTTTCGGTCCGGTCTGGTCTTTCGGTCATTTCGGTCCAAGAAGGTATAATGGTAGGTTTTTACCTAAGATCGGACCGAGACCGAACCAAAATACGGAAAAAGTTGTAACTGAGACCGGACCGCTAGTCCTTCAGTTTGGTCGGTTTTGGTGTCTGTGATGCTCAGCCCTACAACTCACAACCTTTCTAAGTAACTGAGTTTTTGATAAAGTTAAGTTGCATCAATCTATGTATTAGTATTTAAAAAAAAAAAAAAAAAAAAAAAATGTTTATCTATGAGTGTGGTTTAAGGTAATGGTCGTTTGTGTTGTATGTGCGCCCTCTAATGTTTTGTATTAAAAAAATATTATAACGACAATTAAACGGATAATCAGTTGTTCTTTTTCTGGTTTGTTGGTGGTTTAAACCACATAA
Source organism: Artemisia argyi (assembly GCA_030686995.1). NCBI lineage: Eukaryota > Viridiplantae > Streptophyta > Magnoliopsida > Asterales > Asteraceae > Artemisia > Artemisia argyi. The sequence continues at coordinate 152,891,557 of CM060706.1, read as the reverse complement.
TAAAGGATTAACGATCAAGTCTTGGATAGTTGGACAAATAAAATGCGTCTTCCCTTATTAAAGATGACGCTGCAGATCCATGACCCAAAAAGAAGAGTTAGCGTGATGTAAAGTTTGGATCAACACGTCTTAAAACAGTGGGAAAGGAAATGCTTGAAAAAGTCATGGATTTTAGACGGTTTTACTAGATTACTTTGAGAGGGAGATAGGAGAATAAAAAAAGGCTACGATGCCCTCAATCGCAAATGAAGATCGCAGATTTGTCCTAGCAGTTCACAATAATGTAAACTAGAGGAACAAGAATGGGGCAAATGACAAAGGGCCGTTCGATTATCGGTATCTAATTATTGTGTGTTGTACTGGTAAAAACTTCCCACTTGCTGATCCGTTGAAACTTTTGAGAGAACATATAAATTGGCAAGAGATAGAAATGTCATAATTTTGCAAATCCAAAACCACTACAAACAAAAAATTAGATACATCGGAAAACCACCTCACATAACACATGGTGGTTTTAATCTCTAGGACAAAGTGGATGATCCCAACGATGACGAGGAGGAAGAGGTTTGGGAAGTTCGACCAATGGACAAAGACAATGGTCATCACCATTAAAAATACCACTTTATACAAACATACCCAACAAAATACTCCACACACACCTACAAACCAAAAAAAAAACATTATGGTGAGGGTGGTCTCCATTAAGTTCAAAAAATAATAGATATGGGAGTGGTCACAGTGGTGGTCACGCGTGACACTACATGTTAGGGTAATATATGAAAGGATTATGTGCAAAGACACAACAAATCTTTCATCATCTCTAGTCTTCACATAAATGTCGAAGGGTCATACTAGTGCACACAAAATGGAAAGTTACGTATGAAATGAGAGTAGCAAAGAAATGAAAATATGGTATTATTTTCATTTATAGACTAAACAGTAATTACCTAAACTATAATATTTATTCTGGATAAATATTAAGGGGTAATAAAGGACAAAAACCCAAACCTTATAGGGTTTAGGTTCGGTCGACAGACCTCCCAAGGGGAGGGTGTTTAGTTTGACTTCTTCTCAAACTATAATACTTCTTGTACAACTATTAGGACTCTAAAACCTTCCTTTGAAAATACAAAGGGATTCTAGGGATTCTTATAACTTACAACTGAACCCTAAAATCCCTCTCCCCTCTCATCGTCTATTCGACCGATCGATCAAGGAGTATTTTGCCCTCGATCAATCCAAGTATCGATCACACGTCGACTTCTACAAAACGACTTATAGTCTATCAGTATTACCTTGGTTTCGTGGTGGCCTAACTTGCGAAGGTTCGAAGCCGTTGTTCTACTCATGAAGCACTGGTGAATACTTGACGTGATACAAATTTTGGTTTCCTTCCAGGAAACCCCAATTGACCAATCCAAGAAGAATGAAGGTGAACCCGTGCGCGTGATTGATTCAGAAGCTTACACAACTGCATGAAACAAGTAAGTCTTATATGAACACCCTTTATCACCAAAACCATACAATATAAAGTTGATAGTTTTGACACAATTTCACAAGAATGGAACAATTTTGAAACTTTGATAATTTTTATGGCTTATATAAAGTCTGAGTGGTCAAACTAGAAACTTGGTTACTATTAGGTAGGGGTGTCCAAAAAAACTCGAGAAACTGACAAAGCGAGTCGAACCGCTCAATCCAAAATCGAAAAAACCCAACTGAAGGAACTGAAATCGAAAAACCGTTTATCACATATCGGTTTTGGGTTTTATTTTTAGATATCTGCAATTAACCAAACTGAACTGTGTATAATATACATAAAGGTATTATCTAAATATTCAATAATTCTAGGAGTACTAATTATATTATTTAACTACTCTTATTTGTATAACGAATTTTTTGCTCATAATGTAAGCATTTGCTTAACATCTATGTGATAAAATAGATTAATGTGATTGTAACCTATAAACGTTGAACAAATTTTTTTGTTAATGTGTTATGTATGTTTATTTGAACGTAATTATTGTGATGAAATGTATACTACATTTAATAGAGGGATGACTCTCTCTCTCTCTCTCCAAATTTTAAGATTTACAAGAAAATAAGTATAGTGTAAACCACTTTAATGCACATAGTTTTTAGACTTACAATAAAATAATCATAATGTACAACACTTTAATGCACATATTAAAAAAACATAACACCACATTAATGCTATTTAATGTAGTCAGTTAATTAACGAGTAGTTATTGGGAGGCCTAAAACATGTGCCTAAATTCATGCATAAGCCTACGTGACATCATCCTGATGGTTACAGCCAGGGAACCCACTTTTTTACAAACCATCAAGATCATGCCACATATGTTTAGGCATGAATTTAGTCATACAACTTAGGTCTCCAAATTATTTTCCTTAATTAACTGGTCAATAAAAACACCCCTTATATAAGAAATACAAATTATCAAGCATATTGTACAACCAAATTAAACATAATTCCTGCATTAAATGTCACTAATAAAAATAATAAAGTATGTTATACAAATATTCAAGCCCGAATGGGCAATGGGCCAAATGGGCATGAGCCCGAACGGGCGAGGGCTAAACGAAATTCTTGATATTCGTAAATTTATTGTCAAAAAGAACATAATAAATTAATATATACATGATTCACTGGAAAATTTTATTTCATGGTACACGTCGCTGCAACGCGCGGGTACCCTGTTAGTAACTTTAATATGACTTTAATCCATTCAATATTATTTAATATACTAAAATTACATTTTATCTTTTATATCATTTTATTATTGATACGGTTAAACTCGTTTGCACGTCTAAAATAGTTAATCGTGAATCGAACCACAAGTACCCGCCTATTTCGCGTACTGCATGTTCGGTTACCCACTTAGTGCGTTTTAATTTCGGGTAGTAAAATGAATTACACGCACCGTGAACACCGCTACTATTGGTGTTGTCATACGGTAAAATTGTAGTTTTTGAAAACATTAAAAAATAATAAATAACCAAATAACCAATAAGTAATTATAAGAAAAGAACAAATGTGAGAAAAACTGCTTGGTGCACCCTCGTCTACCCCGAGTTCATCAATTCCATTCATTATGAAAACTGTAACTGCATCGTGTTTGTTGGTCATCACACTCGCACTCCATCTCCCCGATCTTCAATTTTAATTGATACAATCATCTCCAAATCACAGGTCAAACCATAAAACTTTTCTTATATGTTTAATTTATCAGTATGGGCAATATGAAATTTAATATGTTGATGGGTGTTTTCATACATTACGTATGGTATTTTGACTATGGTATTTGAATTTACACAATTCATGAGTCATGACTTAACTTTCAATTGTTGGCTTCACCGTCCTCTAGGAAACTATGTATAGTTAGTAATTTAATGTTTAGGATTTGCTTCTAGTGTGATTAATTTTTTTTTTTGGGTACGACTGTGTACCGTTTATGTGAACAAAAAGGGACATATGAAAAAGAAGTTTTTTTTTTTTTTTTTTTTTTTTTTTTTTTTTTTTTTCTTTTTTTAATTGGTATTAAAATAGGATTTACATAGAGTTACGAGCAACAAGTTGCGTCGCTAGCCCCTTTTTGTATTGCAAAACCAACTTTTTTGAAAATAATATTATGTTAAAGGAAATTGAAGTACTGTTAAATTCTATGAAAACGTATTATATTGAATTTGAAACCTGAGTTAATGACTTCCTGAATGCTTCATTCTCTAAGGCGACCGAAGGAGCTCAAAACTGTTGTCCTTGCAAAGGATGTAAAAGTTGTTATGGTTTCGTAGAGATGAATTAATAAAATCATATAAAAGGAGGAAGATTTGTGGACAACTACTATTTATGTGGCTTTCATGGAGAAGAACCCTCTTAAGTAAGATCTCATATTGTTACCGTTGTAGACTATAATTGGTCAAACATGCTTAGTAACTTTGATGAATTATTGCAGAGGGTCGCGTATATTGAAGAGGATCATATATGCACCAAAGAAGCTTGAGTTAGCATAAGGCCAAGAAAGATATGAGGCTGAAATGGAAGCAATGCGCAAAGATATTGACGACCAGCAAGACAAGTTAGCTGAAAATGTTAAGCTCCAAAAATGTTACCTCCTCAGGTTGCTTTGGAGTTTTTAAACTTCATTGTCGTCAATGTTTGTACAAGGTAAGAATTTGTCACTCATTTTAATACACGTTGAAATAGTTTAAGTAAATTTCGTATATAGTGTTAGTTTGAACATAAAGATTATATGTGATAGTATCAGTTAATATATGAATTTCACTATATTTTGAAATTAGTTACATGTTATGTTTTGTTATATTAAACTATTTGTTATTATGATATTGAAAAGAAAACAAAGATGTTGGCTGACAAATGACACGCGTGATCTGAAAGTATTTGTAACATTATCTAAAATATATTTATAAAGTGGTATGTGAGTGGCCCAAGAGTTGTAGATTCAAATCTCATTTGAGACATTTATGTGATATTATGTGAGATTGTAGGTGGTTTAGGTTCGTGAATAATTTACCTTTTTAAAAATTGTGTTTATGATACAACCCATTTTGACCCGAACTTACTCCAGCCTATGACGTGGCCAAACCCAACGTGCCCATATGATACTGAAAAGTGTGGGGTTTATATTTTGATTTTACTATAGTTATGCAGCAGTACTTATGCTTCTACGTTGGTACATTTGCAAAGAAAGAAAAATATTAGAATCACTAAATTCTCATTATGTACACTTTTTTCATACCGCTTGGCAATAAATCTTCTCAGATTTTCCTTTGTGAACTAATTTTTGGACTGATCGTTGTTTCTTAAAATGCTATTGAAAGGTTATTGTACATATCTTGAATAAGTTTTGTTTGTCTATCGAGAGTATAGATATTGGTGAATATAATAGTTTTAACAATGGCAGCTTATTTTTCTTACAAAAAACTAACCGAGTCCTGTACCATTTTCACATGTACCAGGCTACGCGTTGTATTGGTGTACATCAAGCCGCGGGGCGAAAAAAAGCAAAGAAGATGTCAACATCTCTAGGATTGTAATTTGTAACCTATTAGAGTAGACAATTTGTGTTATTTTTTTCCTGTAAGTACAATAAAATAGTATCTATGGTGTTTCACTCTTTTTGTTATTGCTTTAGTGGAATGAAAAATCTATTGTATTACTATTAGCCTTTATATAAATAATATGATATTTTGCATTATTATCTCATAAAACGAAAGCGTTGCAAATATAAATATGTGTTGCAACAGTGTGCAAGAAAATAAAAGAAAGGGTTGCACTTGATTGATATTAGTGTTGCTTATTTAGCATTACAAAATCAAAAAGTGTTGCACTTGTGCGTAGTAATGTTGCATTTGATTCTAAAAAACGTTGCACTTGCACGTAACAAGTGTTGCAATTGGATGCAGAAAGTGTTGTCTTTGAACCTAAAAAAAGTGTTGCATTCCAAAGTATTGCATTTGTTAAAGATGCGCAACACTTTCGGGAAGTGTTGCCTATTTCAATAAAAAGTGTTGCTTAAACCTAAGGCGACGTTACATAAAGGAGCACTTTTAAAAGTGTTGCATTATACATAAAGCAACATTTTAAAGACATAATACAACACTTTGTTGGTGTTGCTTTAACTTCATTTTGTAGTAGTGTGAATTCTTTTAAAATAGGAGTTGTTTCATCTTTAGTTTTCAAAAAGAATACCCAGCAAAACCTGCTATAATCATTAGTGATAACCAGGCAGAAGTACTTACGATCAATACTTCTGATAGGAGTTGGACCAAATAGATCCATGTGCCGCAACTGAAGAGGTTCTGAGATGGTGCTCACAGCTGTTATGGCTTTGTATGAGGCTCTGTGTTGTTTTCCTTTGTTGCATGCAACACAATTATGTTCATTGGTGAAGACTTTGGAAGGAAGTCCCTGAACCAGACCAAGTTTAGAAAGCTTGTCTATGGTCTTGAAATTCACATGAGCCATCCTCCTATGCCATCTTATAGATTCATCCAGAGAAGCTTTGGCCACCAAACATGTTAGATCACCTTCAGGTTGAACATCATTCAGGTTGAATGTGTACAAATTGAAGGTTCTAGGAACTCTTAACAAAATGGTTGTATCTTCTGGAAGTTTGAAGTCCTTTGAGAGCACAAGACATTCATCCTCTGAGAAGAAAACTTTATTCTTGGTGTCACAGATTTGTGATACTAAGAACAGATTAAAGTGTTGAAGTTCCTTCACATAATATACATTCTCAAAATCCAACAGAGGTGTTTTAATTGTGCCTTTCCCAGTGATTTTGCCATCTCCTCCACCAAAAGTCACATGGCCTCCTCCTTCTATAGGTACAAAGTCATGCATTTTATCCTTGTTCCCTGACATGCTCCTTGAACAACCACTATCTACTATGCCTACTTCTTTAATCTTCAGGGGATGATCCTACAACAACAACAACAACAAAATAATATACAAAAGTTAATACACATTGGAGACTCAAGTCATTGCTGACTTGAGCCTGCCTTGTGGATCACAAGAGTTAGGCCATGTAGATGCATAAGATCCACCATTGTTCTTGGGCCTGTATTGATAATTAGGTCCCTTCTTAGGCCAAGAACAACCTACTGAGGGCTTCACAGCAGTATCCCAGTACCCTCCACCAACATACATAGAGTCAAAATGTCTAGGCAAATAATCATTATGAAAATAAGAACTAGTGGGTCTCACATATGATCTAGTACCAGTTCTTCTCCAAGAAGATTGTTTTTCAGCAGAATCGTGTTTCTGCTGATGTGGAACAAAAGATGGTATATCATTAACATTTTTCCACATTTGCTTAGATTTCCTTTGACTAGTACTGATGAGGCGAAAAATGAGCCGTTTTTAGGGGGTCATTTAAGTCCGGATTTGAATTTATTTGATCAAATATTGCCCTAAATCGTTCCTTTTGTCATTTTAGGTACTTTTGGAGTGAATTCTGGAAAAGGAAGCATTTTGGATGTTTTTGGAGCATAAAAGTGAAGAAAACGGCAAAGTCTTAATTTTCCTTGCTAAGAACAGTACCTAACGGCGTCAAGAGTCCCCATGTGACGGCGTCAAGAGTAAACAAGAGGTGGAAGTGGTGACGATCCAGAGAAATCGTGACGGCGTCAAGCTTGGCCGTCATGGTTCATGATATGGTGACGGCCTACAACTAAATTACACATGACGGCATCAAACTTGGATCTAGGCAATCCGATCTCATTATGGGCGGCGAGTTGACGGCGTCAGATATTCCTTCTTGACGCCGTCACCTTGTAAAATCTATGTATAGTTTTGCAATTTTCATTCATTAGATGTAACTTAAGAGTTGGAGAAACCCTAGCACGAATTTTACTGTTCTTTCAAGGGTTTTTACCCTTTGAAACCTTTCATGTTCAATTGAGATAAGTATCCTTTCAATTCATTAAATATGTCTATGTGTTGTTTGAATATATCTTACGCTTGTCTTGAATTTAACATGCTAGGCTAGATCTCTTGTGTGTTTGCTTAGATGTAGTGAAACCTAGATGTTGATTATGGGTTGATTGTTTGTTTATAGTTGTTACGGATGAATGAATTCGATGTTAGGCTTAAGAAAACTGGCAGACTTCCATAGGGTAACATGCTTGAACGTCTTAAGAAACATGAACCAATGCGTACTAGGTTATTATGGTTGTATTTAATGCATGAGCGAATTCTAATGATCCCATGTTAGGAGCTTCTTGCAGGCTCGACATAGGAGTGAAGTAGGAGCTTATAGAGTTGGGGAAGTACGTACGCCACCCCACGAATGGTATTAAGGAATATAACCCGTCATCCACGCAATTGTAACAAACTATCAACCTGTAAAAGATATCTAGGGAGTAATGAAATCTAAGTAAACACAATTCTCCCCATTATTGTTTACACCATTAGTAATTAGCGTTATTTTCATTTATGTTATTTTATTTTGACTGCATCTTAGTTATTGGGTTAGTTGACTAGCAACTAATTCCGCCCACTCTTCCAAAAACCCGAGATTTTAATTGCTTTCATAAAAATATAAAAATACAAAAAAGAATCATCCCTCACCTCTAGACCTAGTTCTTAGGCTTTCTAATCCTAGCGACACTATTCCTGAGTTGAACGATCAATCCCCCGGTACTTGTCACTATACTATACTACAACGATCCGGTACACTGCCTGGTGGGGGTTGTAAGCTTCTCGAGATCCCTCGAGAGATAAAGCCTGGTGCGATTCCCATGTATCAAGTTTTTGGCGCCGCTGCCGAGGAATAGTTATTGTCTAGGTTAGGACTCCTTTTTATTAGGTCTACTTGCTAGATTCCTTTCTAGTAAGATTTTATTTTTATTTTTAGGTTTCCTTTAGTCTATCTTTTTTTTGTGTCTTTGTTCGTAAAAACCTTTCCATTGACTTTTCCGTTCACCATTATGGAGAACGCGAATCCGCCAAATTTTTCATCCAATCGACCAAACCCACTACAAAATCTACCCTTTTCACTTCAAAATGACATCTTGATGTTTCGAAAACATCATGGTGAATCTTTTCCCGATGCATAGACTCGTTTCAAATACTTACTACAAAAGGTCCTTCACTATGGTCTTGATTTATTGCCTCTACTTCAATTATTTCTCACTCGTATCGACTACGAAACCCAAATGAGGCTTGACTATGTAACAGATGGGGAGTTTTGGGAGTATGATGTCAAAAACGCATGGGAAAACTTTGAGATTCATGCCCAATACAGGAGTGGAACATGGGACCCAAAAAACGTAAGTGTAGACCTATTTTCAATTTGGAAGGCTCAATCGAAAAGTTTGTTTAGGGATAAAAAGATTAGAGTTGAGACACCTAGGTGCATGTCATGGTTAGGCACTACCTTAATACAAGATGAACACATAGGTGATCTTGATAATATGGAGGATAGAGTAGAAAATCTAAGCCCACCAAGTACCCCACAAGTCCTACCATCATTTGAGGCATACACACCGCCCGTGACTTATCCGAAAGAAGTGGAAAAGACTTTAGGAACCCCAATAGAGGTGGAACCTTTGAACCAAACACAACTAGAGGATATAGGTTTGAATACTTATAATCGGAGCCTCAACCAAAACCGTTACCTAATCTTCCATCCTTGGATGAAAATTTAGGAATTGAAATAGGTTCCGATCCACCCATCAAACCATATAGTTCGGGTAGTCTTAGGACAAAGGTAGTGGATTCTAAGCATTGTAGAGAGGAAGCCAATATAGGAGTGGAAAATGACCTTACATGCTTACATCACCCATTTATTATTGATCACAAGAAACATTATGGGTTTAAATCGGGTTTATTAGGTCAAGAAGGATCCCCAACTAGGAGTCTTTCGAAGTTGATAGAAAATGATCCCTTTCTAGGAGAAAATCTTAATCTACCCATTAATCCGATTGAATTAGGTAAGGTTATGATAATAGGAGCACAGCCCTTTGAGCATATAATTTATCCACCACTCTTTCCTCACGTGGCATACCTCCACCGAGATGGTGTGTATCGCTACTATCACGCGCACTTAATCCTAAGTGTAGGGAAAACTTTTCTTATTTCCGTTAAATAAGGGTAGAGTCAGGCTCGTGACTCGAACAAAAACAAGCGCCTTTTGGGAGGCAACCCAAGCTTTATTTGTGTGTTTTTATTTATTTGATTTTTATTTGTTTGATTGTTATTTGATTCCGTATGCATGCTTTATTTTTATTGTTGGTAGATCATGTTTCAAAATAAAATTGTGAAAATACTTTATTTTGTCGTTTGACTTCGTCTTAACTTCATACAAAGGTATTTCGCAAAAGATAAGTGTAAGGGGAAACCCCAAATAAGTTTTTAAGAAATGAAATTGATCATGATTCTCCACAATATTAAATGAACATGTGTATTAGTATTTGTTAGAGTCAAATGCTTGTATCGAGTCATAATGATGTTTTGCAGGATTTTCCAGGAAGTAGGACATAAGTTTTTCTAGAAATTTTCCGGAAACTTAACGTAAAAATTTCTGCAGGTCACTTCTGACGGCGTCATGAGTTAACTCCTGACGGCGTCATGTGTAAAATTCTGGAAATTTTTCTAGTTTTGTTTTTCTAACGGAGTCTTAAAGTTTTTGTTAATTCTTTAGTTTTATAAACTCCAGGAAATCTGCAAACATTCATTCCACAAGCATTATATCCCTTTAATTCCTAGAAAGCAATTTAAGATATATATGCTATTCTTTCTAGGACTTGTTAGTATATATATATTGCCGCCAATTTTACGCGAGGTTGCCTTGTTGTTTTCTCAGGTTTAACAGGTTATGTATGATGATGTGCGTGGGGTTGCACCAAGCTTTACCTCTCAAGGGATCTTGAGAAGCTTACAACCCCCACCAGGCAGTGTACCTGATCGATGTAGTATAGTATAATGACAAGTACCGGGGGATTGATCGTTCAGCTAGGAATAGTGTCGCTAGGATTAGAAAACCTAAAGATTAAGTCTAGAGATGAGGGATGATTCTTTTTGTATTTTTATATTTTTTAGAAAGCAAGTAAAAATCTCGGGTTTGAAGGATTTGGGCGGAATTAGTTGCTAGTTAACTAACCCAATACTAAGATGCAATCAAAATAAAATACTAAAAATGAAATTAAACTATATTATACTAAAGTTGTGAGCAATAAGTGGAGAAATGTGTTTACTTAGATTTCACTACTCCCTAGATATCTTTTACACGTTAATTACTTGTTATAGTTGCGTGGATGACGGATTGTATTCCTTAGCACCATTCATGGGGTGACGCACTTAACTCCCCAATCCTATGAGTGCCTACTTCACTCCTATGTCGAGCCAGCTAAGAAGCTCCTAACATGGGATCATTAGAATTTACTCATGCATTAAATACAACCAATAAAACCTAGTACACATCGGTTCATGTTTCCTAAGACGTTCAAGCATGTTACCAATTGGAGATCTGCCAGTTTTCTTAAGCCTAACATTGAAATCATTCATCCATTACAACCATAAACAAGTAATCAACACATAATTAACATCTAGGTTTCATTAGATCTAAGCAAACACAAGATAGATCTAGCCTAACATGGTGGAATCAAGACAAGCACAAGATATAGACAACCAACACATAAACATATTGATTGAATTAAAAGAACACTTATCTCAATAGCACATGTAAGGGTTCAAGGGCTGAAAACCCTTGAAAAACCTGTAAAATTCGTATATGGTTCGGCCTTAAGGTTTCTCCAAACTTGTTCCTCTTAATAAATGAAAATTAGAAAACTATATATAGATATTAGAGGCTGACGGCGTCAAGAACAAATGGGTGACGCCGTCATCTCGCCGCCAAAATAATACTCGGACTGCCTTGATCTACATTTGACGCCGTCATGCAGGCCGTCACACATTTAACTCTTGACGCTCTACTTTGTGACGCCTTCATTTTTGTACTGGGTCGTCATGATCTTTACTCTTGACGCCGTCAGGAAAGTCTTCTTGACGCCGTCAAACACTGTTCCCAGCTTGGAAAATTAAGTCTTTGGCGTTTTCTTCACTTTTATGCTCCAAAAACGTCCGAATTGCTTCCTTTTCCAGATTTCACTCCCAAAGTACCTAAAATCACAAAAGGAACGATTTAGGGCAATATTTGATCAAATAAATTCAATTCCGGGCTTAAATGACCCCCTAAAAATGGTTCATTTTTCGCCTCATCATATACCTTACACTTGAGATTTGCTTGTCCTTAAGCAAATGCGCTTTTATTCTAATCAAAATACAAGTTAGGGGTCATTTAACACTAATATAAAAGTAATTACAACAAATAATCGTTCTACTAAAGACCAAAGACAAGCACGAAGGTCATACACAAGCACCTCACAAATAGTGTTTAGATACTCACATCTCTCGGGTGTAATAAAGTATAAATTACAATATGGAAACGGAAGATATCTCTCACTACCTGTCATAGCAAAATAGATTACCATAGGCTTGGGAAAGGATCAAACCTCCACCACATGGCGTAAGCACCTAGGATAAACTATCAAAGAGGTCTTTTAAAGGGTTGTAACGTTAGGTGTAGGGATATGAAATACACAGTTTTGTTGGATATAAGCAGTCTTTACTGGTGGCGAGTTAACAATCTTGGTTAATTACATGTACAATATGGCGTTGCTAAGCCAAGACTAGACTCGACTTAAGCTAATAAATGAAAAATAACAAAAACATAAAACAAACATAGAATGAAACAGGATGGTAGTCCGTATGTTTTTCCTCTTTTTTATTTTTTATTTTTTTTTTCTCTTCCCTTTTTTTTCTTTTCTTTTTATCTTTATTTTTTCGATTTTTTTCTTTTTTTTTTTTTTTTTTTTTTTTTTTTTTTTGCATACACTCTTATCCTACCATCCAAAATAATACATCATAGGGAATAAATGATGTTCTTCCCCATTACTCCATAAATAAGTACTTTACCCAATCGTCCCAAAACAATATGTACAAGGATATGACTCGACTTAGCAACCATGTAATCAATTAGATAGTTAACTTAGGGTTTAACAAATAACAATAATGCACTAAAAATGAGCGCATACACGGAAGGCTAAGGCGATTTGGGTGTACATATAAGTGGGGTGTAACAAATTCTTCCTTTAAGTAAAATGCTTAAAGTTAGAAACGAAAAGATAGGCTCGGAGGGGTGTACTAGGGGTTTCGTGTACTAAGAATGAGTACAACGCTAAGGGTGTGGGAAAAATTAGTTGACTTAACTAGCCAAGTAATATGACTTAAATGATCAAGTAATTATAATACGGGTTTAACACAAGGGTGATCCTAATGCCTCTTATCATGTAGTAAATCCTACCACACGAATGTAGTCTCACTAGCGGTCTCAGGATGCATCACTAACGCAAGTTCTAGAATATAAATGCTACCGGTACACTCATAAGCACTAATAGTAAATGCTTTTCCTATCAAATCTAAAGGCGAACCTCACATATTTGGGTGGAAAATTTTTCTGAATGATACGGTTATGTGCTAGTCATACAATCTCCTATCCATGAGACGCTTGCTATGGCTAAAGTTTCACTCCTAAATGTTGTAAAAAATTTTAAATTTGGCGCTAAAATTACACTAACAAGTATTTCTCATAGTTTTATTACACATCTACTATCAAACAAACAAACTCAAGCGAAAGTGTATTTGTAAGGTATCATCATTTTACCCTCCCCTTACACTTAAGATGAACATTGTCCCCAATGTTCAAGTAAAGAATGTAAAAGTGAAATAAGTAAAAAGAATGAAATCAAATACTCCCCTGATTCGCTTGGTATGGATAATAAGGTGGCCAGGTTAGATCTTCCTCCAAGAAAATGAACAATCAAAGCTTCCCTTCCAGAAAAATAATCATCTACTTGTCATACATAACCTATAAATCTTGAGAAAACAGACAAGGCAACCTCGCATAAAATCGGCGGCAATCTACATAAGTTACTAAATCCTAGAAAACAAAGTAAGATATAATGCTTGTGGAATGAAGTTTGCAGATTTCCTGGAGATTATAAAACTTAATAATTCAACAAAAACTTTAAGACTCCGTTAGAAAAACAAAACTGGTAAAATTTCCAGATTTTTACACGTGACGCCGTCAAGAGCAAGCTCATGACGCCGTCAGAAGTGACCTGCAAAAATTCTTATGTTAAGTTTCCGGAAAATTTCTAGAAAAACTTGGTCTTACTTCCTGGAAAATCCTGCAAAACATCATTATGACTCGATACAAGCATTTGACTTAAACAATTACTAATACACATGTTCATTTAATATTGTGGAGAGTCATGATCGGTTTGTTTCTTAAAAACATATTTGGGGTTTCCCCTTACACTTATCTTTTGCAAAAATACTTTTAGGTGAAGTTAAGACTAGGCCAAAACAACAAAGTAAAGTATTTCCACTATTTATTTTAGAAACATGATCTACCAACAATAAAAATAAAGCATGCATACGGAAGCAAATAACAAACAAACAAAATAAAAATCACACAAAAGCATGGGTTGCCTCCCAAGAAGCGCTTTTCTTTATTTACGAGTCTTGTAGCTAGACTCAAGGTCATGGGTTACCGTGTGACCTTATTCCGCAATAGGAATGCGGTTTTGAAACTTCTAATCACTCTTCCATCCCACTTGTATTCCGGGCCTAAAGCCAAACATCCCGAATACTTAATTTTATTTCCTCTCTGGTTAACATCACTAACCTCAAATGTTGGAATATTGTCGACATCTAAACCATCAATACCTTTGAATTTTTCGAACTTATAAGGCATCATGTACTTAACACACCCAGTTTCATTGGAAAATGTAACGGTGCCTTCATCCTTATCATAGGTCATGTTGGATGTATTGATGAAGGGTTTTCCCAAAACTATTTCTCCTAAATGCTGATCTATAATTCCCTTCACATCTTCTAAGATCATGAAATCACATTGATAAATGAAATCCCTAATAAAAACGTGTAAACCTCTAGCAATACCTATGAAATTGAATAGTCGATTGGGGTTATAGGGGTCTTGTCTAGGTTTCAGCTCATTGCTCATGATCCAATTATAATAGAGCCTAGACATAACATTCATTGGGGATTGCAAGTCAACACAGGTATGCTCCCTAAACATATGACCAATCATGCATGGAACCTTCACATTAAAATAGCCCCCCCTTTTAATCCATAGGTTCTTTCGATGTTTAGCGGGACAAGGATATTTCAAAAGAAACTTATGGTGACTTAATTCCTCAAGAGTTGGTGAAGAGTTTTGAAATACTTCTAAATCATCCCTAGACTCCATTGTGTTACTGTTGTAAAAGACCGTGTTATTTTCACAATGGTCTATTTTCAGCCCCCTTTCTTTTTTAATTAACTCATTAAGCTCATTAAACCCCTTAATTTCTCTTTCCATTCGGTTGCGTAGTAAAGATCTTTTTTCAATTTCTAAACGTCGGCTTTTAGTATCCATAATGACACACTTTTTACGAACAAAGACACAAAGAAATAAGATAGACTAAAGAGAACCTAAAAATAAAAATAAAATCTTACTAGAACGGAATCTAGAAAGTAGACTTGATAAAAAGAGATTCTAACCTAGACAATAACTATTCCCCGGGCTGCGGCGCCAAAAACTTTGATGTGCGTAGGGTTGCACCAAGCTTTACCTCTCAAGGGATCTTGAGAAGCTTACAACCCCCACCAGGCAGTGTACCTGATCGATGTAGTATAGTATAATGACAAGTACCGGGGGATTGATCGTTCAGCTAGGAATAGTGTCGCTAGGATTAGAAAACCTAAAGATTAAGTCTAGAGATGAGGGATGATTCTTTTTGTATTTTTATATTTTTTAGAAAGCAAGTAAAAATCTCGGGTTTGAAGGATTTGGGCGGAATTAGTTGCTAGTCAACTAACCCAATACTAAGATGCAATCAAAATAAAATACTAAAAATGAAATTAAACTATATTATACTAAAGTTGTGAGCAATAAGTGGAGAAATGTGTTTACTTAGATTTCACTACTCCCTAGATATCTTTTACGCGTTAATTACTTGTTATAGTTGCGTGGATGACGGATTGTATTCCTTAATACCATTCATGGGGTGACGCACTTAACTCCCCAATCCTATGAGTGCCTACTTCACTCCTATGTCGAGCCGGCTAAGAAGCTCCTAACATGGGATCATTAGAATTTACTCATGCATTAAATACAACCAATAAAACCTAGTATACATCGGTTCATGTTTCCTAAGACGTTCAAGCATGTTACCAATTGGAGATCTGCCAGTTTTCTTAAGCCTAACATTGAAATCATTCATCCATTACAACCATAAACAAATAATCAACACATAATTAACATCTAGGTTTCATTAGATCTAAGCAAACACAAGATAGATCTAGCCTAACATGGTGGAATCAAGACAAGCACAAGATATAGACAACCAACACATAAACATATTGATTGAATTAAAAGAACACTTATCTCAATAGCACATGTAAGGGTTCAAGGGCTGAAAACCCTTGAAAAACCTGTAAAATTCGTATATGGTTCGGCCTTAGGGTTTCTCCAAACTTGTTCCTCTTAATGAATGAAAATTAGAAAACTATATATAGATATTAGAGGTTGACGGCGTCAAGAACAAATGGGTGACGCCGTCATCTCGCCGCCAAAATAATACTCGGACTGCCTTGATCTACATTTGACGCCGTCATGCAGGCCGTCACACATTTAGCTCTTGACGCTCTACTTTGTGACGCCTTCATTTGTGTACTGGGTCGTCATGATCTTTACTCTTGACGCCGTCAGGAAAGTCTTCTTGACGCCGTCAAACACTGTTCCCAGCTTGGAAAATTAAGTCTTTGGCGTTTTCTTCACTTTTATGCTCCAAAAACGTCCGAATTGCTTCCTTTTCCAGATTTCACTCCCAAAGTACCTAAAATCACAAAAGGAATGATTTAGGGCAATATTTGATCAAATAAATTCAATTCCGGGCTTAAATGACCCCCTAAAAGTGGTTCATTTTTCGCCTCATCATATGACAAGAAGATGATTTATATTTCTGGAAAGCAAGCTTTGATTGTTCATTTTCTTGGAGGAAGATCTAACCTTGTTACCGCACTATCCACACCGAACGAATCAGGGGAGTACTTGCTTTCATTCTTTTACTTGTTTTACTTTTACATTCTTTAATTGAACATTGGGGACAATGTTCATCCTAAGTGTAAGGGGAGGGTAAATGATGATACCTTATAAGATACACTTTCACTTGAGTTTGTTTGTTTAATGGTAGGTGTGTAATAAAACTATGAGAAATACTTGTTAGTGTAATTTTAGCGCCAAATTTAAAATTTTTTACAACATTTAGGTGTGAAACTTTAGCCTTAGCAAGCGTCTCATGGATAGGAGTCGTATGACTAGCACAAAACCGTACTATTCAGAAAAATTTCCACCCAAATACGTGAGGTTCGCCTTTAGATTTGATAGGAAAAGCATTTACTATTAGTGCTTATGAGTGTACCGGTAGCATTTAGATTCTAGAACTTGCGTTAGTGATGCATCCCGAGACCGCTAGTGAGACTACATTCGTGTAGTAGGATTTACTACATGATAAGAGACATTAAGATCACCCTTGTGTTAAACCCGTATCATAATTACTTGACCATTTAAGTCATATTACTTGGCTAGTAAAGTCAATTAATTTTTCCCACACCTTAGCGTTGTACTCATTTTTAGTACACGAAACCCCTAGTACACCCCTCCGAGCCTATCTTTTCATTTCTAACATTAAGCATCTTACTTAAAGGAAGAATTTGTTACATCCCACTTAAATGTACACCCAAATCGCCTTAGCCTTCCGTGTATGCACTCATCTTTAGTGCATTATTGTTATTTGTTTAAACCTTTAGTTAATTATCTAATTGATTACATTGTTGCTAAGTCGAGTCATATCCTTGTACATATTGTTTTGGGACGATTGGGACTCATGGATAAAGTACTTGTGTTATGGAGTAATGGGGAAGAACATCATTTATTACCCCCATATGTGCGTTAATCTTAAAAGTACTCCAAGTGTTTTGATTATCTTAATTCGAGTCATTAGATTAGTTTATTATAAAGTATGTAAAAATTCAAGTGTAAGGGTAATATACATTCTCTATGATGTATTATTTTGGATGGTAGGGTAAGAATGTATGAAAAAAAGATCGAAAAAATTAAGAAAAAAAGAAAAAAATATATATAGAAAAAAAAGAGAAAAGAGAAAAAACATACGGACTACCATCCCGTTTCATTCTATGTTTATTTTATGTTTTTGTTTTATTAGCTTAAGTCGAATCTAGTCTTGGCTTAGCAACGCCATTTTGTACATGTAATTAACCAAGATGATTAACTCGCCACCATTAAAGATTGCCTATATCCAACAAGACCGTGTATTCCATATCCCTACAACTAACGTTATAACCCTTTTAAAGACCTCTTTGATAGTTTATCCTAGGTGCTTACGCCATGCGGTGGAGGTTTTATCCTTTCCAAGCCTATGGTAATCTATTTTGCTATGACAGGTAGTGAGAGATGTTTTCCATTTCCGTATTGTGATATATACTTTATTACACCTGAGAGATGTGAGTATCTAAACACTATTTGTGAGGTGCTAGTGTATGACCTCCGTGCTTGTCTTTGGTCTTAGTGGAACAATTATTTGTTGTAATAACTTTTATATTAGTGTTAAATGACCCCTAACTTGTATTTTGATTAGAATAAAAGCGCATTTGCTTGAGGACAAGCAAATCTCAAGTGTAAGAGTATATGATGAGGCGAAAAATGAGCCGTTTTTAGGGGGTCATTTAAGCCCGAATTTGAATTTATTTGATCAAATATTGCCTTAAATCGTTCCTTTTGTCATTTTAGGTACTTTTGGAGTGAATTCTGGAAAAGGAAGCATTTTGGATGTTTTTGGAGCATAAAAGTGAAGAAAACGGCAAAGTCTTAATTTTCCTTGCTGAGAACAGTACCTAACGGCGTCAAGAGTCTCCATGTGACGGCGTCAAGAGTAAACAAGAGGTGGAAGTGGTGACGATCCAGAGAAATCGTGACGGCGTCAAGCTTGGCCGTCATGGTTCATGATATGGTGACGGCCTACAACTAAATTACACATAACGATGTCAAACTTGGATCTAGGCAATCCGATCTCATTATGGGCGACGAGTTGACGGCGTCAGATATTCCTTCTTGACGCCGTCACCTTGTAAAATCTATATATAGTTTTGCAATTTTCATTCATTAGATGTAACTTAAGAGGGGGTAACTTTGGATTAACCCTAGCACGAATTTTACTGTTCTTTCAAGGGTTTTTACCCTTTGAAACCTTTCATGTTCAATTGAGATAAGTATCCTTTCAATTCATTCAATATGTCTATGTGTTGTTTGAGTATATCTTACGCTTGTCTTGAATTTAACATGCTAGGCTAGATCTCTTGTGTGTTTGCTTAGATGTAGCGAAACCTAGATGTTGATTATGGGTTGATTGTTTGTTTATAGTTGTTACGGATGAATGAATTCGATGTTAGCCTTAAGAAAACTGGCAGACTTCCATAGGGTAACATGCTTGAACGTCTTAAGAAACATGAACCAACGCGTACTAGGTTATTATGGTTGTATTTAATGCATTAGCGAATTCTAATGATCCCATGTTAGGAGCTTCTTGCAGGCTCGACATAGGAGTGAAGTAGGAGCTTATAGAGTTGGGGAAGTACGTACGCCACCCCACGAATGGTATTAAGGAATATAACCTGTCATCCACGCAATTGTAACAAACTATCAACCTGTAAAAGATATCTAGGGAGTAATGAAATCTAAGTAAACACAATTCTCCCCATTATTGTTCACACCATTAGTAATTAGCTTTATTTTCATTTCTGTTATTTTATTTTGACTGCATCTTAGTTATTGGGTTAGTTGACTAGCAACTAATTCCGCCCACTCTTCCAAAAACCCGAGATTTTAATTGCTTTCATAAAAATATAAAAATACAAAAAAGAATCATCCCTCACCTCTAGACCTAGTTCTTAGGCTTTCTAATCCTAGCGACACTATTCCTGAGTTGAACGATCAATCCCCCGGTACTTGTCACTATACTATACTACAACGATCAGGTACACTGCCTGGTGGGGGTTGTTAGCTTCTCGAGATCCCTCGAGAGGTAAAGCCTGGTGCGATTCCCACGTATCAAGTACATACACCCATTCTTAGCTCATGAAAAGTATAATCCTTAATCAAATGAAATTTACTCCCACACACAAAGCATTTCTTCTTTTTAGAAGATTTATTCAAAGTGAAAGATGTTCCATAACATGAAAAAGAATTCAAACCACAAACATTAACAGAATTGTTTCTGACAGAATTAAAAACATTGTTTTGCAAGGAATTAAATAACAAGTCTTCATAAGAAACTGTCTTGGAATCAGCAGTAACTCTAACAGGCTTGTGGGGAGTCTTGGGTGATGTCTTGGGTGAGGTCTTGGGAAGGTCTGACTTTTCACTTGAATCACAACTGGTATATGAAGTAGACCCTTGGTCAGAGGACTTGTCACTGTCAGAACAAGAGACAAAGTCAGTAGATTTAGAATCAGGGTCTGGCAAGTCACTTGACTTTCTGCCATAAAGATGGTGTGATCCATCAAAGTTAACAGTAATGGAAAGGTCAGTGGGCATGTGTTCTCCTCTAATAGGTCCAACTACAGCATGTAAGTTACCTTCTTTTGCATAGTTAGCTAATCCTGCTGGTGTAGATTTACCTAGGTCATCCCTAGCTTCTAAACCAACATACTTCTTAAAACCTAAACCTATTCCAGAGTTAACAGCCTGACTACCATAGATTAAGCTAGCTAGATTATCACCTGATATTAACCATTGTTTATGTCTAGCTACCTCTTCATCTAGTTTCTTTTTCAGCACTAGATTTTCTGAAACTACATCAGCTTTTTCTTTCTCAGTACGCCTTAAATCAATCTTAGCACATTCTAAGTCACTTTCTAACACTCTTATCTTTTCTTCATATTTAAGCTGATTCTTTTGAAACCATACTTTTTGTCTTTCTAAAGTTTTTAAAGCCTGTTTATAAGCCTCAACTTCTACATAGCATTCATTATATTTAGGTTTCAATTCATCATATGCTTCTTTAAGTTCATTATATCTTACACTATAGCCAAAAACACAGTTATGTACCTGAGAGATGCCCATTAAGGAAACTTGATCATTCTTATCCTCTGTTGGACAGTATGCCAGCATATTCACATGCTCAGAACTAGAAACTTCTTCTACAGCAGGCTCATGAGCAGTCCAGTTGATATGTTCATCCACAGTGACCAAAGCTTTGGAAGTTCCAGCTTTAGAGGTTCCAACTTCCTTCTGATTCTGCTGATAAGTAGTATATCTAACCTCTTCACCAGTCTTCCTATCTTTGCATTCCCTTGAGAAGTGACCCACCTGACCACAAGTAAAGCACTTGACCTTCCTTCTGTCAAATCTAGTAGGATCTCTTCCCTTGAAGCTAAACTTTCTCCCAGACTTATTCTCAAACCTCTTGATGTTCACTGAGATCATTGCCAACTGCCACTTCAAATTCATCTCTTCCATATCCAAGGGATCCAACTATTCAAAATCCTCATAAGCTAGACACTGCTGATGTTCATATTCAGCAACAAAAGAGTGAAGAACCTCCTCCATTATATTACTGGATTTTGGTGGAGGAGTTGATTTAGTGTTGATGTGGGGAGTTGATGCTGAGGAATATGGGCTTGAGGCATGATGCACCTGATTGGATGTGGTGCTGACAAAGGCTGAGTGAGTGGATGTACGAATGGGACTTCTAACATCAGGCTCAAGATATTTAAGTCTGTTGTAGAGGTCATCAAAAGAGATCATATCCAATCCTCCTTTAGCTTTGAGAGCAATGCTTACTTGCAACCAAGATGGTGGCAAAGATCTTAGGAACTTAGCATTGCAGTCCTCATTATCTGGTCTAGCCATCATCTGATTGAGTTGACTTAAGATCCTATGGAACCTGTCATAGCCCTTGTGATTCCTTCTTCCTCAGATATCTGAAACTCTTGAAACTGTTGTTTCAGCATCGATTTCTTCATCCTCCTTGACTCCTCATTCCCACCAAATCTAGCCTTGATTGCCATCCAAATGTCCTTAGCATCTTCCATGAAGTGAAAGTCACCCATATGGTCATCTGGTATAGCCTGAAGGAGAATGGTTCTGACTTTATTCTCCCTCTGATCGGCTAGAACTTCTTCAGCAGTTTTAGGACCCATGATAGTAACCACCCCATCAGCATCTTTGACGTGTTTCTTCAAGCTGTTACCCTTACGGACAACTTCTCAAAGATTCCAGTCAATGTTTGTGATCCAGTTTTGCATCTTTATAGACCACAATTCATACTCTTCAGCATTCTTAAGGTATGAGAATTTGGCATTACTGTTTATGAGAGTGAGTTGTTGGAATGAAGTGGTGTTTTGGTTCTGAGTTACATCAGATTCATCATCTGTTCCAGGCATTGTTTTTGGTTGTTTTTAATTGAGAGGGTGTAAGATTGATGTTTCTTAGAATCACAGAGACTCTCCCGAGGCTCTGATACCACTTGTTGAGTCTTAGACCTTGATAGATCTTTGAGCACTCGTGGATCGTTAGTTATGTTAATGTAATCACTAACACACTAAAAGAAAATCTCTATAACTTGCATTCTAAAGCGGAAACAAACACAAGTATAAACAACTGAATACTAAGAATACTTGATCCTCTATGGATCTTTTGATAATACTGAAAGTGTTTTCTCAAAACGTATATCTAATTCATAGTCGTGTGTTCCTTTTATAGTCAAGGAACCCTAAACCGTTTCACAAGAAACGTATCTTCTAAAAACATTTAAAAGATATGCATTATCACTTCCTAAATAAACTCATGCATATCCTAACTATATTACATAATATACGGAATATCTATTTCCGCAAAAACTAATTATGCTGAAACTAGTCTTCAGCAGATACACTGCTTCAGCAGGAACCAGCTCTTCAGCAGTAACCTTCAGCAGAATTCTCATTTAGCAGAATTCCCAACAGGGTAAAGGGGAGTAATCATGCACCCTGGTAAATATATAAACCAAAAAACATTGAAGTACAACGGATGAGAGTGAGTCCCTCATCTCAGTCCCTAAGGACATTAACCAATCCATTATATAAGAATGACAAGCCATTCTTATAACTAACAAATCCAAATACAACTAACAATGACTAAAGATAATAATACAATATAAACACAAAAGTCTTCAAAGTCATCATAGCGATCCAGATCTTTAACATGAAGAAACCCATAACAAGTTTCCCTGCCATCCAAGTGCCCATTCCAAAACAAATCCATTTGCATCTTCTATTAGTATTATGCATGAAGCATAATCTAATATCCTAATAAGAATGTAATCCATAGCAAATTGAATTTGGATGAACAAGTCAATAACAGGTTCAACATCAAGAGACCAACATGATGAACCAAAGGGTTTTGAACAAGACCCTCCATACTTAACTTCCAACACAATTCAAGACAGCAGCAGATTAACATAAAAATAAATCCACCCAATAAACTGAATGAATAGCATAGAACCTATCCTAGCACATGCAATCAACATAATTCAACCTATTTTCCAGCATTACGCACAAGAATCCAGCATCACCACCCATGTCGATCAATACATGTCCATGGAGACAAAACATAGAGTTAACGAACCCTAATTGATTACACGAACACCATTGCAATAACAACAATAGCATCACGTACTAACAATGAATTAGAAAAGGTTACGAAACCCTAATAACACAAGAAACAACCAAATCATAGTTAACCAACGCTTAATAGCTCGAATCTGGTTGTTTAGACCACCCCCAGCATCATGAAAACCATCTCTCTCAATACCCACTTCCCATAAACATTCCATTCCTCAATCCAACCAGGAATCAGCCCTAACAAGGGTAACAACCATTGCGAAACAGATCACATGTAACAAAACCATTGATTTTGTATAGGCGTTCAAACATTCCACCAGAATAAATGATAAATAAAAACCTAATAAAGGTTTTAGACCATAAGCGCAGCAGCACTAATCGACCCAAAAAATATAAGTCGATCAAACCGACTTAACGGATCAGAACAATAAGGGTGCGATTAGAATACCAAGAATAAATACCAAAACCCTAAACAACTCAATAAAAATTGAAACCCTAAATTAGGATATCGATTAGACTGAAAAACAATGAGCAGCAATAAGGAAATCGATCATATATATAGTCGATTAGAGATAACCGACTAATGAAATCAATATAACAGGATCGATTAGAAACCCTAAGAATGATAATTAGGGTTTCGAATGTATGGATCGATTAAAGATAGAACAGATTAAAACCAACTCCCTAACAAATCCAATCTACACGTATATTCAATTAATCCAATAATAGATTAGAGAAGAAATGTATAATGATGGGCAGAATTATGGCCGGATTTTGTTAGGGATAATTTCTTCGTATCGCTTTATCCAAAAGTTTCTCTAGATTTTTTTATTATTTTTTTTTGCGCTAATTGTACATCTTTTTTAGAAGAGTTCAACAAAACTTCCTAAACATCAAAGTCATTTGCTGTTGTAACTACACTAATTCACTTGTTTGCATCTCCATCAAATTCAATCAATCTTTAGGGTGGTTCTTCATATTTTTCTAAGGTAGGTCCCGAAAAAATCTATCTATCGTTTCTAAACAATTTTTGCTCGCAAGGTGGTTCCCGAGCACTGCCTACCTATAAGGTATGTCCGCCCCTGTTGGGAACTTATAACTGTTATTTATATGGCACGGTGCACTCGCCATGACACCTCACTATAATGTCGAAATAGTACCTATGGCCCCCATCATCCGCCACCACTGCACGATGCATGCTTGTTATAGGTGCCACTGCCATTGTGATAACGGGCGTTACCCAATTTTTTTCTTTTTCTTGAGTGTGAAAGTGAAGGGCGTTACCCTATAGGGTAAAGATCGACGTAGTGGCGCCTATAACACTTGCTTATGGCTTAGTGCACCAATTATTAGAAAACTTACGTTTAGCATAGTTAGTGTTACGTAAATGATTTTGGTTGATAAAAATTATTGTAAATTTAAGGAGTTGGTGGTTGTAACTTGTAAGTACTATGAAATGATGTCTTAGCATCTTAACAACAATGAAAGGCTACCTTTGAAAGGCCTCCTTCAATTTTGACGCCAGCTTTTGAGCGCTTAGATCGATTGTAATGGTTCGGTCGAACTTTCGGTTGCTCGGCCTACGGGACGCATCCACCCTATTACATGGGGTTGGTCGTGGTCGGTCGTGGCTTGTGTTTTTGCATAACTCGGTCGCTTGGTCGACCGAGTCCTCTTGGTTTCTTTGTGTGCGAGTGTGTATTTTTATATTGTTTTTGTAGGTATTTTGTGTTTTAATGGGGTATACTTTTTGCAGTGTCCGTGGTCGCCTTATTAAACTAACTTGGTCATGAAAACGGTCGTGCTGAACTGGCATTGATGTGACATGGGTGACGACATTACTACAAGCCTTACTTATTTAGTAGGGTATAAACCTTTTGTGAGGCCGATAAAGCTAAAAAATGTTTGGGATGCCATCATAGAAAAGGGCTGCAACAATTCAAAAATAAATAATAAGCTAAGATTACCCGTCAAGCAGGGGCGGAACTACATAGTAGTTAAGGGGGGCGGTGCCTTCCATGCTTCTTCAAAAAATATCAATTGTTAGTGTAATTTTTTTTTTTTTTTTTTTTTTTATGATCATTTTATTAAAGTGCACCTCACTACAAAATCAAAGTGCCCTCTATCTTAAAGTCAAAAAATGTAAAAACCTTAGATCTATATATTAATCTTAAAAAATATCAGTTTTTATGACCTTTTTATTAAAATGTATCACGAATTTTATCAAGTAACTCTCGTGATAGATTGATGCCTGTATTTATGGGTCTCATCCTCTTTTAATTGGCTTGATGAATTGATGTGAGATGCTTTTGTTTGTATCTTTTGTTTTGTTAATGTATTGTTGCCTTAAAAAAATAATAATAAAAAAAAAAAAAAAAAAAAAAAGTTTCTCAACATGACCGGTTTTAAGTTCAATTTCAGCACGCAATCAAGCCCATTAAAAGTCAACTACAATAGTATTTGTGAGGCTGTGAGCAGTCTATTTTAGCACATCGTGGACACAACACAAGTGTGTCGTAATTGTTACAACATACACCTAGTCATGCTTTCTTGCTCATACTGTCTTACAAAACAAGCATTTTACTTGGATATTTCGAACCAAAATGTCCATATTTTGCAGGTACGGGTTTCTAAGTACTTTTTCGTGTGATAAAAAGGGTATTTTGTAGTCGTGTGTGGTTGAAGTGTTGAACACTGAGAATTAGCATATCATATTAACCATGTAAGTTCATTTTCATTGTAGTAATTGATCTTAATTATAATTATATGAATTGTGCTATATGAAGTTCACCGGTCGGAAAAATTGTTGGCGCAAAGTATAAACTGCTAAGTTTACATGAGTGCGCACTCCCCCCCTACAAACACGTATTAATTTTTGTGTTGATTTCGCTTGAATCACGAGTAAATCAAAATTACATAGATACACTTTGATGCAGCGGTATCAGTAGTTTCTCGTAATTTGCAAATACAAATTTGACAATAATGTCATATCATGATATAATATGTAGGAGTATGCGTGCACTTTACAAATATCTTTCCTACCCAAACTAATATTCATTTGTCAACCGAAATGGATTACAGAACTGAAAATGTCAAACACTTCAAATAGGAAAGAAGGCCTTGAATTCATTACATATGTAAAAATTGTAAATGCAGTACACAAAACGTTACCAATGTCGAAGCAAACTAGGTTCATGCCCCCCTGAGATTTGAAGACCTACCCATACCATGAATTCTTCATGATTCGTGTTCTCAAACTCAAGATGAGCTAGTAGAGACGCTTTACTCCAGACTAACACGAGCACGCAAACACCACAAAAACAAAATGATCCAAAGACTTCTGTATGCCAGAGTTTTCGAATATAACTCTATAGATTATAAAAGATGTACAAGACCGAGCTGAAGATGGGCACTACGAACAGGATTATGATTGATGAGTAAATGGTATTGGCAAGCAAAATGATATAATGCAGAAACTGATGTGATGATGATGAACAACAAATTGGTGATTGGTGCCATTTTTTATTCGTGAGTGCTTCTCATCAACTCTATAGATAGTTTTATACTATCAAAGATGAGGACAATGGACTTTTCTCTTAAAATAGATAAGCTTTTTGAAGTCATGATTATATTTTGATTTTCTTTTCATTTAGATAAAATAATGCATAGTTAGAACAGTCAACCAACCGCAGTTAATAAAGAGATTATATTTTGATTTTACTTATTAAAGAGGTCTCCAAGCCATGTCAAATAAGCATACGTATATGTCGCATCTTTAGCCATATATAATAAAGAACGAACGATGTTCATAATCAAATTGAGCAGACTATAACAGGGACGGACTCAAGGACCACAATTATTTATAGGGTGTGACACAAATTTTTGTTTATAATTATCGGTACTAAAGTTGCACTATAAGGAATTTATTAGCAAAAATGGGGGTTGCACATATCAAGAAAAGACATATTTTAGAAACAATTTACACCTCGTAAGCTAAAATCGGGTGTGGCCTGTGCCACACCCGGCTCCCAAGTGGGTCCGTCCTTGGACTATAATCGTCACTGTACACGACTAAAATCTATAAACACGTATATGTTAGATGTGATCAAACAAGGATACATAAGAGTGCTAGGTGTAGATGGCAAGGTCTATCTCCTCATTCGAGCCCCACATGTGCCACATCACCCTAACACCTCTTCACAACTAACCCGTCATTATCAAACAACAAACCTCAACTTACTCATTCGGCCCCATCATTTACAACTTTATTTTTTTATTTATTTTATTAAATAAAATAAATTCATTTAACTAATTATAAAAAACAATACAACATACTAATTTTATTTCATCCAAATAAAAAAGTTATAATACAGAAAAAAAAACCATACGATATGAAAAAAAAAAAAAAAAAAAAAAAAAAAAACCGATACGAAAATAATGAAACGGATAAATACGATATGCAACATCATCACGAATTTATAAAGACTTATAATTATCGATGAGTGCTGACTTTTCTGTCTAAACTTGCAACACTTGTTCCCTGGCCATTTTCAAGGCGACTTGAAGTTGCAAATCTGGTTCATTATTTCTTAAAAGAGTTTGTAGACCGACCCTGATTATTGGATGGTCTTGAGGCAGCTTAAGTAACCGTTCGACCTCTTGAGCCCGGGTATGCATCTGTCGAATAGTATGAGCTATCTCACCTAACAAGTTGTTAAGCAACTTAAGTTCATTTTCCACTTCATTGCGTAATCGGTAAGGATTGTTCTTTGCACCTCAGCTGGTTGGTTAGCCATAGTGTTTGTGTGAAATTTAGTTATAATTGTGTGACAATACGAAGTTGAGTAAAGATGGTATTTATAGGGAAACTAGCCGTTAGAGAATTTTATTGGAGAAACTAGCCGTTAAGCCTTTTATTCAAATTCGAACTGAAAGTGACATTACATCATATTAAATCATACAAGACCATTAACCATAAATTAGCCATATGGGTTGAACTTGCAAAACCTCCCACACATGAACGTATCAGAAGCTTCTCCCACCATGGAGTTGCTCATAAATTGTCTTTGTAGTGGCGAGACGATCATTGTCATTTACCTCTCTTTAAATAGCATTGAATACTTTACATTCGGAGTTAAGTGTTCACCGTTTACCAACAAGCATATGTTTGGTACGATTGTCACCTTGATTCTTATTGTTGAACATGTCTACAACCCGATTCCAGAATGTCTGATTTATGTGGGTGTGTTGTTCTTGGGAAATGTCACACCAAACTTCAGCCAACAATTTTTCTTCATCTCTCCACCATGAATTAGCCATATTGGTTGAAGTGTTTGAACAAAGTTGGACTATGGGGTCTTATTTATAGTGGATGAATGATGGCTATTTAAAATTCAAATTCAAAGTGGAAGGCAGGATACTATTTAAAATTCAAATTCAAAGTGGAAGGCGGGATACTATTTATATTTAAAAATCAAATTCAAGGGCGGGATAGTATTTAAAATTCAAATTCATTCGAAACGAAAATACAAATACATGAGATACGGAAATACAAACACAAACGAAACAGAAATACAAACACAAACGATATGGAAATACAAATACAACTAAAAATGATACAGAAAAACATAAGGCATTAATCCTTATATCTGTTCCATATGGGGCTCCTTCTTAAAATGAACCACACGTTAAGATATTTCAAGCCTTGCCCACCATAGCGTTCTCTGAACATAGTGTTTTGATACATGGGGATCGCACCCTAGCAACAGGTTTTACCTCTCAAGTAATCTTGAGAAGCTTACAACCCCCACCAGGCAGTGTACCTGATCGAATACAATCATTAGTAACAATTATAAGCAAACAATCAACCCATAATTACATCTAAGCAAACACACGAAAAATCTAGCCTAGCATGTTAAATAGAAGAAAAGCGTAAGATATAATCACACAACACATAGACATATTGAATGATTTGAATGAATACTTATCTTCAATTGAACATGGAAAAATCAAGGGGTTGAAACCCTTGAAAAACTGATAAAATTCAGACTAGGGTTTTTTTCCTCAAAGTTGCACACTAATGAATGAAATTTGGAAAACTATATATAGACTTTACATCGTGACGGCGTCATGTGTTAGATCATGACGCCGTCAACACGCCGCCTTGATAAAATCGTATTGCCTAGATCTATTTGTGACGCCGTCATGTAGGAATTTACTCTGGGCTGTCACGTGTAGTTGGACCCTGACGGCCTTGGTGACGCTGTCAGATCCTAAGCTTAAAAACTCTCTGGATCGTCACGTGTATTTTCCACTTCCACCTCTTTTGTAACTCTTGACGCCGTCATGTACAAAGGCTTGATGCCGTCAGGTACTGTTCCAGCAAGGAAATTTGAGACTTTGCCGTTTTCATCACTTTTATGCTCCAAAAACGTTCAAAATGCTTTCTTTTCCAGATTCTTCCTCCAAAGTACCTAAAATGACAAAAGGAACGATTTAGGGCAATATTTGATCAAATAATCTCGAATTGGGGCTTAAATGACCCCTTAAAAGCGGTACACTTTTCGCCTCATCAAATACCCTTACACTTGAGATTTGCTTGTCCTCAAGCAAATGCGCTTTTATTCTAATCAAAATACAAGTTAGGGGTTATTTAACACTAATATAAAAGTAATTATAACAAATAATCGTTCCACTAAAAACCAAAGACAAGCACGGAGGTCATACACTAGCACCTCACAAATAGTGTTTAGATACTCACATCTCTCGGGTGTAATAAAGTACATATCACAATATGGAAATAGAAAACATCTCTCACTACCTGTCATAGCAAATAGATTACCATAGGCTTGGGAAAGGATCAAACCTCCACCACTTGGCGTAAGCACCTAGGATAAACTATCAAAGAGGTCTTTTAAAGGGTTATAACGTTAGGTGTAGGGATATGAAAACACGGTTTTGTTGGATAAAGGCAATATTTACTGGTGGCGAGTTAATCATCTTGGTTAATTACATGTACAATATGGCGTTGCTAAGCCAAGACTCGACTCGACTTAAGCTAATCAATTAAAAAAAACAAAAACATAAAACAAACATAGAATGAAACGGGATGGTAGTCCGTATGTTTTTTCTCTTCTTTTCTTTTCTTTTTTTTTTCTTTTTCTTAATTTTTTCGATATATATATATATTTTTTTTGCATACATTCTTACCCTACCATCCAAAATAATACATCATAGGGAATGTACATTCCCCTTACACTTGAATTTTGACATACTTTACAATAAACTAATCTAATGACTCGAATCAAGATAATCAAAACACTTGGAGTACTTTTTTAAGATTAATGCACATATGGGGGTAATATATGATGTTCTTCCCCATTACTCCAAAACACAAGTACTTTACCCATGAGTCCCAATTGTCCCAAAACAATATGTACAAGATATGACTCGACTTAGCAACCATGTAATCAATTAGATAATTAACTAAGGGTTTAAACGAATAACAATAATGCACTAAATATAAGTGCATACACGGAAGGCTAAGGCGATTTGGTTGCACATTTGGGTGGGTTGTAACAAATTCTTCCTTTAAGTAAGATGCTTAAAGTTAGAAACGAAAAGATAGGCTCGGAGGGGTGTACTAGGGGTTTCGTGTACTAAAAATGAGTACAACGCTAAGGTGTGGGAAAATTAATTGACTTTACTAGTCAAGTAATATGACTTAAATGGTCAAGTAATTATGATACGGGTTTAAACACAAGGGTGATCCTAATGCCTCTTATCATGTAGTAAATCCTACTACAAGAATGTAGTCTCACTAGCGGTCTCGGGATGCATCACTAATGCAAGTTCTAGAATCTAAATGCTACCGGTACACTCATAAGCACTAATAATGAATGCTTTTCCATAGGTGACAACCGAGTAGCCTTTTTTGTAATGTTTGATAAGAGGATGCTAATATTTATTTTGTAAAACTGATGTGTATCTTGGTGTTAGCTAAGATTTGGCGATATGATCAATGATGGTGTTTTGTACTAAATTAACTATTTCAATATGTCTACCATATATATATATATATATATATATATATATATATATATCACTTAACAGATCTGCATCAATTTGTTAAAAAAAAAAAAAACAACAACAACTGACTACACTAGTACAATATGTGTAGTATCACTTGTGATATTCTGTTTCATATGTATAGTATCACTTGTGATATTAAAGTTTTTTTTTTTTTTTTTTTTTTTTTTTTTTTTTTTTTTTTTTTTTTTCTGCATCATATGTGTAGTATCACTTGTGATATTCTGTTTCATGTGTATAGTATCACTTGTGATATTAATTTTTTTTAATATGTTCTGCATCATATGTGTAGTATCACTTGTGATATTTTATTTCATATCTTTATATATATATATATATATATATATATATATATATATATATATATATATATATATATATATATATGTGTGTGTGTGTGTGTGTGTGTGTGTGTGTGTGTGTTTTGTTTGTTTTGATGAAGGTGTTGCATAACAAACAAGATAGTTTAGTAGCTTGTTTGTCAGCTTTGTGTTCGTTGTGGGATTCTATGTCGACACATATTTTTTGTGTGCTCAAGAATTGTAATGTCATACGTTTCCCAGAACAATTATATATGTTGAGGCATTGGAAAATGGACTTAATTCCACCTGAGTTGAGGAAGAAAATAAATCATTATTTGTGAGAAGAATGAAATTAGCGAGAGTCTTGCAAATGAGGCATCTACTTTAGCGGACGTATGTGTACATATATTCAACAATAATTTCTATGTTTGATGATTTTGAGCTAGAGTTTGAGGATTTCTTTTGATAAGTGTTTGAGGAATTTGCGTTCTGTTTTGTTTTTTCAAATATTTAATGGGATGTTAAATTACTTTCAGTTTTACATGAGCTTCACTATTATGTATCACTTGTGATACTACACTGTAAAGGTAAAGAAAAGTGTTTAAGTTATAGGCAATTCGAAAGCTGGAGGCTGAGCTGGCGATAAAATATGACAATTGATGTTTATTATTCTTTCATATACACTTGTTAAAATACAAAATTCATTATCACATGTGATAAGAATGTGATATTTCACATTCTTAGTTGAGTATCACAATTGATAACACATATATGTAGAGAACAAAAATTAAAATCACAACATTTTATATGAAGTTGATTATCTATTATGATAAATCACATTCTTAGTTGGGTATCTCATTTAATAACACATTTTTATATAGAGAACATAAATTGTTATCATTAGCATTATATATTACTAACCAAAAGATTTTAGCACTAGTTGTTAAAACATAACAATGCAACTGTTTTCATCAACTTGTTTTACTTACTTTTCTTCTTCAACAAACGTCCTCTTCATTGGTTCATCAACCAGCACCTTCATTTTATTCCCAAGTGCTTTCAGGGGAACCTGATGAGGCGAAAAATGAACCGTTTTTAGGGGGTCATTTAAGCCCGGAATTGAATTTATTTGATCAAATATTGCCCTAAATCATTCCTTTTGTGATTTTAGGTACTTTGGGAGTGAATTCTGGAAAAGGAAGCATTTTGGACGTTTTTGGAGCATAAAAGTGAAGAAAACGGCAAAGACTTAATTTTCCATGCTAGGAACAGTACCTGACGGCGTCAAGAAGGAAAATATGACGGCATCAGGAGCAAAATGCATGACGACCCAGAGAAAACCTGAAGGCGTCAGAAGTAGGGCGTCAAGAGTTATTTTGGTGACGGCCTGAAGAAGGATTACACATGACGGCGTCAGACCCAGATCTAGGCAGTCCGAGAACTTTATTGGCGGCCAGATGACGGCGTCAGAAATTCACTCTTGACGCCATCACTTCACAAAATCTATATATACTTTTCTATTTTTCATTCATTAAAAGAGGAACTTGTGTGGAGAATACTAGGGCCGAACCTAATAAACCCTAGGTCGTTTGTAACAGTATTTTCAAGGGTTTTCACCCCTTGAAACCTTTCATGTTCAATTAAGATAAGTCTTCTTTCAATTCATTCAATATGTTTATGTGTTGTTTGAATATATCTTATGCTTGTCTTGATTATAACATGCTAGGCTAGATCTTTCATGTGTTTGCTTAGATGTAATGAAACCTAGATGTTGATTATAGGTTGATTGCTTTTTTATAGTTGTAATAGATGAATGATTTAAATGTTAGGCTTAAGAAAACTGGCAGATCTCCATTGTGTAACTTGCTTGAACGTCTTAAGAAACATGAACCGATGTGTGCTAGGTTTTTATGATTGTATTTAATGCATGAGCGAATTCTAGTGATCCCATGTTACGAGCTTCTTAGCTGGCTCGACATAGGAGTGAAGTAGGAGCTTATAGGATTGGGGAAGTAAGTACGCCACCCCATGAATGGTATTAAGGAATACAATCCGTCATCCATGCAACTGTAACAAGTAATTAACCTGTAAAAGATATCTAGGGAGTAGTGAAATCTAAGTAAACACAATTCTCCCATATATTGCTCACACTACTAGTTAATTTAGTTTATCTTTATTTTTATTATTTTATTTTGATTGCATCTTAGTTATTGGGTTAGTTGATTAGCAACTAATTCCGCCCACTCTTCCAATACCCGAGATTTTATTTGCTTTTCTAAAATATAAAAAAATACAAAAAGAATCATCCCTCACCTCTAGACCTAGTTTTTAGGTTTTCTAATCCTAGCGACACTATTCCTGAGTTGAACGATCAATCCCCCGGTACTTGTCACTATACTATACTACAACGATCAGGTACACTGCCTGGTGGGGGTTGTAAGCTTCTCGAGATCCCTCGAGAGGTAAAGCCTGGTGCAATTCCTACACATCAAGTTTTTGGCGCCGCAGCCCGGGGAATAATTATTGTCTAGGTTAGGATTTCTTTTTATTAGGTCTACTTGCTAGATTCCTTTCTAGTAAGATTTTATTTTTTATTTTTAGGTTTTCTTTAGTGGAATAAACATTGATCGTCTGATTCCTGTTATTCGTGTTTTTCGTCGTAGGATTTTCCAAATGCCCGGCCCAATCCCTTTAGTGGAAAATGAGAACCCACCTAATCTATCGCCTAATCACCACTTTGACTATAATTCTGAAATGGAGGAGTCTGACCATGATGATGACCATAGGGCTAGTCCTTTTTACTATTCAGACTCCGATGAGGATCTAGATGATGGTGATGTGATTAATGAGGATAGGATGGAAGATGAAGTGAACCCTCTTAGGTATGTCGACCCTAGAACAAGGATTGAGAGTGATAGCTCATTCAATATGCAATTTCCTTGTAGGATCAGATTTAGGAGCTTTAATGCCTACCTTAACTCATCTCTCCCAATGAACATAATCTCGCGTAGTGAATATAATAAAATCATGGTAGATGAGTTAGAATACAAAGGAGATAATGTTATTTCTAGGGCAATGTCATTGCATGTGTTTGTAGGAAGCTTCGTTTATCTTGTTGAGTTCATGGTTATGGAGAATCTAGGAGAATTTATTGATAGTAAGTTGACCCAAGTTGTGTTTGGAAAACCTTTCAAAAGGTTGACCAACCTTGATGAGAAACTTATGGAAGGGTTAATTACATTCTTGGATGGGGATGAAGATTTTGTCTACCAAATGCCCCGTGCACACCCTAGGTTCAAGGATTTTTCCATGGAGAAGTGTAGTAGGTATCCGCCCCTAGAAATGCTAAGTGAGAATGATAAGAGAAAAGGGCTTAAATATACTCATGAAAAGAATAAAAGGTATTATCGCGGATGTTTAGAGTTAAGTGATGATTATAAGAAAGATGAGGCGACTATTAGATGGCTCACCCTTGGTTATGTGAGCATAAGCGACACACGATAACCCATGACCTTGAGTCTAGCTACAAGACTCGTAAATAAAGAAAAGCGCTTCTTGGGAGGCAACCCATGTTTTGTGTGATTTTTATTTTTTGTTTGATTGTTATTTGCTTCCGTATGCATGCTTTATTTTTATTGTTGGTAGATCATGTTTTAAAAATAGAATAGTGAAAATACTTTATCTTGTTGTTTGGCTTAGTCTTAACTTCATCCAAAAGTATTTCGCAAAAGATAAGTGTAAAGGGAAACCCCAAATATGTTTTTAAGAAACAAACTCGATCATGATTCTCCACAATATTAAGTGAACATGTATATTCGTATTTGTTAGAGTCAAATGCTTGTATCGAGTCATAATGATGTTTTGCAGGATTTTCCAGGAAGTAGGACAAAGTTTTTTTCTAGAAATTTTCTGGAAACATAACATAAGAATTTCTGCAGGTCACTTCTGACGGCGTCAGGAAGAAATTCCTGACGGCATCACGTGTAAAATTCTGGAAATTTTACCAGTTTTGTTTTTCTAATGGAGTCTTAAAGTTTTTGTTAAATCCTTAGTTTTATAATCTCCAGGAGATCTGCAAACATCATTCCACAAGCATTATATCTTATTTTGTTTTCTAGGACTTGTTAGCATATATAGATTGCCGCCGATTTTACGTGAGGTTGCCTTGTCTATTTTCTCAGGTTTAACAGGTTATATATGACAAGAAGATGATTTATATTCTGGAAGGGAAGCTTTGATTGTTCATTTTCTTGGAGGAAGATCTAACCTGGTTACCATATTATCCATGCCGAGTGAATCAGAGGAGTATTTGATTTCATTCTTTTACCAGTTTTACTTTTACATTCTTTACTTGAACATTGGGGACAATGTTCATCCTAAGTGTAAGGGGAGGGTAAAATGATGATACCTTACAGATACACTTTCGCTTGAGTTTGTTTGTTTGATGGTAGGTGTGTAATATAACTATGAGAAATACTTGTTAGTGTAATTTTAGCGCCAAATTTAAAATTTTTTACAACATTTAGGAGTGAAACTTTAGCCATAGCAAGCGTCTCATGGATAGGAGATTGTATGACTAGCACAAAACCGTACCATTCAGAAAAATTTTCCACCCAAATATGTGAGGTTCGTCTTTAGATTTGATAGGAAAAGCATTTACTATTAGTGCTTATGAGTGTACCGGTAGCATTTAGATTCTAGAACTTGTGTTAGTGATGCATCCCGAGACCGCTAGTGAGACTACATTCGTGTAGTAGGATTTACTACATGATAAGAGGCATTAGGATCACCCTTGTGTTAAACCCGTATCATAATTACTTGACCATTTAAGTCATATTACTTGGCTAGCAAAGTCAATTAATTTTTCCCACACCATTAGCGTTGTACTCATTTTTAGTACACGAAACCCCTAGTACACCCCTCCGAGCCTATCTTTTCGTTTCTAACTTTAAGCATCTTACTTAAAGGAAGAATTTGTTACAACCCACTTAAATGTACACCCAAATCGCCTTAGCCTTCCGTGCATGCACTCATCTTTAGTGCATTATTGTTACATGTTAAATCCTTAGTTAATTATCTAATTGATTACATGGTTGCTAAGTCGAGTCATATCCTTGTACATATTGTTTTGGGACGATTGGGACTCATGGGTAAAGTACTTGTGTTATGGAGTAATGGGGAAGAACATCATATTATTACCCCCATATGTGCGTTAATCTTAAAAAGTACTCCAAGTGTTTCGATTTTCTTAATTCGAGTCGTTAGATTAGTCTATTGTAAAGTATGTAAAAATTCAAGTGTAAGGGGAATGTACATTCCCTATGATGTATTATTTTGGATGGTAGGGTAAGAGTGTATGCAAAAAAAAAAAAAAAAAAAAAAAAAAAAAAAAATCTAAAAATAAAGAGAAAGAAAAAAAAATAGAAAAAGAAAAAACATACGGACTACCATCCCGTTTCATTCTATGTTTATTTTATATTTTTGTTATTTTTCGTTGATTAGCTTAAGTCGAGTCTAGTCTTGGTTTAGCAACGCCATATTGTACATGTAATTAACCAAGATTATTAACTCGCCACCAGTAAAGATTGCCTATATCCAACAAAATCGTGTATTTCATATCCCTATACCTAACGTTACAACCCTTTAAAAAGACCTCTTTGATAGTTTATCCTAGGTGCTTACGCCATGTGGTGGAGGTTTGATCCTTTCCCAAGCCTATGGTAATCTATTTTGCTATGACAGGTAGTGAGAGATGTTTTCCATTTCCATATTGTGATATTACTTTATTACACCCGAGAGATGTCAGTATCTAAACACTATTTATGAGGTGCTAGTGTATGACCTCCGTGCTTGTCTTTGGTCTTTAAGTGGAACGCTTATTTGTTGTAATTACTTTTTTACTAGTGTTAAATGACCCGTAACTTGTATTTTGACTAGAATAAAAACACATTTGCTTGAGGATAAGCAAATCTCAAGTGTAAGGGTATATGATGAGGCGAAAAATGAACCGTTTTTAGGGGGTCATTTAAGCCCGGAATTGAATTTATTTGATCAAATATTGCCCTAAATCGTTCCTTTTGTGATTTTAGGTACTTTGGGAGTGAATTCTGGAAAATGAAGCATTTTGGACGTTTTTGGAGCATAAAATTGAAGAAAATGGCAAAGACTTAATTTTCCATGCTTGGAACAGTACCTGACGGCGTCAAGAAGGAAAATATGACGACATCAGGAGCAAAATGCATGACGACCCAGAGAAAACCTGAAGGCGTCAGAAGTAGGGCGTCGAGAGTAATTTTGGTGATGGCCTGAAGAAGGATTACACATGACGGCGTCAGACCCAGATCTAGGCAGCCCGAGAACTTTATTGGCGGCGAGATGACGGCGTCAGAAATTTACTCTTGACGCCGTCACTTCACAAAATCTATATATACTTTTCTATTTTTCATTCATTAAAAGAGGAACTTGTGTGGAGAATACTAGGGCCGAACCTAATAAACCCTTGGTTGTTTGTAACAGTATTTTCAAGGGTTTTCACCCCTTGAAACCTTTCATGTTCAATTAAGATAAGTCTTCTTTCAATTCATTCAATATGTCTATGTGTTGTTTGAATATATCTTATGCTTGTCTTGATTATTACATGCTAGGCTAGATCTTTCATGTGTTTGCTTAGATGTAATGGAACCTAGATGTTGATTATAGGTTGATTGCTTGTTTATAGTTGTAATGGATGAATGATTTCAATGTTAGGCTTAAGAAAACTGGCAGATCTCCATTGTGTAACTTGCTTGAACGTCTTAAGAAACATGAACCGATGTGTACTAGGTTTTTATGATTGTATTTAATGCATGAGCGAATTCTAGTGATCCCATGTTAGGAGCTTCTTAGCCGGCTCGACATAGGAGTGAAGTAGGATCTTATAGGATTGGGGAAGTAAGTACGCCACCCCATGAATGGTATTAAGGAATACAATCCGTCATCCACGCAACTATAACAAGTAATTAACCTATAAAAGATATCTAGGGAGTAGTGAAATCTAAGTAAACACAATTCTCCCATATATTGCTCACACCACTAGTTAATTTAGTTTATCTTTATTTTTATTATTTTATTTTGATTGCATCTTAGTTATTGGGTTAGTTGATTAGCAACTAATTCCGCCCACTCTTCCAATACCCGAGATTTTATTTGCTTTTCTAAAATATAAAAAAATACAAAAAGAATCATCCCTCACCTCTAGACCTAGTTTTTAGGTTTTCTAATCCTAGCGACACTATTCCTGAGTTGAACGATCAATCCTCCGGTACTTGTCACTATACTATACTACAACGATCAAGTACACTGCCTGGTGAGGGTTGTAAGCTTCTCGAGATCCCTCGAGAGGTAAAGCCTGGTGCAATTCCCATGCATCAGAACCTTTGATATTACATGTGTGTCAGCTTTCTTCTATTTGTTGAATCAATTGTGGAGATGTTGTGCTTTCTTCAATGACAATTGCACTTGTTGTTGATTCTTTTCGTTTGATGAGGCTGTTTTTTGCACATGTCTTATTCAAATCTGCATCAAAATATTTTCATAATTTTTGTTAGTGTACGAATAGTTTATTTGTTTTCAATATCATATGTCAAACAAATAACTATTTGTTATCACAATAGATATTCTACCAATCAACAATAATTTAACTTTTATATCACATGTGATACACTACCAGTCAATATTGTTTTCAAATACAGCGGTAAAACCTTTTGAAACATGCACAATCTATCCATTAAACATACAAATCCACCACAAATCAAACAGAAGCATCACAACATATCTTTTGTTCTGTTATACCTAACTTTTAATCTCTCATATTATCACATAAATCATCACAACATCACAAATGATCGAAAATTAACCAGTGAAACACACTAATAATTATTCTATAACAGTAAAAACTAAAGTATTTGTTGTTTTAGATGTCGATTGTTTCATTTTCTATGTGCTTTATGTGATTTGCACGGTTAATTCAAATACAAAAATCACTAGTGATAATACACATATAAAGTTCAACTTCAAATATCACTGGTGGTACACATGTATGATACTTTTCACTCACACATTTCATTAAACACTTGGTGTGCATCCATGTAAACAAAACTTTTTACTCAGAAACTAAAGCAAATGTAAACACTAAAAAACACAACCAATAAAACAACTAAATAATTAGTCAGAAGCATCATACCTTCATCCCGAGATTCAATAGGTTCATTTTGAACCGGTTTTTTCGTGGATCTGCTTGTGCACTCGATGATTCTTCCATTTTTGTGTTTATTGATGATTTGAACGGTTAAAAGTGGTTATTTTTGATTTGTTATTGTAGTTTTTAATAATGGTTAGAGAGAGAAAGTTGGTTTTTTGTGATATCTGATGTGTGGAAAGTGAGAGGTAGGGGTGGGGTTGGTGGGGTAAGTTTGGTGAGTTCTCAAAAATGGTCCCTCCGTGTTTTATATTATTAAAATTTGTTTTTTTGATCCGACGCTTCCGATTGGTCCATTGGTATGTAGCACTTTTTGAGTATCCAAAAAATTCAAATGCATACCCATTTTTTTGTGCATACCAATGGATAAATCCCCACCCTCCATCCTTTTTTTATCTAATGGCCTAGATTAATCTAAGATTTAATATGCTTAACCTTAATACTCCTAACTATATAAAGCCTTTTCTTTTCTTTTTTCTTTCATTCGCTTCATTTTTTACACATACTTCGTGTGTGTGTTTCCTCTGCTCTCATTCCTTCCATTCATAAATCAGTTATATTACCATTCCGATCATCATCACCGTTCCGATTCACCATCACTATTCCGATCACCATCACTGTTCCGATCATCATCTCATCATCACCATCAATGTTCCGATCACCACTCCGATTACCATCACTGTTCCGATCGACAGTTACCGTGTTTTTCACAATCACCGTTCCGATAACCATTACCAGCACCACTCCGATCACCATCACTGTTCCGATCATTATCATCATTTTTTATGGCTTCTTTTGTTCTGAAATAAGTGTTTGTTTCAAAAGGAGATTTGATTGATATTGTTGCGGTTGATAATGTTGTTGAATCAGTTGATAATTATGTGAATCAAGTTGTTAACATTTCTTCTTATCAAGTTGCACACCAAGTGTTTGATGAAATGTGTAAGTAAAAAATATTTGATAATTTTGTTATCTGCTTTTGTAATTTTGCTTATTAATTAAGTTGTTAGTTGAATTTATGTTTTTAACTGCATTTGAATGCTGTTGTTTGTGTCTAATTGTGGTTTTGAATCCGCTCTGTAACATACGTTTAGTATCACCAGTGATATTTGAAGTTGATGATTATAAGCTGGTTTAGTATCACCAGTGATATACGTTTAGTATCACCAGTGATAATTGTTAGTCTGTTTATTTATAAGTTGTTTATGTTAAGATGTTTAATTTTCTTATATAATATTTTTGACATTTTGATGAGGATGAAAATATAAGTTTGTGGGGATAAGCCGTGAGTATAAGTTACTGATAAGTTATTAATTATAGTGTAATATTGCTTATTATTTATTAATTAAGGTGTAGCTTACAGTGTTTTGAAGTCTTTTCTGTGGTGCTCTATTTAAATGCTTGCACGACTACCAAAAAAGCTTATAGAGTTCTTGGCATTTTTCATGTTGTTTCTGAGTTTAATGTTGAGTATGTAATGAAGATCATTATTGGATTTTACACTAAGGTATTAATTACGTACTTTTTATGCACAAGATGATTTTTGTGCCTTTCACTGTAATAGACAAACGCAATAAATGTTTTTGCTGATGGTATATGTTTAGTATCACTAATGATATGTTTGATATATGTGTAGTATCACCAGTGATATGTTTTATATATGTGTAGTATCACCAGTGATATGCTTGATATATATGTAGTATCACCAGTGATATATTTGATATATGTGTAGTATCACCAGTGATATGTTTGATAATCTGTTTCTTATTGTTGTAATTACTGATAAGCTGTCTATGATACTGGACTTCTTTTGTAGACAACCTGAGAGAGTTAAAGTCAAAAGTTGTGACTGATTTGCCAAGTCTTCCACCCCGAAAAGTTTGTGATATTGTTCAAGTTTTTATGGGTATAAAGAATCCTCCTAAAGGACATAAGAATGACCGTATTAAGGGTGGACGTGAGAAAGCTATTGAGAAAAGTAAGAACCAAAAGAAGGGTTGTAATATTTTTAGTTTAATTGATCACAATAGACATACTTGTCTAAACAAGGGAAAAGTTTCAAATGTCAATGGGGCGGCGACGTAGTTGAAAGTGGAGGCGGTTTATCAGTCGATGCAATTGAAGTATTAGTTTGTTGATTGATTGATTTTTTTACTAAATTGTTAGGTTTATTTAATAGCATTGCTAATTTTATCCTGGACTTGTATATCATTTGTGATACTATTATGTTTTTTTTTCTTCTGAATTGTTAGGTTTACTCAATAGCCCAAGTAAACAAAAAAACCTATAAAATATACAAAATTTCACAAGTGATAATACAAATATCACTAGTGATAATACATATATACAGTTCAACTTCAAATATCACTGGTGATACTACAGGTATGACACTTTTCACATTACCATATTAAACTAAATACCACTCAAAACTTTATCAAACAAATATTCACAAATCAAGATGGATTAAACAATTGCTCGCTATGGCCCATTTCTATAAGTTTGACTCTCTTGTGACAAATAACATGATTCAGTCAAACTAAATACCTACTATTGACTTCCAACTTGTCAACTATACACATTTATTTATAACCGTATAGATTAAAACATAACAACGCAACTATTTTCATCAACTTGTTTTATTTACTTTTGTTTTTCAACAATCGTCCTCTTCATTGGTTCATCAACCAACACCTTCATTTTATTCCCAGATGCTTTCGGGGGAACCTTTGATATATATCAATTAAACTGGTTTAAACTTCGCAAAATAGTTTGGAACATATCAACATATATATCAATTAAAGAATAATAACACAAGTACTCACAAAAGCAAAAATTACCAAGTAAAAACAAGTAACCACATAAATGATGTAATCATTTCATTCATTTTCGTGCTTTATCAAGAGTGATAAAATGACAAATATTCCATAAACTATTAAAGACCTCATAAAAATTAATTCCAACTATTTATTACAAGAGATATATAACTTCTAATTTATGACAAAGACAGGGCATGGAACCAGGTAGCTCTGCTGCAATTTCTTTTCGCATAGCACCATCTTGACCAGTTATAATGATATTCAGATAACACACAAAAGCTTTCTTGAATGCTTGGAGTAACCATGCATAAGATTCTATAGTTTCATTCTTAAGCAGGCCAGAACCAACAATAACACATCTCTATGATTGTCAGTGATTGTCAATTGCAGTAAAAAGGCACAAAAACCATCATGTACCTGGAAAGAGAAATATCTCAGGTGAT
The DNA here is from genome assembly GCA_030686995.1 of Artemisia argyi. NCBI lineage: Eukaryota > Viridiplantae > Streptophyta > Magnoliopsida > Asterales > Asteraceae > Artemisia > Artemisia argyi. The sequence goes on along the minus strand of CM060706.1, from coordinate 152,848,316 downwards.
AATATATACAAAATGTATAAAAAAAACAATGAAATATCACTAGAGATATTACAAATTAAAAATTGCAAAAGACAGCTCCATCAAACGAAGAATCAACAACAACTGTAGCTAGGGTTCAAAAAAGCACAACAACTCCATAAAAAAAATTTAAGAACCTCGAACAACTTTGATATCGCCTGTGATATCACCTGTGATATCATAAGATCCTCCATTACCACAACTGATTCAACAAATAAAAGAAAGCTGACACACATGTGATATCACAATTTATATCACCCGTGATATCACATTTGATATCACCTGTGATACAACTGAGAAACCAGGCAATATAGAAAAGGAGACATGCTTATGTTTAAAATATACCTTTACTTTTATCAATATATGGAGATAGTTTCAAAAATTCGCTTGTCACTAGAACTGCATTTACAATTTTCTTTTTAGATACCAGCACATTGTATGCAATTTTAATGTCTAAAGCTTTATTAACATAAACTAACCGTTTGAAGCTTCTCTCGTGTCCATGTGCGCATAAATATCAGCTTCTACATTTTTTTCAAAAAGTAAACATTCAATCTCTCATGTAAAACAAAAATATATACACACACTAAAAGTCACATCATATATACTAGTTATCAGTACAAGTGCTCTTTATCAAAGGTGATATACTACCAAAAACTGAATAAAACCACTACAACTATTCATCATCACAGATGTTATACTACGAAAAACAGAACAAGTTTACTACAATTGTTTTATCACTAGTGATATACTACCAAAAACTAAAGAAAATCATAACACTAATCACTGGTGATATTTTACCAAAAATCTAAAAAATTCACTACAACTGTTCATCATCACAAATGTTTTTTATCACAAGTGATATTTGACAAAAAAATGAAGAAAATCACAACATTCATGACATTATTGTTGGGAACATACTTTTGTATTTAGTCAAGTCTCGGTCATTACCTTTTGTAATAGGTTGCTTAGTTATTTATTTCATTATGTTTAAGTTAATAGGCTTATGTATTAATGTCCAATGGGCCTTGTAGCCCACGATTTAGAAGAATGTAGGAGGAAGGGAGTGTTGCCCTACTCCTCCCCTATATATACTAAGTTTATGTAACCTTGAATATTGTTGGTTATTTTGATATCTTAATGAAAATATTGTTCTTTCACTTTTCATAAATCTTGTAATCAACCAATCCTTATATTTATCTCATTCTTTACTTGTGTAACATCAATATGGGCACCTAACAAGTGGTATCATTCGCCTAATAGAGATTGAAGTGTTGTTCTTGGTGTTAACGTGGGTTTAAGGGTGTTTTTTCTTTATATTTTTGCTTTTTCTTGGTTTCGTTCACTCAAATCTTGAAGCTTGGACAAGTTTCAAGGTTGATATAGTGATTAGAAGCTTAGATTTTGCATAAAGTTTTGATCTTTTAAAGATTTTAGTACCTTTTCTCCTAGTTTATTGAGTTTTGTAGCTTCTTTGATATTAAAAAAACTAGTTTTTGGTAGCTAAATCTTTCATATTTAGTGTTTTCTAAGTGTTGGGGAAGTTATTTGATCAATAGAACCTTATTTCTAAGCATTTTTCTTCAAAAATTAGTGATTTTTACATGTTTCTGGTCATCCTACGCGTAAGATTTTGCAATAGTACAACTTTATAGCTGTCAACAGTACTTTTTGGTCAGTCTACGCGTGAGTTTTGCCTAAAACCCCATTCCTACGCATAAGTTCACTGTTTACGCTTAAGTTTTGGTGGAAAACCCCTTTTCTACGACTAAGATCCATTCCTACGCTTAAGTTTCAGATCCTACGCTTAAGTTGCCAGTTTACGCAGAACTTGGATTCTTACACATAAGATTTACTCTTACGCGTAAGTTACAGATCTAATATTAAGCTTCATCAACAGTCTTCTCGTCGTGCAACGGTGACTCAGTACTTCCCTAGCTTGGACAAGTTTGAAAGATTTGTTTGGTCTTTGAACCATACGCATAAAATCTTACGCATAAGCTTAAACTTACTGATTGGCCTCAGACAGTCAAAAAATATTAACCAAGTAATGGTCAACAAGTCAAACAGTCTAAACCAATACTCCGCGGAGTTTAGTGTTTCCCCGGATCGTTAAATCCCAACGAGGCGTGAAATCTGAAATAAAACGACTTCGAGATCAGGTGAATTGAACAGGAAAAGGGTTTAAGTGATTGTACTACTGAAATATAAGTATGAATAGCTTTGATAAGCTATATCAACTAATACGTGAAATCAAATAAGTACAAATGAAAAGGAACTGGAAAACGTAAACGTTTAATATTTAAACGTAAACAAAAACAACTTTAACTATAGTAGGAGTTTGCAAGCCTTAGGGGCTTAAATGCAAATTAAATAAACTTAGAATATTTATTTTATAATTACTAATTTATTTAAAATTTAATAAAACCTAAAAAATGTAAAAAGATATAAATTGTACGTTTAAATAAACGTAAGCTTACTAAACTAAATGTGAATTCTGTTAAATAAAACTCTCACAAATATTAAAATTATATTTTTGGAATCCTAAACTTATTAGAAAATTATTAGAAAATTAAAATTATTTTTATAACTATTTAATTAATTATTATTATTTAATAACTATTTTTAATTATTTAATAATTCACTAATAAATAGAAAAATGTAAAATAAGTCTAGAAAAATAAAATTAAAATTTCTAAAAGTCGAAAATATTATAAAACTTATTTTAAAACTAAAATTATATTTTTCACACTATTTATCTAATTATTATTATTTAATTAGTATTTAACTAATTATATTGATTTAAATTATTATAAATACTAAAAAGACTTAGATAATTATGAAAATTTTTATATATCTAATTAACCATCACAGGAATCCTAAAAAATTATAAAAAGTTTATTTTATGTATTTTTAAACTAATTTACTAATTATTATTCTATTTATTAATTAATTACCAATTAAACTAATTATATTATAAAAAATAGAAAATTAACAGTATAAAATCTAGAAAAATTTATAAAAATGTTTTAACTTATATAAAAGCTAGCAAAATTATAAAAACTAGGTGGTACTTTATAAAATATAATTATGCTATTTAATTCTTATTTATTAATTAATAAGTAATTAAACTAATATTAATTCTAAAAACCACTAGATGACAAAAGAAAAATCTGGAAAAATTTATAAAACTACTTTAATATAAAAGAGATTTAATAAAAATATAAAATAGCAGAAGTGCTTATAAATAAGCTAAAAAGAAAATTAAATAGATAATTTCTATTAAATAGAAGCTATCACTATAATTAAGTTTTGCTTTTTCTGTTTTTTCTTTTACAAAACTATTAAAATACTTAAATTAAGAAACTTTTATAAAGACAACTGATTTGGAAACCAAAAATAAGCACTGAGAGTGCTTATTACCCTTGACAGTTGACTAAGTTTGACCAAACAAAGAAATGAGCTCAAATGAGCTTATATGGGGTCCACAAGGGTGAAATCTGGTTCACCTAAGTTAATTGGCCTTGAATAAGCTAGACTTGATGATATAAGCTCAATGGATAAACTAAAAAGCTATAATAAGCAACTGCTTATTGGGTGTCTGGGTCAGAAATGGGACAGATTTCAAGTGCGATTCCAAGTGGGGTCTACTAGTGCACAGGTCAAATATTGAACCCTGATAGGAGGGGGGTTGTAAGGACCAAAATTTGAGCTTGTGGGACCACTGTGGTGGTCACAATCAACCACCAAAGTGGTGGTTGTGGTGGTGATGGTCTGATGCACAGGGCATCATCTTGCCCTGCAACTGTGTTCAAGGGGCAAAAAGGTCCTTAATAAAAATTCACAAAATTTAAACAACCATGGGAATCAAGAGTTCAACTGGTAGACTCACTCTAAAACAAGTTTCAAGGCCTGATACAACTCCTGAAAATCACAATAAATCCTGCTAGTTTTGGAAAAATCTGAAGTAATGCAAATTTGACTTTTTCTAATTTTTACTCAGTTGACTTATTTGAACTTTGCTTGATCCTAGATGATTATATATGTTATGAAAAGCTTAAGTAAAGCTAATTTAGGCTTAAGCTACTGGTAATAAGCTTATGTGAGGGTTTATAGTACTCAGAACACCACACAGTTAACTGTGAGGTCTTATTTTAGTGATTTTTACTTTCCTATAACTGAGACTTAGTTTTAAGGTTGTAAATAGCCTAGTGTGACTTACTTAAGTATACTCAAACCATAACCACAGCAAAACAGCCACTAGATCACAGGTATAAAACCTGATCCAAACACCCCTTAACTTGACTGGGGTGGGATTTTTTTCAAAGCAAACAAAGGATTTTAATCAACTTACTAACACAAAACCTGATATTATGCTTATATAAACTTGTTTAAGTCCAATTATACCAATAACAACAACTACAACTCAGAAATCAAAATCAAGCTACAAATTACTAAAATATGAAATACTAAACAACTATTAAAACTACTGAACAACTATTATTTTTTATTGTTGTATTATCAATAAAAACTCTAAATAAACACAGATTAAATAAAATCAAGCAATAACAACAATAAGTAAAGTGAATAAGCTTGAAAATGGATAAAATGGCTTACAATTGAGTGACTGTGGGTATCAAAACCAAGAACCAAGAACCCTAATTCCTCCCTGAGGATCTAAACCCAATTTCCAAAGCTTCTTTACTTCCAAAACACCTCTGAATCACCAGAATTTCATTTCAACATCAACAGTTGACTTATGTTGACCAATTTGTATTTTGTGGATTTTTTTTAGCTAAACTGATTTGTAAGTTACTAAAAGCTTTATTGAGCTTATTAGGAGCTTATGTGAGCTTATTGAGTCTGTAATCATCAACTAAGAACAACACTTAAGTAGAATGAGATTTTTGAAAATTTGAGAATTGCATAAACTGGATTCATTCATAAAAACTGAAATTGATTATTGAAATAAGTTCACATACACTGAAAAACACTAAACAAAGTACTTGAAAGCTAAATGTTACACTGGAAATTAGAACATAATTAAGTCGACATACATTTTTCTAGACTAAACTAGATATTACTCCACATTGCTTCCCCTGCTTTCTTTATAGAAAATTGAGACTCCCCACATGTCTCTGACAATATCCCACTTCTAATCTCAGCCTTTGATTGAGTCAAATCCATCCAAGCCGTTTAAACTGCTTTTGGCGCCAAAAGTGAAATTGGTTGCTTGTGGCCGTTTTTTCTCAATTAATGCATATTGGTGTGTTGTGGAGGTGTAAGGGGGACAATTGAGATCGTTTCTGACCAAGTTGGGGTGATATGGAAGAAAAACTAGGAAAGTGGGTGCTACAGTGGTGGACTTGGTGGAAAAAGGTGGGAAATGCATTTATTGTGGTGTGGTGTAGTTGGTGAGGTGGAAGGGATGTGATGGAGAGGACAGGTGGTGGTGAAAGGTGGCAAATACCATGGTGGTATTGGTGTTTGCAGGCTGGGGTGAGGGTGGTGAGCAGTGGTGGTGGTTTTGGGGGAGGTCAAATGGGGTCAAACCCCCGTTTATAATATTAAGGGTGTTGGGTTTGTTTTTGGTGGGCTGGGAAAAAGTTGGGCCCAAGGAAAATAAAAAGGGTGGGCTAGGCTTAGTTTTTGGATTGGATTGGTGTTGTGGGTTTTATAATAAAAAGGGTCCGTTTGTATGTATTAATAAACAAGGACCAATTTTGTAATTTGGACAAAATTGATGGGCTGAATTTGTCACTTTTCCAAACTACTTCCAAGGACTAAACCTGTAATAAAACCATAACACAAGGACAAAAGATGCATATTTTCCATTTTTTAAACCCAGGGACCTTTTCTGCCAATTCCTCAAACTCCAGGGACCAAACCTGTAATTTTCTGAAAATTGAAGGGTTGAAGTTGTAATTTCCCAAAAGTTATCATAAGGTCCATTTATGCCATTAAATAATAGTGCAAGGTTTATTTTTCATATTTTTCCATTTTCAAAACCTTAAGGACTATTTTTGACATTTTTGAAACTTGAGGGACTAAATTGTCATTTTGCAATTTTTAACTTTAAAGGACTATACTTGACAACTTATGAATCCCTAAGGACCTTTGATGATATTTTTCATGTTTTGATTTACCAGGGACTAGTTTTGCCAATTTTTCAAAGTTCAAGGACTGAAACTGTAAATTATGTGAAATGTGTTGTTTTTCATCAGTTTTCAATCCTTTTGCATAAAAACACAATCCAGGGATATTTTATGTATTTTAAGGCATTCCTGTGTGTTTTTATATGTTTTTGCAGTATAAATGTAACAGAAATGATGAGTATTTACACACTCATCACTTACGCATAAAAGAAAATCTTACGCGTAAACTTACTGTTTACGCATAAAATCAACCTTTACGCATAACTTTTACGTCTACGCATAAGTTTTGTGTTACGCGTAAGATTATCTGATCTTAACCAAAGGAACGTACATTTCAATCTTCTATAAGATCCAACATTACGCAAGTGTTCTAAGATGTCTTAACCACCAAATTAATACTTCTCTCATCCTCAGCAACAGCAACATCAGCAGTATCAGCCACAACAATACCATCAGCAACAATCGTATCAACAACCATCACAATTACACTTTCAGCAACAACCGTTTCAGCCAAAACAACAATATCTCTTGATGCAACAACATCAAATCATTCCTCAACAACAACCATATCCAATGTCACAACAACCCACTCAGTATTCGTCCAAACAACCTCACTGGTTTGATAGAATGTGTGAAGTTATTACGACTCAACAATCCAGACATGAGGCAGGATCACTTGAAACACCTCCAATGCTAACACCTGGGAACTATGTTCAGTGGTCAAGTCGATTCTTACGATTCCTTGAACTTAAGAAACCCAATGGGAAATTCTTGAAACAAGTGATACTTGAAGGACCATTTGAGTGGCCAACTAGACTTGAAAGTGGAGATCCATCTGCTGATCCTCCTCGGGCTCCTGTAGAAAAACCCGTTCCAGAATCTCAACTCACAGAAGATCAGAAACTACATCGTGAAGCTGATGAATATGCAATGGCCTATATACTTCAAGGAATACCAAATCCAATTTATCGGAGTTTTGATGCTCAAAAAACGGCTAAAGCTATGTGGGAACATGTTCATCTCCTAATGGAAGGCACTCAATTAAACAAAGATGATATGGAATCTAAACTTTACATGGAATACACTAACATCTCAATTGAACCAGGGGAGTCACTTGAATCCTATTATCATCGTTTCACTAATGTGGTAAATGATTTGGAACGACACAAAATTACAGTACCAAGGATCGCAGTGAACTCCAAATTCGTTGGTAGTCTTGGTCCGGATTGGCAAAATTATGTGACATTCGTTCGTCAAACAAAAAATTTTCATGATGCACCGTATAGCTTGTTGTATGACTTTCTGAAACACCATGAACCTGAAGTGGAGAAAGATCATGCTCTTCAAGGAGGTTACTTACCACCACCAACACCAAATTCTTTGGCACTCGTAGCTCAATCTCAGTATACTCCACCTCCAATGTCAAATCATGCTTATGTTCAGGAACAAAATTACTTCAATTACCCACAACCTACAACTCCAAATCAGATGATCCCATATGATTCTTCACAGCAATCTAATCAACCTATTCCCTATGAAAACAGTGAGTCAATGTACTACTCTAATTCTAATGACGATGAAGATGATGACTTCAATACGTTGAATCAAGGACTTGCTCTCATTGCTCGTGCCTTCAGCAAATTCTCAAACAAGACAAACAACCGTCTTCGCTCTTCATCAAACACTAGGAATCAAGCTGTCATTCAAGATGGGAGGGTTGAGATACAGAATCGAAATTATGGACGATCAGGTGGTTATTCGGGAAATTCTGGAAATGAACAAAGGTTCAACAACAATGGAGGGTTCAGAAACAACTCTGGTGCTACTCAGAAAAGGAATGAAAGTGTTGCAACTGGGAACTCTAACTCTGGGAATGCAGTATGGTGCTACAACTGCAATGAGAAAGGTCATATTGCAACAGCATGTCCAAAACCGAGAACTCGGGGCAGTAAGTTTCACAAGCAGGCATTACTCATGGCTCTCAAAGATGAAAAGGAAGGACATTTCACTGAGCAAGAGAACAACTTCATGGCAAATGCATACAACGATGATGACATGGAAAATCTAGAAGCAAATGCAGCTATGATGCTTATGGCCAACATGCATGAACTTCATATGAATGATTCAGGCCCAGTGTACGACACTGATGGCTTGTCTCAGGTACATGATCTTAATGCATGCCTAATACATGAAATTGCATCACCCTCTGCTTCTGAATCAGATAAGGCGCAAGTTGTTCCATCTGACTCATCTTTATCTTCTCAAGAAGATGAACAAATGAACACAGTTGTTATATTTGATGATGACACAGTTGTTTCATTTGATAATCCTATTGAGAATGATAAACATAATCCTGTAGAACAACATGAACCATTGTTTGATCCAGACCCTGACCTTATATTGTTGTCTAAACAACTGAATGCTCAACAATTGCAAATAATGAAATGCAATGAGAAAAATAAAGCTTTAAAAGAAACAAATAAGTCACTTACACGAGACATTGAGTGTTATAAAATACAACTTTCAAATATGGAACACAAGGTTAAACATGAAAAAAGTTTTGAAAAAGCTTTTCAAGAATATTACAATAAAGAACAAGATCTTCAATACAAAACGCAAGATTTAATTGAGTCAAATGGGAAGTTGGTTTCAAAACTTGAAAATGATAAGTGTGAACTTCAAAAACAGGTTGAACAACTTCAAAAAGAACTTTCAAAAACTCAAACAGAGCTGTCAACTTGCAAAAAGGATTTTTATGAACATAAAGTGCGAAAAAGGAAATATGAAGAAAAGTTAATATATGAAATTGTCGATCTAGAAAAACAACTTAAAGAATTTCGTAATGTTGTTTATAAAACCGGGGGCTCTGTCACAACAATTCAAAATTTTACTTTAAAACCGAGACCCGATAAAGGTTTTGCACTTGGTGATTACAAATCAATGTTTCTTCACAAAGCATTCAAATAAAATCCTAAAGTTTACATTATGGAGTATATGCGTGATGATACGATTGTGCGTACTATTGTTTATGATACTGAGGAAGAGGAAGAACTTGAAGAAGAGAGTCGATCAAAAATGAGTCAAGTTGAATATTGGAAACCATATGATTATTCAAAAGCTCCTCACATTTCTAAATCTTTTGTTCCTCAAAAGGAAATACCTGAGAAATCTTGGTTTGTCACTGAGTCATATGTTTCATCTTCTAATGCGGCTCCTGTCCAAACTGTGGCACAAGTAAATGGTCCTTTACCATCTTCTGGTGAAGTTACACCTTTACCAAAAAGTTGTCGTGTTTTAAATTATTTCAAAACTTTTATGGAAGACATCGAAATTTTGGAGGATACAATTGAACGTAATTCAGAAATAAAAGTTGAAACTTTTCAATCCGCTTACGAGCGAGAAAAGAGAGATATTTTTCAAAAACAAATGTTGCCAATCGTTCAACACCTCCGTCATTGTGTTACAAGTTGGGAACAACATCTTCAAAAAGAAGTCAAATCAATGATAAACGTTTTCAAATAAAATGAAAATGTGATTTTGGTTCAAAAGCATAGAAACAGAGTTTTGAAATTGATGCCGATCGACTCTTGGAAGAAGTTCTCAATGCTGATATTCTGTCTATTGTCATGAATGATCTCTATAAATCTGGTACTTCTATGCTTGTGGAAGATCACTGTGCTGATAATGATTTGTTGAACACCGAAATTGAGGCAAAACAATGATGATGTGAGAAAACAATTTTCAAAAGAAATTTGTCAACTCAAATAAAGGCTTGAATGGTGTCAAGCTCAAAGTCTTGAACTGGAATTACAACTTCAAAGTCAAAATGTTTCAAAAACTTGTCAGATTTGCAAAAACAATGAATCGTTCAAAAATAAATGTCTTCAATATGAAAAAGAAATTGCGGATTTAAAAATTGAAAACGTCGAGTGGCAACAAAACCGCGATCACATTCATTATTGCAATGGTTTACTTGAGTCTGATATTTAGGATAAAAATCACATCATCATTGAATTGAAAGAGAAAATTAATCTACTTCAAAAAGGAAAGTTTGTTGACACCACTGTGATAGTACCAAAATTGTACCAAGTAGATAAAACTGATAAGGGAAATGATGTTCAAAACACTAATGTTGACCCTTCCACTTCCACAGGACTAGTATCCATTAATAGCGTTAGAAGACCCAAGCGAAAAAGTAACAAGAAGAATAGGATCTTGCAACCTAAAAGAGGAACACTAGAAGCTCAAGAAGCAGAAGATCAACTTAGGAATTCGAATAAAACTCATGTTGCATCTGATTTAGATTCTAATCTGGCAAATTGTAATCAAAATCTCAATGTAACAAATGATGAACATTTGAATGTTTTGAATATTAATGCATCTTGTGTGTTTTGTCGTAAAAGTGTATCATCTGGTGATCACGCAAAATGTGTAGCTAATTCTCTCTTAAATCGTCATAAGAAACGTAGGACAGGCATTCCTTCTAGGCCCACTATTGCCTCTAAGTCAATATTAGGAAAACCGCCATCTACGGTTTCTAATGATGTTGTAGTTACCCCCATAATTGAAAAGAACAAATCTAGGAACAAGCCCATAACTAGTGAGTTCACCAAAAAGAAAGCGAGAACTAGTTGGAATTAGCAACGTTGGTTACAATATAAACCAGAATTTAAATGGATTCCTAAATTATTGAATACGTGTGCTTCTAACCAACAGGAACCCGCACTTTCTTTGGGTTCCACCCTTACTTCTGTTCCATCCTCGTCGTCTTCTTGTGATGCAGGTGGTGCAGATTGTTCTTTGGATTGTTGATAGTGGATGCACCCGACATATGACAGGCAATCTCAAACTGTTAGTCAACTTTGTTTCAAAGTTTATCGGAACTGTCAGATTCGGGAATGATCATTACGCTTTAATCATGGGATACGGTGACTATGTCAGTGGGAACATTGAAATCAGTCGTGTTTATTATGTGGAAGGCTTAGGTCACAACCTCTTTTCAGTCGGTCAATTTTGTGATGGGGATTTAGAAGTAGCATTTCGTGAGAAAACTTGTTTCGTTCGTGACTTACAAGGAAATGATCTTATGTTCGGCTCACGTGGTTCAAATCTTTATACTATATCAATGTCTGACATGATTGCAACATCTCCGATATGTCTTCTCTCCAAAGCAGAATCAACTAAATCTTGGTTATGACATAAACGTCTTTCGCACTTGAATTTCAAAACTATGACTGAACTTGCTCGTCATAAACTTGTTGATGGTTTTCCAATATTCCGATTTACCAAAGATCACTTATGTTCGGCCTGTGAACAAGGAAAAAGTACTCAAGCTCATTTTCCTTCTAAAACCGAGCACAGTACAAATTATGTTTTACAATTGCTTCATATAGATTTGTGTGGCCCAAGGCGTGTTCAAAGCATCAACGGTAAACGCTAGATACTTGTAATTGTTGATGATTACTCCAGATGGACTTGGGTTTATTTTCTTCGAAGTAAAGATCAAGCTCCTTCAATGATCATCACCTTTCTCACTAAAATTCAAGTTCAGTTACGCAACACGGTCCGAATGGTTAGAACTGACAATGGTACCGAATTTAAGAATAAGACTCTTCGGTCATATTTTGAGAAAGTGGGAATTGAACATCAAACATCTATTACACGAAGCCCAGAACATAATGGAGTTGTTGAAAGACGCAACAAGACGTTAGTGGAAGTTGCAAGAACCATGTTGATAAATGCTCAATTACCAGATTACTTATGGGCAGAAGTTGTTTCAACTGCATGTTACACCCAAAACCGTTATATGATCACAAAACACCCTCGCAAAACACCTTATCAACTTGTTCACAAAAGAAAACCAAACATCGATTACTTTCATGTATTTGGAGCACTTTATTATTCGAAAAATGATCGTGATGATTTAGGTAAACTTAAAGCAAAGGCTGACATCGGAGTGTTCGTAGGATATTGTGAAAATTCCAAAGGCTTTCGGATATGGAATAGTCGTACAAGAGAAATTCAAGAAACTATTCATGCTAATTTTGATGAACTCACACAAATGGCTTCTGAGCAAAACAACTTAGGACCCGAACACAACTGTCTTAACTTTCCGGACTCTTCGGCTGAACCATTGCCTCTCAACCGCAAGGAATTGGAAACCCTGTTTGCTCCACTGTTTGATGATACAATTGTATACCGTTCTTTTGAGATCTCACCAATTTCCGCTACACAACCTGAAAATATTCAAGTACATGACTCACCTCAACAAACAACAACAACTGTTGACAAAGACGGTCCTCCAATTGCATCTCCTATAACAGCAGAACAAACCGCTTCCAACTCACGACAATCAGCTGAAGATCCTACACCACAATCAGTTCCACAACCCGTAGAGTATGATCCAAATGCGTTCTTTAAGCCATTTGCACCGGCTCCAACATTCCCTGAAATAGCTGAGTCGTCCACACGAAATTTGCATCCTGCTAACATGCGAGATACCTATCAACTACACCCTTCGACACACAAATGGACTCGAGATCATCCCTTAGTTCAAATTACTGGCCATCCAGATGCACCAATCATGACGAGACAACGACTTCACACAGATGGTGAAACTTGTATCTATGCACTCACAGTTTGTCAAGAAGAACCTAAGAACATCAAAGAAGTAATGACTTATGACAACTGGATTGAATCTATGCAAGAGGAATTTCAGCAATTCAAAAGATTAGAAGTCTGGGAATTAGTTGAAAGACCTGACGGAGTCTTTGTCATTGGACTAAAATAGATTTGGAAAAATAAGCTGGATGCAGAAGGCACTGTCATACGTAACAAATCACGCTTGGTAGCTAAAGGATACTCTCAAGAAGAAGGAATTGATTTTGAAGAATCCTTTGCTCCAGTGGCTAGACTTGAAGCTGTTCGGATTTTTCTGGCATATGCTGCTCATCAGAACATGGTTGTTTATCAAATGGATGTGAAAACGACATTTCTGAATAGAGAACTCCGCGAAGTAGTTTATGTCAGCCAACCAGAAGGCTTTGTTGATCCTGAGCATCCCAATCACGTTTACCGACTCAAAAAGGCTCTTTACGGACTCAAACAAGCCCCAAGGGCGTGGTATGACAAACTATCTGCTTTCTTATTGGCCAATAAATTTTCTAAAGGTTCGGTGGATCCAACATTATTTACAAAAACATACGGGGTGGACTTACTAATTGTTCAAATATATGTCGATGACATTATTTTTGCTTCAACAAATAGAAGTTACTCAAATGATTTTGCAAATTTAATGAAAGAAAATTTTGAAATGTCCATGATGGGTGAACTTTCGTTCTTTTTAGGACTACAAGTTCATCAATCACCCCGTGGAATTTTTCTAAATCAGTCCAAATATGCTTTGGAAATTTTAAAGAAACATGAAATGATGAGTTGTGATACTTATAATACACCAATGGCCTTTGCCACAAAACTAGATGCTGATTTACATGGGACTCCTGTTGACCCTACCAAATACCGAAGTATTATTGGGTCACTCATGTATCTCACAGCTAGTAGACCTGATATAGTATTTGCTGTCTACATGTGTTCTCGTTATTAGTCCAAACCAACTGAAAGGCACCTCAATGAGGCTAAAAGAATCCTTCGATACATAAAGGGGACCATTAACTTGGAAATCTGGTATCCGAAGGATTCTGGTTTTGAACTAATTGCTTTTTCAGATGCTGACCATGCAGGATGCTTAGACACACGCAAAAGTACATCTGGTGGATTACAATTTCTCGGAGATAAACTTGTGTCTTGGCAATCTAAGAAGCAGGACTGCACATCACTGTCGTCAATAGAATCTGAATACGTAGCTATGTCTGCTTGTTGTGCTCAAGTCATCTGGATGAGATCACAACTTAAGGACTATGACTACATATTCAATAAGATTCCGATCTACTGTGACTCCAAAAGTGCCATTGCCATTTCCTACAACACCGTTCATCATTGCAAATCCAAACACATTGATCTTCGCTATCATTTCATCAAGGAGCATGTCGAAAAGGGTACAATTGAATTATATTTTGTGGGAACTGAATACTAGTTGGCAGACTTACTCACTAAAGCATTACCTCCAACAAGGTTTGCTGATCTAGTCCACCAAATTGGTATACGATGCTTGACTCCAGAAGATCTGAAAAAGTTTCTAAAACACAAGTGATTGTCAAACATCAAAACTATCATTGTAAATATTTTTTCCAAAAACAAAATAGAAAAATATAAAACCAAAAAATAAATAAAATAAAAAAAATAAAAATAAAAAGGATTTTCTCTTTTCTATCCTTTCACTTTTCCAAAAAAAAAATGCAAGTACAAACCTCTCTTTTCAACACTTTATTTTTTACAAAGTTCTAAAAATATTTCAAAAACAAGTGTTGAGGGGGAGTTATAGTAATTTTTTAAAATTTTCAAAACGTTTACTTCGTACTTGCATTTTACCAAAAATATTTTCTACTTATAAAATTAATGTGTTGCTTAAAAGGTTTTTCGGGTTACTCTCCTTGACTATTGAAACAAATTTTCAAATTACAAAAGCATCGGTCTAAGGTCAAGGGGGAGCAAATTTATCCAAAATTGTTCTTTTATAATACATGGTGTAGTCAACAATTGTTAAATGTGAGTTAGTTGGACATTAAACTTGAAAAGCATACTAAGGTTAAGGGGCTAAAGTTGTCTACACATGAAACTTGTTTTAATCCTTAGTCAAAATAGAATTTGACCATTAGCATTTACTCCCACCTGCAAAATCTGTATTCACATTTACTACTCTCACCTAACGATATCAACGACTCACAATCAATCTAGTAATCCAAACGTTGTTCTTCAAATCTGTAATTGCCAAAGTGTTTTGATCATGTTTCTTAACATTAGTTTTAATTTCAACTAAATCCAACGGTTAATTTTGGCTATAATCGTTAAAAACGATTTAGGGTTTGTGTAGATTTAGGACACGAGATTAATGGTGTTAGTGTTTGATTTAGTTAGTGGGATTTGTTCCTAGGACATCACTAAACATGTTTATGATCTCTAATCATGCCCAGTAACACTAATCATTCAATACTCAAAATTAGGGTTCATCGTATGAATTGGGTAATTTTGATCTGTGATGATTTGGTTAAATTAATTGCTTAGGATGATGTTTATTAGTGTTTATGGTCACGTCTTAGTGCGTTAATTGTTCCAGAAACATGATTTGAGATTGAATTGATGAGTTTAGGTCAAGCGACACTAGCAGTTATGATTTTGAGTTTGTGTGGATGTAAATTGTTATAAATTGGTCTAAAGGTTCCTTAGCATGTATCAAACACTCGTCTAACTTCTTTTTATACCCAGTATCATGATTTTGTGAGTTATGATTTGATGTTCATGCGTTCTTATGCATAAGTCTGTTTTTGTGCATGTCTACGCATAAAAAAAATTATAAAAGCATTTGGGATAAATTTGGATATTGAAATTGATCAGTGGTTGTGTTTAAATCTTTCAGGAATCAAAGAAACATAAAATTCGAAGGTGATTTTACAATCAGATGCATTCCTACGGGAAAGATGAATCATCTTACGCATAAGATGAAATCATACGCGTAAGATTCGACCCGTTTGAAAAACTTGTCTTGGATAAGACAATGTTTACGCAAAAGAGTATTTCTTACACTTAAGTTTTTCTTACGCTTAAGTGATTATCTTACGCATAAGTCAAAACTTACGCATAAGTCAAAACTTACGCATAAGTTATAACTTACGCATAAGGCTCAAACCTTTGCATAAGCTCAAATCTTACGCAAAAGATGTATTTCTACGCATAAGAATTGGCCTACGCAAAAGTTTGATCTTACGCGTAAGATATAAGTTAAGCGTATATTCTGATTTTACGCCTAATATAATACCTTACGCATAAGAAATGTTATGCGTAGGATTTCCATATCTTACGCGTAACTTTGTCTGATTCCTTGAAAATTTGTCTAAGTGTTGTAATTTTTCAAATGTATAAACTCTTGTATGTGTTAACACATATTGTGCATTGATTGTAATCAAATTCTATTAAGTTTTAACATCATAAATACAAGTTTATAAAATCACAACATTATGAACACAAACACCCACTGATCAATCCATTTATACATATAACTACAAATGAATATATGTGCTAACTAAATTACATTATTACAATGTCTGTGTTTGTGTATAATCAATTCAGATGGCCCAACAAGCAAACATTCCACAAGAACCAGAACCTGAACCAAAGCTCACATGGGAAGAAACTTTTCCCGAAGATTACTCCAGAGAGATTGGAAAGAACAATTTAAGGGTCAACTTCAACAAAATCACATGCAATGAATCCTCTTGCATTGTAGCTGTGGATGCTTTAGTCTATCACCCGTACAAAATCCTGCTCACCAAATCAGCATCAGTGGCTTGCTTCTACATTCACCAGTTTTGGCACACAATTCAACTAGACCTTGGCGAAGAATCTTTCACATGTATGCTTCATAAGAGACAAGTCACTGTAGACAAAGATACTCTTCGTGGCATTCTTGGTTTGCCCGAACTTGGTCCAGATGAACAGTACCACCCAGTTCCTAATGAAGAAGAGTTAATTGCATGGTTACGGGATATTGGATACGATGAGTCAGAAGAGGTAGTGACTAGACACTCAAAGGTCAACACAAGATTTCTTCCATAACCATGGAGAACTTTGTACATCCTAATTGCCAAGTCCTTATCTGGCAGAGATACTGGTCACGAATACCCCAAACTCCAACATCTCAAACTTTTCTGGGCTATGGCAAATGTCAAACTAGTGGACTTTGCTGGTATTATCTGGGAAGATATAGTGTGGCACATATAACATAAGTCTGCAAAGATTCCATTTGTTCGCTTCACCAAGCTACTCATTGAAAGCTTCCTTCGTGAGTATGACGACATTCCTCAAATCTACTAAAAAGAACACATTCAGAAATGAGTCTACTCTCAAGCAGATTAAGAGACTTGATACCAGTACACGTAAGCAAGGAATGATACTTCCCGAATGTCTCTTGAATGATAAAGTAAAGAAATGCAAGAACTACAAGTATTACGTTCAAGCTCTCAAGGAAGAGAAAGTAGGGTTCTTAGACGAAGTCCCTCTACCTTCGTTTATGCAGAAAAAGGGAAAGAAAGGTAGCAAGTCTGGCAGCTCCGAAAGCTCTACCAAATCTACTAAAAAGCCTCACAAAAGAACTCTTAAGATCAGAATACCAGTCAAGAAACCTATTCCTGAACCAGTTCCTGAACCCACACCACCATCTTCTCCAAAACCATCTGACTCAGAAACCGAATCCGATAGTGGTCCAGTTTATAGGGAAGCTTATAACAAACAGGATGACGATCTTGAAGATCTGGACATGACTATAGAAGATTGGGACAGAAGCATCGATGAATTTGTAGAAGAAGTAGAAAAACAAACAACATTCATCCAAAGACCTTTGACTGAAGAAGATGCTAAATTGGAAGAAGAACGGATAAGGGGTGAAAAGTTGAAGGAACCTATGACTGCAGAACAAGAAAGACAAGAAGAGGCTCACACTAACCTTGGTCTGTCTGTGGAAGAAGAGAATGAAAGAGCTTTTAAGTTAGGTCTACTCCACAGCAAAATCGACTCCTTCCAAGCTGATCAACCTCCACCTCCTCTGTTTACTAAAACAAGCGAGGCTGGCGGATCAAGCAGTATTCCTGAGGCAGGAGGATCTAGCAGTATTCCTGAGTCCACTCCAGTTGATCAAACTCATGAAACAGGTACCACTGCTGAAATGATCGTCTACGAATCTCCCACAGTATCACCTGAAGACGTAGAAATGCAAAATGCTTCAGAAAGGGGAGACGATGATGAGGAGGACCATATGGATACTGATTTTCCACACCTAATGACTTTGGAAGAGATGGAGACAAGAGAAAAGGCTCAAGAGGAAGAGCTCAAAAGAAAACAAGAAGCTGAAGAGGCGAGGCTTGAGGAAATAGAACAAGCTAAACTTGCAGAAGAATTAAGGCTTCAAGAAGAAACCAAGAAAAGAAAAGAAGAAGAATCCAAATTAGCAGAAGAATTAAGGCTAAAGGCAGAAGCTGATAAATTGGCAGAAGAGCAGAGATTAAGGGCTGAAGCAGCTAAAGTTACAGAAAAGAAAGAAGAGCCCAAGAATAAACCCGAATCACCAAAAGGAGATGATAAGGACACCTCCACCCACATTGAATCTTCACAATCATCACCTCCAGCATCACAACTAACACATGACGAATCAATCAAGAAACCATCAAGAATTAAAGCCTCAGCTGCATCAAAGTTGATTAAAAGGGCAATAAAGAGAGTTCGTGAAAAGAAGAAAAGCAAGTTAGAAAATCAAGTTGAATCACTAGCAAGTCAAGTTGCTGAATTGACAAAGCAAATGACAACTGTTCAGGAAATGCATGAAAAAGTTGACACGTTCTTAACTAAAGATGTACAAGAAGACATGGAAGCTACATTGGCTGCTCAAGCAAATCAGTACATGGAACAACACTTAGTTACAGAATTGAAAGAATTGTTGAAGCCGATGAAGGATGAACTTACAAAGATTGCTGAACAAGCTGTCAAGAAAGTGATCAGAACTACTTCTTTCATTCTCCGAGCTGACAAAACACCTCTACCACAACAAGAAATGACAGTGAATGAATTAGAGGCTCAGCTCTTCAACATATTGGCAAGTAAAACCACCATGACACCTGAAGATATTAAAGTATGGTAAGCTTTACAAGCCAAGATGTCCAAGGAATCGTGCAGCACTAAGGCCGGTAAATTGAAACGTCAAAGAGATGATGAAGACAAAGATCCTAACTCGCAGGCTAAGAAGCAAAAGCAAGCCAAAGGACCCTCATCTCAACACAAACAACCTGTCATACCTCCAACAACCACAACGTCAACTCAACAACCTAAGGCATCAGGATCAGGTCCAAAAGCCCAAGATCACTTTGAGTACACAGGCGGAGATGATTTCCCTCTGCCCGACGAAATACTAGAACCTTCATCAAAGAAGAAAGAAAGGAAAAGAAAACATCGTCAGCACAAACCGGACACCTCTTCGAAAAGCAACGAACCTAAAAAACCCAAAAATATTCTCAACTGGCTGGACGAAGACAAAACGGCTGAGTACTATTGGTTTGATGAAATGGTTAAAGCTCAACCACCTCTTGCAGAAAATCAATCACCACAAGATAGCCGAACCATGGAATATGCACAACTTCTGCAAAGGGACTACGGTTTAAAGGAAATGAGCAAGAAAGAGCTGAGAAGGGTAAAGAATGCAGCATTCAACCTCTTGAAAGACCACTCTGCCAACTCTGTTGAACTCGAATATCATCTGGAAAACATTGTCCGAGCAATGTCAAACGACATTGACTGGCTAAACCCTGAGTCCAACATTGATTACTACTCAAAGAACAAAGGGCCTTACTACACCGACTGGACCAAACCTCTACCCCTGGTTGGAAAGCCTAAGCAAGAGAGAATTCCTTACAAATTCTTCTTCAACAATGACTTGGAATTTCTACAACACGGTAGCAAGATTGTAACGAAGTACGCCACATCACTCACCTTCTCAATCCCTGCAGCTAGATACCTCAACAACACCATCGAAGAAGAAGCTTCAGACTTATTTGTGGACAAAGTTGTTGCCTATGACCGAAACGCACTCTACGGGATTCACCATTGGCCAGAAAACCAGGCACAGTATTATCGAAGAAGCAGACTTAATCAAACTATGGGAAATGTGATGAGTGAGTTGAAGATTGTCTCTATTCAGTTTATCTCTACAGTCACTCACTTTGGGTACTCCTTTCTCGACAAGATCGTGCTCAAAAGACTCGATGAACAAGAGTACGTGATTTCCGAGTCAGACTTTCCACGACTACTCCTCAATGACATCGAAGATATGTATCTACTCAAAGTCCAAGGAAAGCTTTGCAATCTACCCAAGGATATGCAGCTTGCCTTCATCACTGCTCTACTCATTTTCATGCGACACATCGTCATCAAAGAGCGAGTAGAAGATCTTCAACTGGGAGTGGAAAGTTACCAGAAGAAGCTGAATCTCACAAAACCTAACCTTTACAATGTCCCCAACCTTCAACACGAATCACAATACACCTTGATCAAGCATCCAGCATTTGCTTTCACCTATCGCAGTGTCAACCGACGCAACTGCTTCATTGCTTATGATGAAATCCACAAGTTCTGTGATAAAACACTTATGTTTGTCAGAGATGGAATCAAAGGCCGACTAGATGACGTCGCACTGTACAAATCCAAAAGGTGGAATACCGATGAGACTAGACAAGCTCGTAGATTCATCACAAGGATTGAGAATCGGTTAAAGCGTAGGGATCAGATAAGGAGATTTGAAAGCTATGTGGGAGGCAGACCAGGATTTCCAATGTTGACGTTTCAGAGACCCGAATGGTAGAAATTTGTAAGATCTTGATTTGATTTGTCAATACTTATATTCCTTATGGTTTGTGCACACATTACAGTGTACAACCCAAACTTGTAAAGAAAGGACCCTGAGATACGCATCAGTGCCTCAATCCTAAATATAAGGAGCGAAGGCTTCTTACTTTTGAGTAGAATTAATCAAATACTTTATGATTTTCATAATTCTGCTCAAAAGGACAAGTATTTCACCTCAATAAGACCTAATCACTTGTTGAGGGGGAGCACTTGTCAAACAAAACTACTTTGTTCTAAAACAATGAAAAGTTCTTGGTGAATCTCCCTATAAGACTCAAAAAGGCATATTTTAATCTAAAAAGATCATCAAAAACATCATTTCATATGCTATTTTTGAGGGGGAGAAAATGTAAAAGTGATTAAAATATAAATGGTCAAAAAGCTAAAAGTTGTATCTTGTGCGAGCTAGACTCAGAATTGACCCAGGAATTGACGAAACATAAAAGTTAGTAATCTCGAAAAGACTTATCCTCGACGGGTAATAACATCAAGTTAGTTATTAGAGCTAGTTGTCACCTAAAAGCTGACAATGGAACTCTCTAACTAACCACGTAAGCGTGTCTCGAAAAGGATTTGTCTAAGTAGAAATGTACCATTTCGAGAAACTTTCTGTGGACTTGACCAGGCCGGGTAATAACTTCAAGCTAGTCTAACTAGTGATGTAAGCTTGTCTCGAATCGGTCTTGCTCACTGAAAGTGGATCAATTCAAAATATGTTTGCTCCTCCCGCATGTGCAAATTTATTAATTACTTGTGAGCACATGTGAAGGGGGAGCCCTTCAAAAGTGAACACAAAACTCTCAAAGTGTTAACCAAAATATTTGATTATCACAAACACTTTGAGAGATTTTCAATCAAAGGTTTCATGGCTACTGTCGGTTAATCAAGGAGTTATAAGGTGATTAAGATAGGTAAAACCGTCCTATGATCCGCCAGAGCCAGAGGGATCTACCCAAGGACATCACCCATAGTTAGAATTAGAAGTCCTTAGGTATGATACGAAAAAAGGAGAAAAGAATGAAAGGGAAAAGAAGGAGTTGAAGAATTAAAAAGAAGAGTAAACAAAAGGGTGAAAAGAAATAGCCCTCCATATGTTCAACCTTAGGGCAGACACCGGGTTCAACTCATATGCTACTGATTGTTGCTAAGGCAACACCGGTATTGAAGATAAAGTCGTCATGGACCCAGTGACGCAATGCACTAAACCTTCTTAACCACTCAAGTTCTCTTAAAAGAGCTAGTTTCATTCTCACGGGGGACCAGTGTAATCTATCGACTTATCTCTTAGAGATGGTTGATATTGAAGCAGGAGACCCCTCCCTAGTCTCCGCATAGGAAACCTAAGTGTGCACTTATCGAGTTTAGAGCCATGAGATACATCAAAGATCTCTTAGGAACACTTAGTATTTCTACAACTGGTGTTCTACATCAATGGACACCAGCTGTAAATTATCGAGTCCTTCGCAGATCTTAGCAATCTACCGAGAACGTTTATGAGAGAATTACTTAAGTATTTCTCAATGATTGAACGGAAATTCCTGCCAGGGTCAACATCAAACAGCCCTGACAGCAGGTCACTTCGGTAACCCTTCACGGGTTACGCTTAGTGTTCGCGGTGGTTCCATAGCGGTCTACAGTCGTGGAGTGATCCCCAGCGACTCACCCAGTCATTGAGCTACTTAGTAGGTCTCGTAAGCTCCTTCGGGTGTATCTGACATGGGAACGGCCTTGATAAGGATTAGAAGGAGTCTTCACACTATGTTGTTGACGAGCTCTAATTCCTTATCTGTAAGTACCGGTTGATTATTGCTAACTGTTTACCTGCAGGTACAAATCACCTCCATGTTGGTAGATTCCAGCATGCTCATGCATACATCTTGAAGTCAAAGAAAGCTCCCCCAAAGATCTAAGCACCACAAAGTTCAAAGACAGATTCTACACCAATAAGAAGAATCTGCAAAGTTTAAAGACTAAGATCAATATGAATGAAAAGGAACTTCGTGCACTTGAAAGACAAAGTCCAAAGATGTATGAACATGTTGGAATGGCGGACAACCACCACAGACACAGAAGTGACGAACGGCAGACAACTTCATAACACAATCACTACATTATCACCAAAGAACAAAGACTAAGAGCAAAGTACATTCGACGTCAAAAGTTATACATGTCACAAGTCAAAGACAGAGATGAAGACGTCCAGCAACCGTGATGACCGACCCTTAAGGGGAGATTGTTGGGAACATACTTTTGTATTTAGTCAAGTCTCGGTCATTACCTTTTTTAATAGGTTGCTTAGTTATTTATTTCATTATGTTTAAGTTACTAGGCTTATGTATTAATGTCCAATGGGCCTTGTAGCCCACGATTTAGAAGAATGTGGGAGGAAGGGAGTGTTGCCCTACTCCTCCCCTATATATACTAAGCTTATGTAACCTTGAATATTGTTGGTTATTTTGATATCTTAATGAAAATATTGTTCTTTCACTTTTCATAAATCTTGTAATCAACCAATCCTTATATCTATCTCATTCTTTACTTGTGTAACATCAATATGGGCACCTAACAATTATTATAACAATCTCTTAATAAAGATATAAAATCAACAAAAACTGTAAAATCTAAAAAAATAATATCTTTTAAAACTCAAATAAGTTCATAATCATCACATGTATTACAATATCACATCAAAAATCAATAAAAAATACACAAAAATCTTCATAAGTAGCAATAATATTTATAAATAAGTACAAAATTACTAGAGATACTAATGAAACAACTAAATAATTAGTCGGAAGCATCATAGCTTCATCTCGAGATTCAGTAGGTTCATTTTGAATCGGTTTTTTTTCGTGGATCTGGTTGTGCACTCAATGATTCTTCCATTTTTGTGTTTTATTGATGATTTGAACGGTTAAAATCGGTTGATTTTAAAGGTTTGTTGCAGGTTTTTAATGGAGGTTAGAGAGAGAAAGTGGGATTTTGGATACAGGTTTTTGTTGAAAGTGAGAGGTGTAGGGGTGGGGTTGTTGGGGTAACTTTTGTGAATTGGCAGAAGTGGTCCCTCCGTGTTTTTTATTCTTAAATATTGTTTTTTTTTAAATGGAGTCTTCTCATTGGTCCATTGGTATGTGAGGGTTTTTGAGTTTGCAAAATAAAACGCCTTAGAGGAAAATTCAAATGCATACCCATTTTTTTTGCATACCAATGCACAAATCCCCACCCTCCATCCTTTTTGATCTAATGGCCTAGATTAATCTAATATTTAATATGCTTAACCTTAATACTCCCAACTATATAAAGCCTTTTCTTTTCTTTTTTTTCATTCGCTTCATTTTTTACACACACTTCGTGTGTGTGTTTCCTCTGCTCTCATTCCTTCCATTCATAAATCAGATATATTACCATTCCGATCATCATCACCATCACTATTCCGATCACCATCACTGTTCCGATCATCATCTCATCATCACCATCAATGTTCCGATCACCACTTCGATTACCATCACTGTTCTGATCGACAGTTACCGTGTCTTTCATCATCACCGTTCCGATCACCATTACCAGCACCACTCCGATCACCATCACTCTTCCGCTCATTATCATCAATTTTTATGGCTTCTTTTGTTCTGAAATAAGTGTTTGTTTCAAAAGCAGATTTGATTGATATTGTTGCGGTTGATAATGTTGTTGAATCAGTTGATAATTATGTGAATCAAGTTGTTAACATTTCTTTTTATCAAGTTGCGCACTAAGTGTTTGATGAAATGTATAAGTAAAAAATATTTGATAATTTTGTTATCTGCTTTTGTAATTTTGCTTATAAATTAAGTTATTAGTTGAATTTATGTTTTTAACTGAATTTGAATGTTGTTTTTTGTGTCTAATTGTGGTTTTGAATCTGCTCTGTAACATACGTTTAGTATCACCAGTGATATTTGAAGTTGATGATTATAAGCTGGTTTAGTATCACTAGTGATATACGTTTAGTATCACCAGTGATAATTGTTAGTCTGTTTATTTATAAGTTGTTTATGTTAAGATGTTTAATTTTCTTATATAATATTTTTGACATTTTGATGAGGATGAAAATATAAGTTTGTGAGGATATGCTGTGAGTATAAGTTACTGATAAGTTAATAATTATAGTGTAATATTGCTTATTATTTATTAATTAAGGTGTAGCTTACAGTGTTTTGAAGTCTTTTCTGTGGTGCTCTATTTAAATGCTTGCACGGCAACCAAAAATGCTTATGGAGTTCTTGGCATTTTTCGTGTTGTTTCTGAGTTTAATGCTGAGTATGTAATGAAGATCATTATTGGATTTTACACTAAGGTATTAATTACATACTTTTTATGTTCAAGATGGTTTTTGTGCCTTTCACTGTAATAGACAAACACAATAAATGTTTTTGCTGATGGTATATGTGTAGTATCACTAATGATATGTTTGATATATGTGTAGTATCACCAGTGATATTCTTGATATATGTGTAGTATCACCAGTGATATGTTTTATATATGTGTGGTATCACCAGTGATATGCTTGATATATATGTAGTATCACTAGTGATATGTTTGATATATGTGTAGTATCACCAGTGATATGTTTGATAATCTGTTTCTTATTGTTATAATTACTGATAAGCTGTCTATGATACTGCTCTTCTTTTGTAGACAACATGAGAGAGCTAAAGTCAAAAGTTGAGACTGATTTGCCAACTCTTCCACCCCGAAAAGTTTGTGTTATTGTTCAAGTTTTTATGGGTATAAAGAATCCTCCTAAAGGACATAAGAATGACCGTATTAAGGGTAGAAGTGAGAAAGCTATTGAGAAAAGTAAGAACCAAAAGAAGGGTTGTAATATTTTTAGTTTAATTGATCATAATAGACATACTTGTCCAAACAAGGGAAAAGTTTCAAATGTCAATGGGGCGGCGACGTAGTTGAAAGTGGAGGCGGTTTATCAGTCGCTGCAATTGAAGTATTAGTTTGTTGATTGATTGATTTTTTTACTGAATTGTTAGGTTTATTTAATAGCATTGCTAATTTTATCATGGACTTGTATATCATTTGTGATACTATTATGTTTTTTTTTTCTTCTGAATTGTTATATTTACTCAACAGCACTAGTAAAATAAAGCTTAACAAGTAAACAAAAAACCTATAAAAAATACAAAATTTCACAAGTGATAATACAAATATCACTAGTGATAATACACATATACAGTTCAACTTCAAATATCACTGGTGATACTACAGGTATGACACTTTTCACTTTTCACATTACCATATTAAACTAAATACCACTCAAAACTTTATCAAACAAATATTCACAAATCAAGATGGATTAAACAATTGCTCGGTATGGCCCATTTCTATGAGTTTGACTCTCTTGTGACAAATAACATGATTCAGTCAAACAAAATACCTACTATTGACTTCCAACTTGTCAACTATACACATTTATTTATAACCGTATAGATTAAAACATAACAACACAACTATTTTCATCAACTTGTTTTATTTACTTTTGTTCTTCAACAATCGTCCTCTTCATTGGTTCATCAACCAACACCTTCATTTTATTCCCAGATGCTTTCGGGGGAACCTTTGATATCACATGTGATCACATATCACAGGTGATACATGTGATATCAAGTGATATCACAGGTGATATCACTGGTGATATCATAGGTGATATCAAGTGATATCACAGGTGATCTCAAGTGATATCACTGGTGATATCACATGTGTGTCAGCTTTCTTCTATTTGTTGAATCAATTGTGGTGATGGAGGAACTTGTGATATCACAAGTGTTTGAGCTTCTTCAATTTGGTTGTGGAGATGTTGTGCTTTCTTCAACGACAATTTCACTTGTTGTTGATTCTTTTCGTTTGATGAGGCTGTTTTTTGCACAGGTCTCATTCAAATCTGCATCAAAATATTTTCATAATTTTTGTTAGTGTACGAATAGTTCATTTGTTTTCAATATCATATGTCAAACAAATAACTTTTATTTATCACAATAGATATATTTCCAATCAACAATAATTTAACTGTTATATCACAGGTGATACAATACCAGTCAATATTGTTTTCAAATACCGCGGTAAAATCTTTTAAAACATGCACAATCAATCCATTAAACATACAAATCCACAAAAAATCAAACAGTAGCATCACAACATATCTTTTGTTCTGTTAAACCTAACTTTTAATCTCTCATATTATCACATAAATCATCACAACATCACAAATTATCAAAAATTAACTAGTAAAACACACTAATAATGATTCTATAACAGTAAAAACTAAAGTATTCGTTGTTTTAGATGTCGATTGTTTTATTTTCTGTGTGCTTTATGTGATTTGCACGGTTAAGTCAAATACAAATATCACTAGTGATAATACACATATACAGTTCAACTTCAAATATCACTGGTGATACACACGTATGATATTTTTCAGTCACACATTTCATCAAACACTTGGTGTGCATCCATGTATACAAAGTTTTTTACTCAGAAACTCAACCAAATGTAAACACTAAAAACACAACCAATAAAACAACTTAATAACTAGTCAGAAGCATCATACCTTCATCCCGAGATTAAGTAGGTTCATTTTGAACCGGTTTTTTCGTGGATCTGCTAGTGCACTCGATGATTCTTCCATTTTTTTGTTTTATTGATAATTTGAACGGTTAAAAAGTGATTATTTTTTATTTGTTATGGTGGTTTTTGATGATGGTTAGAGAGAGAAAGTAGGTTTTTTGTGATATCTGATATGTGGAAAGTGAGATGTAGAGGGTGGGGTTGGTGGGGTAAGTTTGGTGAGTTGGCAAAAATGGTCCCTCCATGTTTTTTATTATTAAATATTATTTTTTTAAATGGAGGCTTCTGATTGGTTCATTGGTATGTGAGGGTTTTTGAGTTTGCAAAATAAAACGCCTCGTATATATATATATGTGAGAAAAGAATGCAAATTCAGTTTTCAATTATCTTATGTCCAAACTAATATGCATTTAAATGGATTTCATAAATGAAACAACATCAAACATATATATTTACAACGAAAGAAGGTAATGAATTGATAACATACATAATACATCATACTATTAGATATAAAACGTTACCTATTTTCGAAACAAACTACATTTTGTGACCAAGCTTTGAAGACCCCTGATAACCTGATTCCACTTCTCAAAATCTCGATAATCTTATCATTAACTTCACGCTTTAACGCAAAGTTTTTTGGCTATCCATTCAAATTTTCAAAGTAAAAGACCGCCGTGAAGATGGGCATTACCAAGAGGATTGTGATAGATAAGTGAAGGTTGTCGACAAACAAAGTGAAAGATTGCAGAAATTGATGTGATGATGATGAACAACAAGTTGGTGATCGGTGCCATTTTCAGTTCTTGAGAGCTTCATGATCAACTATTACTTTGAGTCTTATAATAAGCTTTTAACTTTGCTTTGCCTTGCTTATATTTTTTAAACTGACTAGTGGGATTTGCTTTTCACTTTAAATAAGTTTTATAAGCTGGCGTTCTCGAATTATCAAGATAGACATTATGTATGTCTCCATCTTCTTTTCCAAAGGATCGATAAGCTTCTTTCAATCGTGATTCCCATTTTTTCTCATTCTTCTCAAGAGACAAAACATATACCATTGTATATTAGACATGTATACAAATTGTTATTCGTTTTTAAATTGAAGAGGTCCCTAAAACCATGTCAAACAAGCATATCTATAAGTATATATGTCGACTCTAATAAACAGCGAAGTGACGAACAATTGTTATAATCATAATCATAATCATAATAAGCAAACTATAATCCCGCTATCGTACAAAATATACACAATTACACATATATACATATACGTTATGTGATGAAACATGTTAGCATAATTGCTAAAAGTTTACATTTACACATAAATTAACATGATAGGTTTAATGGCATAAAACCCGGGATTTGAAGATCAACCAGTACAAACTAACATTAGATGATGATCTCAATATAGGCTGCTTTAATGGTTCATCTATAAGTGACATCTTGACCACGGATAGTTCAGTGCCATCTAAATTGAAGAACGTGTGGCAAGCAGTGATTTGGAGTGCATTGTACCTGATTTGGAAAGCGCGTAATGCAAAGATTTTTCAGTCTAAACTTATGGTGGCAGATGATATCTTCTTTGAGATTCAATTGATGTCCTTCTTTTGGATTTTACGCAAATCCAAAAAGATTATCATCAACTGGGTCGATTGGTGTAAAGGTTCGTCCTTCTCGTGTTAGCTTCACGGCTTCATGTTTGTAGAATTTCAATTTTCAAGTCGTCGGGCTGTTTCGGTTAGCTTCTATCTCGAGAGCTGCGTGTTTATCAATTATCTAGCGGTTATGTTCGTGTGGTTTGCATTGGGCAGCTTTATGCTTAGGCTGTTTCAGTTCTCAAATGGATCTTGGCGTTTGAATGGAGCATCTAGAGGTCAAGGAAAGGAAGTCTTCAATGGGAAGTGTTTTAGAGAGACCATGAAAATATGGTTAGATATCATCTGGTGTTGGGTTTTGCTTTTTGTGCAGTTAGTTCGGGCTGCCAATTTCAGTTTCTCATTTTGGGTGTTTGGCTCTCATCGTGTAATGTTTTCGCATGGGCGGCCCTTGTTCTTTTCGCTTTAAGGTTTGCGGCAGTGCTTCCTGTCTATTCACATAGCTCATGTTTTAGATAGGTTGCTTTTGTTTCTGGCCTATATTGGAATGTAATTGTGCGCAAGCCTGTAATTGTTGGTGTCTGGTCTTGTGCTTGTGTTTTCTCTTCATGGGTTATGTCCCATGGAGTGTTCTTGTTTCTGTTGGTAAAAAAAGATGCCTTTCAAAAAAAAAGATGATGATCTCAATATCAGAATGAGACACGTGATTGGCGTGTCATAATATGAGCCACCATACATCACAAAAAAAACCTAGATAAAATTCTTTGGCTTATAAACTCAAAGAAGGAGTGTCAGAAAGGGGCAGCACCGAGTTATAGATAAGCATTACCTAGATGACTATATGTAACATGTACACGGTGTTGACGAGCATAATCCAATATTGAAGAGATCGAGTTGATGATGATTAAAATGAAAGTGGTGATTGGTGCCATTCTTAAGAGTTTGAGCATATGTGCAATTGTGTTTTTATATATGAATCTTGACATTGGTTATTTTTGGGTTTATATTTGAGTTGGGTAGCATTGTTTTAACTTAAATAGAAGGAAATTTTAGTTAGTGAGCGTTTGCTTAGGTTACAAAATTGTGAAAGTTGGTGATGGATTTATGAAGATGTTGACATGAATGCTTTCATGGTTGCACACTCACCTCAGAAGGTATCTGCCAAAACTTCCTTGTGGTTAATAAAATTTGGACTATATGGCATTCTAGCAGAGACACGATGGGAATCATATCAATATAGACGCGTGACAAGTTCACTCGGGTTGGGGCTAACGTACTATTCTATTGACGAATAAACGAGTTTGAAACACATTGCGATGTTGTGGGAGCTAATGTACCTAACTGTGTCTGCTAAAGTGCCTCCAATATCGTATCCCTACCTACAAGAAACCGATCACCACTATCTTAAAAAAAGTTATGATTAAAACATCCATTAACAAACCAATCACCATAACTAAGACTCACATGCCCTTGAACCCCTATCCGCTTGCTTTTAACCTTTAATGAATGCTTTCAAGATCATTATACCTTCCATCAAAAACCAGACACTATCAATGTGCTCTATCTTGAATTTGCACTATACGTGACTCTTAATCTAATCTAGTTCTAATCTGTTTGCTTGTTATTACTCTATAATCAAATACTGAGCATGAAGTAATATGAAAAAGAGTAATAAACAAGAAACACAGTAAAATTGTAAAAAAACAAACAGTTAAAATAAAATTACTACCTCCACAGCAGAAACAACAGGTGAACATTATAACAAGATCATTAAAAACAGCTTGAACACAACCACATGAACGATTCTTATTAGCACTGTTCTGATCATCATTTACCAACAGTTTTTGTTCATTACTAGTCCCTGAGGCCTGAAGATTGATTCTTGCTGTTTTTCATCCTCCTTAAATTCCATTCGAGATTTTTCAAGTAATCTAGCTTGAATGAGTTCCTTAATCTTTATGATGGCCATAGATGCATCGCTCGTGATGTCACTCCGTACTAGAATAACTACTCAAGAGATTTTATTCTAAGATATTTTTTAGGGGATAACTTGGCTACAATTTTTGTAGCCAACTGGCTACAATCCTTCATAAAAATATACACACAATAAATCTGGGACCCACAATAAAGAATCAGGGACCCACAAAAATAGACAGGGACCCACAGTTTTTAGCACAAAGTTGTAGCCAATTAGCTACAATTAATTGTAGCTAATATATTCCCTATTTTTTATCTATTGCTTGTTATATGAGAATATTGAAAGAGTATACTTGGCCCCTTGTGATTCAAGATATTGTTATTCTTGCCTTTATAAAGTAACAAAATGGAATATTTTCTAGGGAATTTATAAATATGGTCTTTAGAGGGCACAATGCACTCGCCATAGCACCTCGTTGTAATGCCGAAATGGCACCTAGGGCGCCCACATCTGCCACCATTGCACCGTGCATGCTCGTTATAGGTGCCACTGCTAGTCTGCCATTGTGGTAACGGGCTTTACCCATTTTTTTACGTGTAAAAGTGGAATAGGTCGAGTTTTTTGATGGTGTGTTATAAGAATATTAATAGGTAGTGCGTTTTTTGGTTTTGAGTTATTGAATGTTATAGGGTAACAAATGACGTGGTGACACCTATATCACTTGCCTATGGCTGAGTGCACCTATTATTATTCTTAGAGAAACTTACGATCAACATAGTTAGTGTTGCATAATTTTGGTCCATAAAAATTTATATTTAATGAGTTGGTGGTTATTAGTATATGTTATTAAACGATGTCTAGGAATCTTAGAGGGTGTTTACCAAATTAAGTGGTTTTATATAAACCTCTTAATTAGCCTTTTATTGAGGAGAGAGAAGCTTTATTGTTTCCCCCAATTAAGAGCCATTAAGAGTTTGGGCTCACATTTCTTCCCCTTTTGTGAGGTTGATATACCTAATACTAGTTTTATGGTCATCACTGTCACCATATCTACATCAGCATCACATTAATATTTAGCAGACTATCAAATTTATCAACTTTTACCATCTATGGAAACCACCTAACGCAACACCGAACTAAAAATATAAACATAAATCACTTTATACATACATACCACACAATATACCTCATACACAATCACAAATCAAATAAATATTATTTTAAAAAAAAAATTCTATGATTTGTATATGGGTGGTGCAGACCACCATGATCATGCCAAAACCTCATCATCGCGCATGGTGATGGGTGACTTCTATGGTGACCACGCTCTATGGGGTGCGGTGGCAGTGTACCACCCACCATAAAAAGCAGTCTAAAAAATGTTTGGGATGTCATCGTTGAAAACGGGTGCCGGCGCAACAATTTAAAAATAAATAATGAGCTAAGATTACCTGTCAAGTCAACCAATATATGTAAACAACGATGATAACATAAAATTCTCAATACGACCAGTTTTAAGTTCAATTTTGACAAACATCTATAGCAAGCAATCAGGCCCATTAAAAGTCAACTACAATATATTTGTGAGCAGTCTATTTAGCACATCGTGGATACAACACAAATGTATCGCAATTGTTACAACTTACAACATACAACTTGTCATGCTTTCTTGCTCATACCGTCTGACAAAACAAGCATTTTACTTGGATATTTCGAACCAAAATGTTCATATTTTGCAGGTAAGGGTTTCTAAGTACTTGTTTGTGTGATAAAAAGCGTATTTTATAGTCGTGTTTGCATTGTTGAACACTGATAATTAGCATATCATATTAGCCGTGTAAGTTCATTTTCATTGTAGTAATTGATCTTGATTATATGACTTGTGTTATATGAAGTTCACCAATCGGTGGACAATCAGACATAACGAAATTTAATTGAATCCTGGCGGGAGTTGGCGGAAAAATAGTTGGCGCATTACCAACCAACGTGTCAACTGATTTTGGTTGGGATAAAGTATAAACGGCTAAGTTTACATGAGTGCCCCCCCCCCCCCCAAAAAAAAAATAAATAAATAAATAAAAAACGTGTTACAGTAATTTTTATGTGATTTCGCTTTAATCACGTGTTAACCAAAATTACCTAAATGCTCTTTGGTGCAGCGGTATTAGTAGTTTCTTGTAATTTGCAAATACAACTTTCACAATAATGTCATATCATGATATAATATGTAGGAATATGCGTGCACTTTACAAATATCTTTCCTACCAAAACTAATATTCATTTGTCAACCGAAATGGACCACAGAACTGAAAATGTCAAACACTTCGTATAGGAAAGAAGGCCTTGAATTCATTACATATGTAAAAATCGTAAATGTAATACACAAAACGTTACCAATGTAGAAGCAAACTAGGTTTCATGTCCCCCGAGCTTTGAAGATCAACACATATCATGAATTCTTTATGATTCGTGTTCTCAAACTCAAGATGAGCAGAGACTCTTTACTTCAGACTAACACGAGCACGCAAACACCACAAAAACAAAATGATCCAAAGACTTGTAGCTGTATGCCGAGTTTTCGAATATAACTCTATAGATTATAAAAGATGTACAAGACCGAGGTGAAGATGAGCACTACGAAGAGGATTATGATTGATAAGTAAAGAGATTTGGCTAACAAAGTGATAGAATGCAGAAACTGATGTGATGATGAGGAACAACAAATTGGTGATTGGTTCCATTTTTATTCGTGAGTGCTTCTCATCAACTCTATAGATAGTTTTATACTATCAAAGACGAGGACAATGGACTTTCTATTAAAATAGATAAGCTTTTTGAAGTCATGATTATATTTTGATTTTCTTTTCATTTAGATAAAATAATGCAAAGTTAGAAAAGTCAACCAACCGCAGTTAATAAAGAGATTATATTTTGATTTTACTTATTAAAGAGGTCTTCAAGCCATGTCAAATAAGCATATATGTAACTTGTTATGTTGTATCTTCCTCTATTTGTGAGGTTTGAAATGAAATGAATCCTTTGTTCAAAAAAAATAAATAAATAAAAAAAATAAGCATATATGTCGCATCTTTAGCCATATATAATAAAGAACGAACGATGTTCATAATCAAATTGAGCAGATTATAACAGGTACGGACCAGAATTATTTATAGGGTGTGGCACAAATTTTTGTTTATAATTATCGGTACTAAAGTTGCACTATAAGGAATTTATTAGCAAAAATGGGAGTTGCACATATCAAGAAAAGACATATTTTAGAAACAATTTACACTTCGTAAGCTAAAATCGGGTGTGGCACACAAGTGGGTCCGTCCTTGAACTATAATCGTCACTGTACACGACTAAAATCTATAAACACGTATATGTTAGATGTGATCAAACGTAGATACATAAGAGTGCTAGGCGTAGATGGCAATGTCAATCTCCTCATTCGGGCCCCACATGTGTCACATCACCCCAACACCTCTTCGCAACTAACCCCTCCTCACCAATCAACAAACCTCAACTTACTCATTCGGCCCAACCACTTACAACTTTATTTTTTTATTCATTTTATTAAATAAAATAAATTCATTTAACTAATTATAAAAAACAATACAACATAATAATTTTATTTCATCCAAATAAAAAAAATTACAATACGGAAAAAAACCATACGATATGAGGAAAAAAAAAACGATACCAAAATAACGAAACGGATAAATACGATATGCAACATCATCACGAATTTATAAAAACTTATAATTATCGATGAGTACTGACTTTTCTGCCCAAACTTGCAACACTTGTTCCCTGACCATTTTCAAGGCGACTTGAAGTTGCAAATCTGTTTCATCATTTCTTAAAAGAGTTTGTAGACCGACCCTGATTATTGGATGGTCTTGAGGCAGCTCACGTAACCGTTCGACCTCTGGAGCCCGGGTATGCATCTGTCGAATAGTACGAGCTATCTTACCTAACAAGTTATTAATCAACTTAAGTTCATTTTCTTGTTCATTGCGTAATCGGGTAAGGATTGTTCTTTGCACCTCAGCTGGTTGGTTAGCCATAGTGTTTGTGTGAAATTTAGTTATAATTGTGTGACAATACGAAGTTGAGTAAAGATGGTATTTATAGGGAAACTAGCCGTTAGAGAATTTTATTAGAGAAACTAGCCGTTAAGCCTTTTATTCAAATTCGAACTAAAAGTGACATTACATCATATTAAATCATACAAGACCATTAACCATAAATTAGCCATATGGGTTGGACTTGCAAAACCTCCCACACATGAACGTATCAGAAGCTTCTCCCACCATGGTGTTGCTCATAAATTGTCTTTGCAGTGGCGAGACGATCATTGTCATTTACCACCCTGTTCATAAACACCTCTCTGTAAATAGCGTTGAATACTTTACATTCGGAGTTAAGTATTGACCATTTACCAACAAGCATATGTTTGGTACGATTGTCACCCTGATTCTTATTGTTGAACATGTCTACAACCCGATTCCAGAATGTGTGATTTCTGTGGGTGTGTTGTTCTTGGGAAACGTCAGACCAAACTTCAGCCAACAATTTTTCTTCATCTCTCCACCATGAATTAGCCATATTGGTTGAAGTGTTTGAACAAAGCTGGACTATGGGGTCTTATTTATAGTGGATGATTGATGGCTATTTAAAATTCAAATTCAAATTCAAAGTGGAAGGCAGGATACTATATATATTTAAAAATCAAATTCAAGGGCGGGATAGTATTTAAAATTCAAATTCATACGAAACGGAAATACAAATACATGCGATACGGAAATACAAACACAAACGAAATGGAAATACAAACACAAACGAAACGGAAATACAAACACAAACGATATGAAAATACAAATACAACTAAAAACGATACAGAACAACAAAAGGCATTAATCCCTATATCTGTTCCATATGGGGCTCCTTCTCAAAATGAACCACACGTTAAGATATTTGAAGCCTTGCCCACCATAGCGTTCTCTGAACATAGTGTTTGTAGTGTGTAGACGATTATTGACCTCGTCATTAAGCTGCACGCTCAAGTAAATATCATTGAATTTTTGACATTCACGGCTCATTCTTGCCCACTTACCCGTTATCTGGATTTTGCTACGAAAAGGACCGTCAGATAGGTTGTTGAACCTTTCTGTAACAGTATTCCAAAAACCGGTTTCGCTATGGAATTCGTGAACGTTTAGCCACATGTCGGCTAACAAGCATTCTTCTTCAACAGACCACCGATTAGCCATAGTAAAATTGTTTAGAAAGTGAAGTGTGTGCAAAATAGTATGTTATGTGATGCTTTATATAGCGGGATATGGGAAATATATCTTCTGATGCTTTATATAGCGGGATAGTAAGTTGAGGTTTGTTGTTTGGTGAGGAGGGGTTAGTTTAGAAATTCAAATTTCAAAAACAGAGCGGGATATGGGATAAAATTTGAAATTCAAATAATGGGCAGCTAAACTTTTAAAATTCAAATTCATAAAAAACGTGTGCATATATTAAAATTTCAAATTTTAAATTTCAAACTTTGAAAGCGGGATAATTTCAAATTTTGAATACAAACTGAAAGCGGGATAATTTCAAATTTTGAATACAAACTGAAAGCGGGATAATTTCAAACTTTGAATTTATCCTATAAATACTCATTCTCTTATACTGAAATACACCTACAATTCACACACAAATCATCAAGAATTCTATTTTCTTCTTCAAATGTAACAATGTCACACAACACATCACCTGATAACGAATCCGTTTACAACACACCACCTGAAGACAATTCCCCACAAAATACTCCACCAGAAGATATATTTCCCATGTTCCAACATGACAACCCACCACCTGCCACTCCACCAGAAGTTATGTTTTCACCAGAAAACAATCCACCACCAAACAATCAACCACCAAACTTTCAACCACAAAACCAACCCATGGCCTTTGGGTTGACTGATGAAGAGCTCTTTGAGCAAGACATGCAAATGCTGTTAGAGGTTCAAGCTGCGGAAGAACGTGAGGCAAGAGAGCGTGAGGCGTACTTAAAAGGTAAAGAGGATCAAAGAAACCTTCGAGCAGAATGGCGATGGAAAATGGGACTTCCACGTGTGCCATCGAGTGAGGACGATTCGAGTGCCTCCTATTCGAGTGACGAGTGTTATGGCACAGACTGAATCATTTTCTTGATTCGTAGTTTTATGTTTATTTATCGTATCGTAGTTTAGGGGTTTGAATTTCCGTTTCGTAGTTGTAAAATAATTGTACGTTGTGTTAACTAATTTCAATCTTATGTTTAATATAGTTACATTTACATCACAATTAAATATTTAAAATTTCACAAACCTTATTTACATTTGGAAAACTCCACAAACCTTAATAAACAAAATTTCAAAACTTTACAAAAAAAAAAAAAAAAAAAAAAAAAAAAAAAAAGTACAACAATGTCAGCAAACACCCTTCGCCTTGCCCACGAAACACCTCCCAACGGCTAAGAACGGCAAGGGGGCGGTGCAGCAACGAGCAACGGCTAGCCGTTGGCCTTGCCACGTCTGAACGGCGAGCAGGCAGAACGAGCTGCACCTAGCTCTCTAACGCTCTGTTCTCGAGTTTTTTTTTTTAAGATAGAAAGGTAAGGGATGGGAAGGGAAATTACAAATATTGGTGTTCATGAGTTTTTTTTAGATGGAAAGGTAAGGGACGGGAAGGGATGAGGGGGGAAGTTAAGGCTTTTTTTGTGTAGATTTGTTCCTCCCGGGGGATTAGGAAGGGAAGTGGGTTTGTAACATGATGGTTTGTGCTAAATTACAATTATATCCTCCTTTTTATTTTCGTGTTGTTGAGTACTTCGTTTTATTTTCGTTTTATTTTATTTATTTTATTATTATTTATTTTTTTTAGTACTTCGTTTTTTATTTTCGTTTTTTTTAGTACTTCGTTTTATTTTCGTGTTTTTGAGTACTTCGTTTTTGTCAACAAAAAACCATCAATACTTACCTGGATGTACACGTCTTACGTCTAACATACAAAGATGAATATGAATTGTCAGCATATGCTTACCACATAATAATTATATATTACAAGTAATGTTACAAACCTAATAATTAATATGACCAAAATAATTAAATGATCCCATATCGAGGCATCAGATCTTTGGTAATTTTGTTATAATATTAATACCATATAAATAATTAAATAATACTATAATCAGTTCTATGGAACATGAAGGATGATGAATTTCATTAGCCTCAACTTGTTTTGGTTATACAACATTTTGATCAAAAAGATAATAATGAAATGGGTCAAACAAATCAAAAGTACCAAATTCAATATATAATTTGAAGGGTATATTGGTAATTTTGTTAGCTCTCTTACTTTGCCCTTCCCATCCCATCCCCTTTCATTCTTTAAAATTTAGACTCGATAACAGAGCGTAAGTACATAACTGCTAAAAAGCGTACATTTATACACAAAACAATAAAAAATAGGTTTCATAGCAAACCGATGAAGATCAACCTATACAAGATCAAGATGAACATGCAGGATTTCATATAGAGCATCTATCCAAATGACAAAGAACATCGATCCAAATCTTTTTCCTATAGAGCTATAGACTCGATGTATAGATCGTCAGAAAGGGTTTACAATACCAACATAAAGATAAGCATTACCAAGAGGACTATATGTTGTAACATGAAAAAATCGAGTTAATGATGATAACTAAGAAAGTGGTGATTGGTACCATTGTTGAGATCGAGCTTGACTAAGTGTGCTTGTGTTGTGTGTGAGACTCTTAAGTGTGGTGTTTTATTCATGATATCCATTATTTTGGGTTTAAATTTGATATGGGTTGCTCTGCTTTAACTCAAGCAAATGAAAAAGAATATAGTGGTTGTGTTTATTTTTATTTTAGTAAGACTTTGTGCATAATTAGTTGGTGATTGAATAATGAATTAAGATGTTGACAAGAATGCTTTCATGGTTGCGTACTCCACTTCCAACTAAAGTCTAAAGGTAAAATAGTGGCACATTCAATTTTGTTTCCTAAGATAACTGTTACCGTTGAATTCTGAAAAGTGTCACTATGTCTCAACGTGAGACATAGTGACCCTTTTTGGCTTCTCGTTAGCATCTCTATCGCGATATTACACTTTCTGTGTATATATTTGTTTCGCCGTCAAGAATAATTACAAAACTTGACATTGATGTCATAAGCCTGATATATGAGAAAAGATTGCAAATCCACTTTTCAATTCTTGTGTCCAAACTAATATATGCAGTTAAATAGATTTCATAAATGAACCTACATCAAACATATTTACAAGGAAAGAAGGTAATGAATTTATAACATACATAATACTTCATACTATTAGATATAAAATGTTACCGATTTTCGAAACAAACTACATTTCGTGACCGAGCTTTGAAGATCAACCTAACGCAAAGTTTTTTGGCTGTCCATTCAAATTTTCAAAGTACATGTAAAAGACCGTCATGAAGATGGGCATTACCAAGATGATTGTGATAGATAAGTGAAGGTTGTCGACAAACAAAGTGAAAGATTGCAGAAATTGATGTGATGATGATGAACAACAAGTTGGTGATAGGTGCCATTTTCAGTTCTTTAGAGCTTCATCAACTATTACTAATTTGAGTCTGATAATAAGCTTTTAACTTTCCTTTGCTTTGCTTATATTTTTTAAATTGACTAGTGGGGTTTGTTTTTCACTTTAAATAAGTTTTATAAGTTGGCGTTTTAGAATTATCAAGATATGGACATTACATATGTCTTCATCTTCTTTTCCAAAGGATCGATAAGATTCTTTCAATCGTGATTCCCATTTTTTTTCTCATTCTTCTCAAGAGACAAAACATATACCATTGTATATTAGACATGTAAACAAATTGTTTTTCTTTTTTAAATTGAAGAGGTCCCTCAAACCATGTCAAACAAACATATCTATAAGCATGTATGTCAATTCTAATAAACAGCGAAGTGACGAACAATGGTTATAATCATAATTATAATCATAATAAGCAAACTATAATCCCGCTATCGTACAAAATATACACAATTACCTATATACATGTATGTCATGTAATAAAAGCTTACATTTACACACAAATTAACATGATAGGTTTAATGTCATAAAACCCGAGATTTGAAGTTCAACCTGTACAAACTAGCATTAGATTATGATCTTAAGATCATAATGAGACATGTGATTGGCGTGTCATCAATATGAGCTACCACACATCACCAAACACCTTGATAAAATTGTTTAGCTTATATAAACTCAACAAAGGAGCGTTAGAAAGGAGCAGCACCGAGTTGTAGATAAGCATTACCTTGATGACTATATGTAACATGCACTAGTACACATACAAATGGTTTTTAAGAACGGTTAAAACACATTTTTAAAAACGGAATTGAACCGTTGTATTGTTGTATTATAGAGCGTAGTAAATAATGGGCAAGATTATTTAAAACGGTTTTGAAGCGTAAAAAAACATGCTACCAAATTACTCGACTCATGACATATCTTAACTACTTATAATGTAGATTTAGTCAAAGGGGAAAAGTGGAAAACTGAATTTTCAGTCAATCCCCATTTTGCCCTTCTTCTTAACTACTTATAATGTAGATTTAGTCAAAGGGAAAAAGTGGAAAACTGAATTTTCAGTCAATCCCCATTTTGCCCTTCTATACTACAAGGGTAAGAGAAAATGAATTGTGTAATTAATGTTCTTATTAAAACACCATATAACTTAAAATTACAATAATTTATTCATATTGTACAACCAATTAAAAGCATCTATATCAAATTAAAAACAATCAATTAAAACATCCCTTACTAAAAAAAGTACAATAAAATTTTCACAATATACAATTTAAACAAGCTACAACATAATATAAAATATAAAATACTTAGGCTATATTTGGCACAAAGCTTTTTGGAGCTTTTTTAGGCAATGAGCGGTGAACAATGAGTTTTTAGATTTTTAGTGTCGTTTGGCATGAGAGCTGTGGGCTTTGCTATTTTTTAGGAAAGCTCATTTTCCCAATGCTTCTTTATGAAGCTGTGAGCTTTTTTGGCTACTGCTCACCACTACTGCTCACAGCTCACTGCTACTGCTCACAGCTACTTTTGCCAAACATAGCCTTAAACACACTAATTAATGTTATTTTTAAAACACCCTAAAATGAAAAGTATATGTTATTATACACATTATACAAATTAATAAAACACACAAAACTTTATACAAGCTAACAAGTTGATGTTGCATATAGTTTTGTAAACTGGACCGGGACCAACGGGTTCAACTGGGAAAAACATATAGTTTTGAAAACTGGACACGACGGGTTCAGTTATTAAAAGCATGTCTCGGTTTAAATCGACTCATTTTTCGACCGGAACGGTTCAACCGGGTTTCAAAACATTATGTTGACATGAGCTTAAGTATCAAAGTCAATAAGTCAACAAAGTCAATAAGTCAATAAGTCAACACATTTAATCCCTAAATCTTCAAACTTTTATTAGAGGTGGCAAAACGGGTGGGCACGGGCACGGGCTAAAATGGCACGGGTTAAAACGGGCACGGGCTAAACGGACAAATTATAAATCGGGCCAAACGGGCACGAGCTAAAAC
Organism: Artemisia argyi; assembly: GCA_030686995.1. Classification (NCBI taxonomy): domain Eukaryota; kingdom Viridiplantae; phylum Streptophyta; class Magnoliopsida; order Asterales; family Asteraceae; genus Artemisia; species Artemisia argyi. The sequence goes on along the minus strand of CM060706.1, from coordinate 152,806,776 downwards.
GAGCAAATTATAATTCAACTATTAAAAACATTCGGAACAGTCCTAAAAACCCCTTTAATTCATCTTGTAAAAAAAGATCAAGCATCTAAGTCTTAACTATATTTAATTATTTTTTCTTAAAAAAAATAGAATATTACATGAATAAAAATGCAACTAATTAAATATATCTATCAATTAATTAGAGTATTAAATAATTATGCATAAAATAGTTAATAAATGAGATAAATTAAAATTAAAATAGTTAGAATGTTTTATAGTTACCAGTGACAAGTGAATTGGTCGGAAAAAAAATAAGAGTAATTGCTTGAAAGTTGAATTGTGTGATTCGAAAGCCCATCTAATAATATTTGTTTTTATCTTTTGCCTGTAAGAGCCCATCAAATAAATGCAAGGGGGCAAAAAACGCCCCAAACTTTTAAAAAAGTGTCAAAAATCACCCAAAAATTACAAATTGGGCAAGATTTGCCACCTCTAACTTTTATTATTTTTCATTTATAACCCATAAACTTTCTTTTATCACTAAACGATCTGTCGGTATAAAATTCCGTTGCTATGCACGGGTATTCGTCTAGTAATATTAATATGGGACGTGATATGTACACATATGTATTTACTTCATACACATAAAATTTGCTTGTATGATCTTAATGGTCCCACACTCCTCCCACTATATTTTATGTGTATGAAGTAAATACATATGTGTACATATCACCTCCCTATTAATATATCATTATTTACAACGGTTTTTTTACACCGTTCTAAAAATTCATGCATTAAAAAATATACGGAGTATATATTATATTTCATTGTTATTTGAGTTGTCATATCATCAAACAAAAGTTACCATTGACTACTCCACCATGAACAAATTCTAAGCACAATATTAATTTCATCAAATCTCAAAATTGCTCATTCCATCTGAGTATCAATTCGAACAACCAAATACATAGAATCCAAAACTAAAATACATCTTATATCAATAATCAACAACTATTACATAAATTGATAAATTATGCCGAATTGCACATGGGTATATACTTGTAACTAAACTAAACCTAGATTCTTAAAATCTACAACAAGATCGAAGAAGAGAAAAAGAGAATAAGATCTACAAATAGAAGGCTAATTAAATCCATGTCAAGTTCCCAATACCTGCAACAAAAGAAAAGTAAAAAAAAAAAAAAAAAAAAAAAAAAAAACTTTATATATATTAAACCGAATTAGATCTAGATGTAAAATAAACAAATCTTAAAACTATAACAAATAAATTTATTTAGATCTACAACAAACGAACCTTATCAGGTAGCAGACTAGCGGTTGTATGTGGGTTACGTGTTCGACGAGTTCAATTGAAGATAGACAACGTGCTCTTGGTTTCTGGGAAGTGGTGGTGATGGTTCAGCTAATGGAGGCGGTGATGGTTCGTACGATGCACACCCGTGAAATTTGTTCTTTGAAGATCTACAAAAAAACATATAAAAAACTTGAGTTTGTTTAGGCTATTAGGATGAATAAAGAGAGGGAAAAAATACACTTGTTGTTGATATAACAAAAAGAATGAAATAGTGGCGAGTTTAATAAATAAAGAGAAATAAGGGTGAAAATATAAAGGAGAGAAAATTCCCACTAATTTGAGGTGAAAAACTATTGAAATTTTATATATGTTTTTTGTTACGTGTTTTCATACACCGTTCTAAATAACAAGTATAAATTATAAAATATTAGATCTTTTAAAACGGATAGTAATCAACCGTTGTATATGATATAATTAAATGAAAAAAATATGAAATCTTTTAAAATATTTAATTATCAAATATTAATTCTTTTTTAAAGCACTTGTAGGTAACCGCTTTAAAGAATAAGAAAGAGTTAGATAAAGTAGGTAACCATTTTAAATGAAATATTTTATATTAATTTTTTGCCATATAACATTTTCCAAATTATTTAATACAGTATAGTCGAAAACCGTTTTTAAAAGGCCGTTACGAAATGTTCTTTCTCTACTAGTGATGTACACGTTGTCGACGAGCATAATAAAATATTTAAAAGATCGAGTTGATGATGATTAAAATGAAAGTGGTGATTGGTGCCATTCTTAAGAGTTTGAGCATATGTGCATTTGTGTTTTTATATATGAATCTTGACATTGGTTATTTTTGGGTTTATATTTGAGTTGGGTAGCATTGTTTTAACTTAAACAAAGGGAAATTTTAGTTAGTGAGCGTTTGCTTAGGTTACAAAATTGTGAAAGTTGGTGATGGATTTATGAAGATGTTGACATGAATGCTTTCATGGTTGCACACTCACCTCAGAAGGTATCTGCCAAAACTTCCTTGTGGTTAATAAAATTTGGACTATATAGCATTCTACTAGAGAGACACAATGGGAATCATATCAATATAGAAGCGTGACAAGTTCACTCGGGTTGGGGGCTAACATACTATTCTATTGACGAATAAACGAGTTTGAAACACATTGTGATGCTGTAGGAGCTAATGTACCTAACCGTGTCTGCTAAAGTGCCTCCAATATTAGTATCCCTACCTACAAGAAACCGATCACCACTATCTTAAAAAAAAGTTATGATTAAAACATCCATTAACAAACCAATCACCATAACTAAGACTCACATGCCCTTGAACCCCTATCCGCTTGCTTTTAACCTTTAATGAATGCTTTCAAGATCATTATACCTTCCAACAAAAACCAGACGCTATTAATGTGCTCTATCTTGAATTTGCACTATACGCGACTCTTAATCTAATCTAGTTCTAATCTGTTTGCTCGCTATTACTCTATAATCAAATACTGAGCATGAAGTAGTATGAAAAAGAGTAATAAACAAGAAACACAGTAAAACTGTAAAAAAAAACCAAACAGTTAAAATAAAATTACTACCTCCACAGCAGAAACAGCATGTGAACATTATAACAAGATCATTAAAAACAGCTTGAACACAACCACATGAACGATTCTTATTAGCACAGTTCTGATCATCATTTACCAACAGCTTTTGTTCATTACTAGTCCCTGAAGATTGATTCTTGCTGTTTTTCTTCCTCCTTAAATTCTATTCGAGATTTTTCAAGTAATCTAGCTTGAATGAGTTCCTTAATCTTTCTGATGGCCATAGATGCATCGCTCGTGATGTCACTCCGTACTAGATAACTTCTCAAGATATTTATTCATATATTTTTTTTTTTTATCTATTGCTTGTTATATGAGAATTTCGAAAGAGTATACTTGCCCCTTGTGATTCAAGATATTGTTATTCTTGCCTTTATAAAGTAACAAAATGGAATATATTCTAGGGAAATTTATAAATATGGTCTTTAGAGGGCACAACGCACTCGCCATAGCACCTCGTTGTAATGCCGAAATGGCACCTATGGCGCCCACATCTGCCACCATTGCACCATGCATGCTCGTTATAGGTGCCACTGCTAGCCTGCCATTGTGGTAACGGGCGTTACCCATTTTTTTACATGTAAAAGTGGAATAGGTCGAGTTTTTTGATGGTGTGTTATAAGAATATTAATAGGGAGTGTGTTTTTTGGTTTTGAGTTATTAAATGTTATAGGGTAACAACTGACGTGGTGACACCTATATCACTTGCCTATGGCTGAGTGCACCTATTATTGTTAGAGAAAACTAGGGCTGAGCATCAGGTCGGAACCGACCCGAACCGAAAAAACCGAGAACAGAAGAAACCGAACCGACGGGCCGTCGGGTCAGTTCGATTTTCGTCGGTTCGGTTCGGGTTTGTCGGTCTAAGTGTATTTTGGTATGTTTTTGTCGGTTTTTGGTTGAACCGGACCAAACCGAACCGACCCGAAACCGAAAGCATGTAAAACCTGAAATCGAAACAGAACCGACGGGCCGTCGGTCCGGTTCGATTTTTGTCAGTTTGGTCGGTTTCATCTGTCCGGTTCAGTTTTGAACCTTCGGTGCTCAGCCCAAGAGAAAACTTACGATCAACATAGTTAGTGTTGCATAATTTTGGTCGATAAAAATTTAAATTTAATGAGTTGGTGGTTATTAGTACATGTTATTAAATGATGTCTACGATTCTTTAAGGGTGTTTACCAAATTAAGTGGTTCTGTATAAACCTCTTAATTAGCCTTTTATTTAGGAAATAGAAGCTTTATTGTTTCCCCCATTAAGAGGCATTAAGAGTTTTGGCTCACATTTCTTCCCCATTAAAAAAAATAAAAAAAATAAAAATAAAAATAAAAACGCTTAAACCTTTTGTGAGGTTGATATACCTAATACTAGTTGTATGGTCATCACTATCACAATATCTACATCAGCATCACATTAATATTTAGCTGACTATCAAATTCATCACCTTTTACCATCTATGGTAACCACCTAACCCACCACCAAACAAAAAATATAAACATAAATCACTTTATACAAAGATACCTCACAATATACCTCACACACAATCACAAACCAAATAAATAAATAAAATGTTTTCTTTCATTTGTATATGGGTGATGCAGACCGCCGTGATCATGCCAAAACCTCATCACCGCGCATGGTGGTGGGTGACTTCTATGGTGACCGCGCTCTATGGGGTGCGGTGGCAGTGTAACCCCCACCATAAAAAGCAGTCTAAAAAATGTTTGGGGATGTCATCATTGAAAACGGGCGCCGGCGCAAGAATTTAAAAATAAATAATTAGCTAAGATTACCTGTCAAGTCAACCAATATATATAAACAACGATGATAACATAAAATTCTCAATACGACCAGTTTTAAGTTCAATTTTGACAAACATCTATAGCAAGCAATCAGGCCCATTAAAAGTCAACTACAATATATTTGTGAGCAGTCTATTTAGCACATCGTGGATACAACACAAATGTATCGCAATTGTTACAACATACAACTTGTCATTGTTAGACGATAAGTATTAGGGGATTAGGCCCATGTGTATTAGGCTCTTAATATGGCTGTTTATTTATTGAATATCTTACCTTCTCGTGCCATTAATAACGAAATACCCTTTACTCGACTTTTTTGTGCAACACCTGATTACAGTGTCCTTCGTATTTTTGGATGCCTTTGTTACCCACATATCGATACCAATCATAAACTAAGACCCCGTGCCACACCTGCAATATTTTTGGGACACGCCGCCAATCATTTTGGCTATCGTTGTCTTGATCTCAACACCAACAAAATTATAATCTCTCGACATGTTACCTTTGATGAAACGGTTTTTCCATTTCAATCCCATTCTTCCAAACCCACACCCTCATATGATTTTTTGGATGATTCTTCCAATCTCATTTCCTCTATTATCCACACTACACCAATTGGTTCACCTTCAAGCCCAATTCCTACTACACCTGTCAATATACCTGCATCACCTGCATCACCTGCACCTCCACAGTCTCTACCAAATGATCCTGTTCCTGTACCTACGTCTCCACCCTCTTCATCACATGTTCCTGTTCCTACCCCTCCACTTGTTATATCTACTCATCCCATGGTCACACGTTCTCGTGTCGGGACTACTCGTCCTAATCCTAAGTATGCTGGTCATGTGTCTACAGTTTCTCCTTCCCCTAGGTCATATAATGATGCTTTTAATAATCCAAATTGGCGCAATGCTATTTATGATGAGTATAATGCACTTGTTAAGAATAAAACTTGGAAACGTGTACCTCGACCTGAGGGTGTCAATGTTGTTAATTGTATGTGGTTGTTTCGTCATAAGTATTTGGCTGATGGCACTCTTAGTCGGTACAAGGAGCGTCTTGTTGCCAACGGTAGCACGCAGATTGAGGGAGTTGATGTTGATGAGACGTTTAGTCCGGTTGTTAAACCGAGTACCATTCGGACTGTTCTTAGCTTAGCTATTTCTTGACATTGGCCTGTTCATCAGCTTGATGTCAAGAATGCGTTTTTACATGGAGATTTAGCCGAAACTGTTTATATGCATCAACCTCCCGGCTTTCGGGATCCAGAGCATCCGGATTATGTTTGTTTGTTACAGCGGTCTCTTTATGGTCTTAAGCAGGCACCTCGAGCATGGTTTCAGCAGTTTGCTACTTATATTACTACTGTTGGGTTTACTTCGAGTCGATGTGATTCTTCATTATTTATTTACAGACAGGGTGATGATACTGCTTTTCTATTACTTTATGTGGATGATATTGTGCTCACTGCTTCCTCTGATAGTTTATTACAGCAGATTATTGCTTCTTTGCATAAGGAGTTCTCTATGACTGATTTGGGTGCTCTTAACTATTTTTTGGGTGTGTCAGTTACGCGTGACTCTTCTGGGATGTTTTTGTCACAGCGTAAGTATGCTATGGAGATTTTGGAGCGTGCACATATGGTTGGTTGTAACCCTTCTCGGACTCCTGTTGACACTGAGTCTAAATTGGGTGATGATGGTGATCCGGTTTCTGATCCTAAGTTATATTGGAGTCTTGCAGGTTCTCTTCAGTATCTCACATTCACTAGACCTGATATTACTTATGCTGTGCAGCAGGTTTGCCTATACATGCATGATCCTCGTGAGCCTCATTTCTCTGCTCTTAAGCGGATTTTACGCTATGTTCAGGGGACTCTAGCATATGGTTTATAGTTATTTTCTTCTACTACTGACTCTTTGGTTGCTTATTCGGATGCTGATTAGGCTGGTTATCCCACTACTCGGCGGTCTACATCAGGTAATTGTGTTTTTCTTGGCAACAACTTACTATCCTGGTCCTCTAAGCGTCAACCAACGCTTTCTCGTTCCAGTGCTGAGGCTGAGTATCGTGGTGTTGCCAATGCTGTTGCTGAGACATGTTGGCTGCGAAATCTGCTTCGTGAGCTTCATACACCGTTGTCCTCAGCTACTATTGTTTATTGTGATAACGTGAGTGCGGTGTACTTGTCCTCTAATCCTATTCAGCATCAAAGGACAAAGTATATTGAGATTGATATTCATTTTGTTCGTGATTTGGTTGCTACTGGTCAAGTTCGGGTTCTACATGTTCCTTCTCGGTTTCAATATGCTGATATCTTTACCAAAGGGTTGCCGTTTGCCTTGTTTGCTGAGTTTCGTGACAGCTTGAGTGTTCGGTCTCCTCCCGCTCAAACTGCGAGGAAGTGTTAGACGATAAGTATTGGGGGATTAGGCCCATGTGTATTAGGCTCATATTGTATCTTATATATTATCTCATATACCGAACATATTATTCATTCAATACATACGGTTTACACAAACTTTCGGTCATGCTTTCTTGCTCATACCATCTTACAAAACAAGCATTTTACTTGGATATTTCGAACCAAAATCTTCATATTTTGCAGGTAAGGGTTTCAAAGTACTTGTTTGTGTGATAAAAAGGATATTTTATAGTCTTGTTTGCATGGTTGAACACTGATAAGCATATCATATTAGCCGTGTAAGTTCATTTTCATTGTAGTAATTGATCTTGATTATATGACTTGTGTTATATGAAGTTCACCAATCGGTGGACAATCAGACATAACGAAATTTAATTGAATCCTGGCGGGAGTTGGCGGAAAAATAGTTGGCGCAATACCAACCAACGTGTAATTCGCAAATACAAATTTGACAATAATGTCATATCATGATATATGTAGGAATATGCACTCTACAAATATCTTTCCTATCCAAATTAACTAACATTCATTTTGTCAACCGAAATGGACTACAGAACTGAAAATGTCAAACACTCCAAATAGGAAAGAAGGCCTTGAATTCATTACATATGTAAAAATTGTAAATGTAATACACAAAACGTTACCAATGTAGAAGCAAACTAGGTTTCGTGTCCCCCTGAGCTTTGAAGATCAACCAATATCATGAATTCATGATTCGTGTTCTCAAACTCAAGATGAGCTAGCAGAGACGCTTTACTTCAGACTAACACGAGCACGCAAACACCACAAAAACAAAATGATCCAAAGACTTCTGTATGCCGAGTTTTCGAATATAACACTATAGTTTATAAAAGATGTACAAGACCGAGGTGAAGATGGGCACTACGAAGAGGATTATGAGTGATAAGTAAACGGTATTGGCAAACAAAGTGATATAATGCAGAAACTGATGTGATGATGATGAACAACAAATTGGTGATTGGTGCCATTTTTTATTCGTGAGTGCTTCTCATCAACTCTATGTTTTGGTTTTTATATATAAGCTTAAACTTTGATTTCAGCTCATCTTCTATATATTTTTTTTAATAGATCGATACACACATGGAATGGGTGAAGTTTGTTTATTTCTAAATAATATTCTGAAAGATGGTTTTAAATTATCAAAGATTTGGACAATGGAATTCTCTATTAGTCTATTACAATGGATAAGCTTTTTGAAGTCATGATTATATTTTGATTTTGTTTTCATTTCTTTCCCAAGAGACAAAATGATACATCCTTACCCTTAGAAATGTCATTATGTCGGAGAAATGTGAGATAGAATTTGTGAGATAGGCGGGTGTAGGTGGTAAAAAATTGTCGTTCAAAAAAAATAATAAAAAAAAATGACATTATGTCAACCAACTGCAGTTACTTAATTTTACTTTTTACGATCAAAGAGGTCTTCAAGCCATGTCAAATTCAGCCATATATGTTGGAAAATACCTCGATAACAAACCCGAAGTTCGATCGCGGAAAGCTAGATCGCGAGTTGTATCGAGCACAAGTAGCAAACACGAGAGACTGCAAAGACTCGACAAGAATATGCACAAGATATACCCTCAAAGAACCCCTTATTAAAACCAATAAAGCTTTTACAATTGAGAAAGAAGAATGAATAACTAGCATCCCCTCATCTCTATTTATATAGAGATGAGGAGGTGGAAACCTAGCTTGCCTTGCACTCCAAGCTAACTAATTCTAGTTTATGTCTAACACCTAATCTAATTACAAAAGTACACTTAAGTCCCTAATCTATATTTAAGTTTACTACTAAATATATAACAATTTCCACCTTAGGAGTAACACTTAAACATAACCGATACTCAGCATCTTTTCCTCGTGCTGGAACCACTGACCGGGGACCACCTTGTCGACCAGGCATTGTACTTTAGTAATTTTTCATGATTAGCTTCAATAGACTCCTTCACTTTCTTCTTTTCAGCAACATTACCCTCCGCACCCTCATGACCAGGTACTCCGGTTTTCGTAATGTCTGCCCCACCTTTATACCAAGGTGTATCTTTTCCTGCTCATTTACCAAGCAGCCCGTGTTTGTCTTTTCTTCAAGTTGTTTAACCTCCAACTTTCTTTGAGCCACTGCAGCATCATCGTTACTAACCTGAACAACCTCAGCTTCACGATTCCCCTGAGCTCCCTGCAGTTCCACCTCAAACCAAACACGTTCATCAACCTGTACTCCATGGACTCCTGTTTTAACACCAGGACCAAGTTGTTTGAACCCAACTTGTTTATGACCAAGTTGTTTGAGACCAACTTGTTTATGACCAAGTTGTTTGAACCCAACTTATTTATGACCAAGTTGTTTGAGACCAACTTGTTTATGACCAAGTTGTTTGAACCCAACTTGTTTATGACCAAGTTGTTTAAATCCAACTTGTTTTGAACCTCCATGTTTTTGTACACCAAAACTCGTCACTTTTGCTTCAAGAGTATACATACAGTTCTCTTTCCTGATCCCAGTCATCATAACCCGACAACCTTTGATCACCTTGACTCTACCCATCTGCATCTTCACAGTATAACCCTCTTTTTCAAGAGTGCCCAATGAAATCAAGCTCTTTCTTAACCCTGGAACATACCTGACATCTTCTAGTATAAAGCTTGAACCATCATGCAACTGTATCTTCATTTTTCTTGTCCCTTTGATAGTGCCGAACCACCATCAAAATCCTTGAAGTCATACAAGAAATCCCTCCTGGGTGTCATATGATAAGACCCACCTGAATCCATTACCAATTCAGTCATCTCATCATTCCCGACCACCACCAAGGCTTCTCCAAAGTAGGCGTTACCGTCGTCATCAGAAGAATCAGAATCCTGATCATGCTTACCCTTCTTGACGAACCCACTTGACTTCTTCCTTGGACAATCTCTCTTCAGATGATCCTCTGAATGACATATGAAGCACTTGAGTTTACAAGTTTCACCCTTTGACTTAAACCGCGAACTTCCACCAGAATGAGCTTTCCTTGAATGATCTGACCCTCCCCTTACATATAACCCGCCACCAGTTTCTTCCTTTGTGCCTTCAGATCTTTTCTTCAACTCCCTTGAATTTAGAGTCGCAAGAACATCCTCCATTGTCAAGGATTCCCTCCCATACAACAATGTCTCCACAAAGTTTTCGTAAGACGATGGTAACGATGTAAGTAACATAAGTGCCTGATCTTCATCCTCAATCTCGATATCAATATTCGCCAAATCAAGTATCAACTTATTAAACTCATCTATCCAGTTTCGTACCTGGACTCATATAGAACGTGTACAGCTTCTTCTTCAGATACAGTCTGTTTGCTAAGGACTTTGTCATATACAGACTAGTTAACTTCGCCCATATTCCTGCAGCAGATGTTTCCTTGGTAACTTCCCGTAAAACCCGGTCTCCCAAGCATAGAATCAAGGTACTGTATGCCTTCTTTATCAAAGCAGCCTTTTCACCTGCTTCCATATCCGCGGGTAATGTCTCTAATGCAGCATCACATCCGAGCTGTACCATTAAAGCACGCATTTTTATTTGCCATAAGCCGAAGTCATTCTTCCCATCGAATTTTTCGATGTCAAACCTAGTTATAGAAATAGTCATTCTTCTTATACCTTGCTAAAAACCTTGTCAAGTTGTTTTTTAACCAACTTTACCGACAAGCCTCACAAGCCGTGTGCAATATTCCCCCTTGTTGCTATAAACCCTTCTTGCAAATCGAATTAATTAGAAAAACCCTAAACCCTCAATCTCGAACAAGCAAACCCGATCCCAAGTAAACCACGATCGAAACTTGAACACAAGAAAAACCCGCAACAAGAACCTTCGATTTAATCAACTTTTAAAAGATCCAAAAAGAAGATATCGTGAATCGGTTTTAAATATAAAAACCGAAAACCTTTGATAAAAAAAATAAAAAAAATAAATAAATAAAAAAAAAAAAAAAACCTTTTTGTCCCTACGTGTTAAAACAAATACAAAGTAATACCCTTTATAGAATTTAATAGTATTCACCTTTGTTTTAGAAACTACCTCACGTACTCGCTTTGTAGAATTAATAGTAACCAAAAAGTCAAACCTTTTGATTGATCTTTCTTCTCGGACAATCGCTACTCAAAAAAAAATGATTCGAAAAACCGAACTTCGAAACCTTTTCATTGCTCTAATTAACATTGAAACCAACTCGGTAGCTCGAACTAGCACTCGAACTTCGATGACCACAATAACCTTGGCTCTTGATACCACTTGTTAGAAAATACCTCGACAACAAACCCGAAGTTCGATCACGGAAAGCTAGATCGCGAGTTGTATCGAGCACAAGTAGCAAACACGAGAGACTGCAAAGACTCGACAAGAATATGCACACGTTATACCCTCAAACACCCCTTTATTAATCAACCAATAAAGCTTACAATTTGAGGAAGAAGAATGTTTAACTAGCATCCCCTCATCTCTATTTATATAGAGATGAGTAGGTGGAAACCTAGCTTGCCTTGCACTCCAAGCTAACTAATTCTAATTTATGTCTAACACCTAATCTAATTACAAAAGTACACTTAAGTCCCTAATCTATATTTAAGTTTACAACTAAATATATAACAATATATAATAAAGAACGAACGATGTTCATAATCAAAATGAGCAGACTATAATCATCACTGTACACGTTTATCACGACTAAAATCTATAAACACGTATATGTTAGACGTGATCAAACATTTATACATAAGTACATAACTGCTAAAAGCGTACATTTATACACAAAACAATAAAACATAGGTTTCAAAGCAAACCGTTGAAGATCAACCTATACAAGATCAAGATGGCCATGTGTTTGACGTAACATCACAAAGAACATCGATCCAAATCTTTTTCATATAGAGCTATAGACTCGATGTAGGATTTCAGAAAGGGTTTACAATACCAACATAAAGATAAGCATTACCAAGAGGACTATATGTAACATGTAGAGGGTGTGGACGAGCAAAATCAACGAATGAAAAAATCGAGTTAATGATGATAACTAAGAAAGTGGTGATTGGTACCATTGTTGAGATCGAGCTTGACCAAGTGTAATTGTGTTGTGTGTGAGTGTGGTGCTTTATTCATGATAATTATATGGGTTGCTTTGCTTTAACTCAAGCAAATTTATGAAAAAGAATATAGTGGTTGTGTTTATTTTTATTTTAAGACTTTGCATAATTAGTCGGTGACTGAATAATGAATTAAGATGTTGACATGACTGCTTTCATGGTTGCATACTCACTTCCAACTAAAGTTTAAAGGTAAAACATTTCGTGACCGAGCTTTGAAGACCAACCTATACTATCCTGATAACCTGATTCCACTTCTCAAAATCTCGATAATCTTACCCTTAACTTCACGCTTCAACGCAAAGTTTTTTTGGCTATCCATTCAAAAGTTCAAAGTATATGTAAATAAAATTGGACTATAGGTTCTAGCTAGCATTCTAGCAGAGACACGATGGGAATCATATCAATATAGACGCATGACAAGTTCACACGGGTTGGGGCTAACGTACTATTCTATTGATGAATAAACGAGTTTGAAACACATTGTGATGCTGTGGGAGCTAATGTACCTAACCGTGTCTCCTAAAGTTCCTTCAATTAATATCAGTATCCCCACCAACAAGAAACCGATCACCACTATCTTAAAAAGAGTTATGATTAAAACATCCATTAACACTCACATGCCCTTGAACCCCTATCCGCTTGCTTTTAACCTTAAATGAATGCTTTCAAGATCATTATACCTTCCAACATAAACCAGACACTATCAATGTGCTCTATCTTGAATTTGCACTATACGCGACTCTTAATCTAATCTAGTTCTAATCTGTTTGCTCGCTATTACTCTATAATCAAATACTGAGCATGAAGTAATATGAAAAAGAGTAATAAACAAGAAACACAGTAAAACTGTAAAAAAACAAACAGTTAAAATAAAATTACTACTTCCACAGCAGAAACAACAAGTGAACAATATAACAAGATCATTAAAAACAACTTGAACACAACCACATGAACGATTCTTATTAGCACAATTCTGATCATCATTTACTAACAGTTTTTGTTCATTACTAGTTGCTCCTGAAGATTGACTCTTGCTGTTTTTCATCCTCCTTAAATTCCATTCGAGATTTTTCAAGTAATCTAGCTTGAATGAGTTCCTTAATCTTTCTGATGGCCATAGATGCATCGCTCGTGATGTCACTCCGTACTAGCTAGATAACTTCTCAAGATATTTTATTCATGAAATTTTTTATCTATTGCTTGTTATATGAGATTTTTGAAAGAGTATACTTGGCCCCTTGTGATTCAAGATATTGTTATTATTCCCCTTAAATTACTGATAAAATAGGGAATTTATAAATATGGCCTTTAGAGGGCACGGTGCACTCGCCATAGCACCTCGTTAAATATAGTGTCGAAATGGAACCTATTGAGCTTGCCATCCGCCACCATTGCACCGTGCATGCTCGTTATTGGTGGCATTGCCATTATGGTAACTCACATAAACTTTTTTTTTTTTTTTTTTTTTTTGGTGTGTGTGTGTGTAAAAGTGGAGTGAGTGGTGTTTTTTGGGAGTAGCGTTATAAGAATGTTATTGGGGAAGGAGATTTTTGGTTTTATGTTATTCAAATGTTATACGGTAAAAACTGACGTGGTTACGCTTATAACTTGCCTATGGCTCAGTGCACCTATTATTGTTACAGAATTAAAACTTACGATATGCATAGCTAGTGTGGGAATGGATCTAATAAGAAAAGAAAATAAAATAAGAAGAATGAGAAATGTTTGTAGCCACACATTTCAAATGAGGAAGGAGAATTTCATGGGAGATGCATCTTATTTTGTAGGTGCATCTGAAATGTGCGGTTGTAATCACTTCTCATTCTTCTCATTTTACTTTTATTTCTCATTTGATCCTTACTCTAGCTAGTGTTACATAAATTTGTTTGTTAGAAAATAAATTTAAGGAGCTGGTGGCTATTAGTACATGTTAATTAAACAAATGAGCAATAACATATTTTCTAATGAACAATAACATGACCTGTAATATTTTCTCTAAATGTAATATAGTTTAAAATTTAAGCTTCAGCTCCAGCCCAGCTGCAACCCATTTCGTCAAACATACCGTATGTATAAACATTTTTGTGAAACCGATAAAGTTAAAAAAAATGTTTGGGATGCCGTCACTCAAAAAGGCCGCGACAATTCAAAAATAAATAATGAGCTAAGATTACCCGTCAAGTCAACCACTTAATTTATAAACACCATTAGATAACATAAAATTCTCAATGCAAACGGTTTTAAGTTCAATTTCGACAAACATCTGTAGCAAGCACTCAGGCCCATTAAAAGTCAACTACAATATATTTGTGAGTAGGGATAGCACCCGTGGGTAATGGGCACGGGTACTTCTAACCCGACACCCGCCCACCTAGTTATCTCACTCATCACCCACCCGTCACCCACCAATGGGTACAAATTTCTACCCATGCCCTTGCCTGCGAGTATTTGTTGCCCATGGGTTAGTGTTATGCAACAAAATTACAAAACGATGATATGAAAATTAACTATGAAACTGTGTAATAAGATACCAATCAATTTGCTAAATACAACTTTGATTATTTGATATTTCATACTCTCTTTTTAGTCTTGAAACTCAAACAAACTTTTAGGTTAATGTGTTTTTTTTAGACTTGGTAGTAACTGTTAAATGTATGCATGCAACATCATAAATATTTTAATTAGTATAATTAATTTTAACATGGGTTTATGGGTACACCTACGAGTATTTTGACGGGTAAATCCGTGGGTATTTTAAATGGGTGTCATGAGTTTACCCGCGATGGGTATACCTTACCCGCCACCCACCCGCCACCCACTGATGGGTAAAGATTTTCACCCACGACCCACCCGTGAGTGAAAATTGACGCGTTTACCCACATTTATGATGGGTGCCCATGGGTTGTGGGTCATGCAACATCATAAATATTTTAATTAGTATAATTAATTTTAACATGGGTTTATAGGTACACCTACGAGTATTTTGACGAGTATACCCGTGGGTATTTTAAATGGGTGTCATGAGTTTACCCGCGATGGGTATGCCTTACCCGCCACCCACCCGCCACCCACTGATGGGTAAAGATTTTCACCCACGACCCACCCGTGAGTGAAAATTGACGCGTTTACCAACCCATTTATGATGGGTACCCACGGATTGTGGGTTTTTTCTCGCCCATTGCCATCCCTATTTGTGAGCAGTCTATTTAGCACATCGTGGATATAAGTGTCGCAATTTTTACAACATAGAGCCATGCTTTCTTGTTCATACTGTCTAACAAACCAAGCATTTTACTTGGATATTTCGTACCCAAAATGTTCATATTTTGCTGGTAAGGGTTTCTAAGTACTTGTTCGTGTGATAAAAAGCAAGGTTTTAAAGATCGCGATCCTACTAAAGATCGTTTTCATCTTTGCAATATCGAGATCGTAAGATCGGATAGTAATGTTATTTTCTTAATAGTCTTTGTAATATTATACAAATTTTCAAATTATTATATATCATAAACACAAAATTATATGAATGTTTAATAAAAAAGTTTTGTCCAAAATTATGATTATGAAATATTTAAGAAGATTTACATTTTTTTTTAAATCTACAAAATACAATTCGTAAATTTGTACGTAGTTTTTTAGTTTGTGGTTCGAGAAAAGTAAGATCGGATCAAATTAGATCTTTAGATCTTATATTCAAGATCGGGATCCTAAGATCTTAAGCTTGCAAAGATCACATGTAAGATCGGAATCGGTTTTGCTTTGCAGTATTATAAAATCATAAGATCCTATAATCAGAATCGGGATCTTAACAACCATGCTAAAAAAGGTATTTTAAGGTCGTGTACTCGTGTGTGGTTGAACACTGATAATTAGCATATCATATTAACCATGTAAGTTCATTTTCATTGTAGTAATTGATCTAATTACATGACTTGTGCTATATGAAGTTCACCTGTCGGTGGACAATCGGACATAACGAAATTTAATTGAATCTTGACGGGCAGGGACGAAGCTAGGGGTTCTCGCGGGTGTCTGGGAACCGTTTTTCGATATAGTGTTAATTTTTGAAAAAAAAACACCGATTTTTTTTAAATGCACCCGGTCCTTCAAAATGTGTTTCTAGTATTACGGTTCAAAAGATTTTGTGCACCCGATCATATTTGGCATGCCTCCTTCCCTGCTGACGGGTGTTGGCTGAAAAATAGTCGGCGCAACTGTCTACTGATTTTGGTGGGGATAAAGTATAAACAGCTAAGTTTACATGAGTGCGCACTCCCCCTCCAAACAAGTATTAATTTTTGTGTGATTTCGCTTTGGTGCAGCTGTATCAGTAGTTTCTTGTAATTTGCAAATACAACTTTGACAATAATGTCATATCATGATATAATATGTAGGAGTATGCGTGCACTTTACAAATATCTTTCCTACCAAAACTAATATTCATTTGTCAACCGAAATGGACCACAGAACTTAAAATGTCAAACACTTCATATAGGAAAGAAGGCCTTGAATTCATTACATATGTAAAAATTGTAAATTTAATACACAAAACGTTACCAATATAATGTAGAAGCAAACTAGGTTTCATGTCCCCCTGAGCTTTGAAGTTCAACCCATATCATGAATTCTTCATGATTCGTGTTCTGAAACTCAAGATGAGCAGAGACGCTTTACTTCAGACTAACACGAGAACGCAAACACCACAAAAACAAAATGATCCAAAGACTTCTGTATGCCAGAGTTTTCGAATATAACTCTATAGATTATAAAAGATGTACAAGACCGAGATGAAGATGGGCACTACGAACAGGATTATGATTGATGAGTAAATGGTATTGGGAAGCAAAATGATATAATGCAGAAACTGATGTGATGATGAGGAACAAAAAATTGGTGATTGGTGCCATTTAATTTATTCGTGACTGCTTCTCATCAACTCTATAGATAGTTTTATACTATCAAAGATGAGGACAAATGGACTTTTCTATTAAAATAGATAAGCTTTTTGAAGTCATGATTATGAATATTTCTAGATCCACTCATAATTTACAAAAAAAACCCACTCGCTGACGTGTCAGTGAGTTGATTGGTTGGTTTTTTGATTATATTTTGATTTTCTTTTCATTTAGATAAAACGAGCGGGGTACCCGCGCGTTGCTGCGGAAATGTTGTGGTTAATGTAAACTTGAAATAAAATGTTTGAAAAAAATTATTGCTGAAATGTTGTGGTTAATCTAAATTTGAAATAAAACGATTGAAAAAAATTATTTTTGTTATTAACGACTAAATTTGCAAAAGATCGATAAACACAAGTACTATTTTTTTAAAGTTAGTCTTTTGAGACTAACTTTGAAATTAAAAATTAACCTGACGTGGGCTAAAAATAAAATTAAAAAAAAAAAAAAACAATGAACATTATTTTAACGAATGAACAATAATTTTTAACGGGATCTATGATGCAAAGTTATTCTTTTGGGACTATTTTTGAAATTAAAATTTAACATGAGGTGCTATTTTTGTTAAATATTTAACCTTCAAAAAAAAAAAAAAAAAAAAAAAAAAAAAAACCCCGGATGAACAGTACTGCTACAGTAACATGCTACAGACCCTGAGCTCACAAAACTTTTGTTGCTATCACTGTAGCAAACAGTGTTTGCTACAGTAAACTCACTCACTTTTAGTATATATATACAATAATGCATAGTTAGAAAAGTCAACCAACCGCAGTTAATAAAGAGATTATATTTTGATTTTACTTATTAAAGAGGTCTTCAAGCCATGTCAAATAAGCATATATGTCGCATCTTTAGCCATATATAATAAAGAACGAACGATGTTCATAATCAAATTGAGCAGACTATAACAGGGACGGACCAGAATTATTTACAGGGTGTGGCACAAATTTTTGTTTATAATTATCTGTACTAAAGTTGCACTATAAGGAATTTATTAGCAAAAATGGGGGTTGCACATATCAAGAAAAGACATATTTTAGAAACAATTTACACTTCGTAAGCTAAAATCGGGTGTGGCCTGTGCCACACCCGGCTCCCAAGTGGGTCCGTCCTTGAACTATAATCGTCACTGTACACGACTAAAATCTATAAACACGTATATGTTAGATGTGATCAAACATAGATACATAAGAGTGCTAGGTGTAGATGGCAAGGTCCATCTCCTCATTCGGGCCCCACATGTGCCACATCACTCCAACACATTTTCACAACTAACCCCTCCTCACCAAAAAACAAACCTCAACTTACTCATGCGGCCCCATCACTTACAACTTTATTTTTTATTCATTTCATTAAATAAAATAAATTCATTTAACTAATTATAAAAAACAATACAACATACTAATTTTATTTCATCCAAATAAAAAAGTTACAATACGGAAAAAAACCATACGATATGAAAAAATAATAATAATAATAATAATAAAATAACGAAACAGATAAATACGATATGCAACATCATCACGAATTTATAATGACTTATAATTATCGATGAGTGCTGAATTTTTTGCCCAAACTTGCAACATTTGTTCCCTGACCATTTTCAAGGCGACTTGAAGTTGCAAATTTGTTTCATCATTTCTTAAAAGAGTTTGTAGACCTGATTATTAGATGGTCTTGAGGCAGCTCACGTAACCATTCGACCTCTGGAGCCCGGGTATGCATCTGTCGAATAGTACGAGCTATCTCACCTAACAAGTTGTTAATCAACTTAAGTTCATTTTCTTGTTCATTGCGTAATCGAGTAAGGATTGTTCTTTGCACCTCAGCTGGTTGGTTAGCCATAGTGTTTGTGTGAAATTTAGTTATAATTGTGTGACAATATGAAGTTGAGTAAAGATGGTATTTATAGGGAAACTAACCGTTAAAGAATTTTATTAGAGAAACTAGCCGTTAAGCCTTTTATTCAAATTTGAACTGAAAGTAACATTACAAGACCATTAACCATAAATTAGCCATATGGGTTGGACTTGCAAAACCTCCCACACATGAACGTGTCAGAAGCTTCTCCCACCATGGCGTTGCTCATTAATTGTCTTTGCAGTGGCGAGACGATCATTGTCATTTACCCCCTGTTCATAAACATCTCTCTGTAAATAGCGTTGAATACTTTACATTCGGAGTTAAGTGTTGACCATTTACCAACAAGCATACGTTTGGTACGATTGTCACCCTGATTCTTATTGTTGAACATGTCTACAACCCGATTCCAGAATGTGTGATTTCTGTGGGTGTGTTGTTCTTGGGAAACGTCACATCAAACTTCAGCCAACAATTTTTCTTCATCTCTCCACCATGAATTAGCCATATTGGTTGAAGTGTTTGAACAAAGCTAGACTATGGGGTCTTATTTATAGTGGATTATTGATGGCTATTTAAAATTCAAATTCAAAGTGGAAGGCGGGATACTATTTAAAATTCAAATTCAAAGTGGAAGGCAGGATACAATTTATATTTGAAAATCAAATTCAAGGGCGGGATAGTATTTAAAATTCAAATTCATACGAAACGGAAATACAAATACATGCGATACGGAAATACAAACACAAACGAAACGGAAATACAAAGACAAACGAAACGGAAATACAAACACAAACGATATGGAAATACAAAGACAACTAAAAACGATGCAGAACAACATAAGGCATTAATCCCTATATCTGTTCCATATGGGGCTCCTTCTCAAAATGAATCACACGTTAAGATATTTGAAGCATTTCCCACCATAGCGTTCTCTAGACATAGTGTTTGTAGTGTGCAGACGATTATTGACCTCGTCATTAATCTGCACGCTCAAGTAAATATCATTGAATTTTTGACATTCACGGCTCATTCTTGCCCACTTACCCGTTATCTGGCTTTTGCTACGAAAAGGACCGTCAGATAGGTAGTTGAACCTTTCTGCAACAGTATTCCAAAAAACGGTTTCGCTATGGAATTCGTGAACGTTTAGCCACATGTCGGCTAGCAAGCATTCTTCTTCAACAGACCACCGATTAGCCATAGTAAAATTGTTTAAAAGTGAAGTGTGTGCAAAATAGTATGTTATGTGATGCTTTGTATAGGGGTGTTTAGAAATTCAAATTTCAAAAACAGAGCAGGATATGGGATAAAATTTGAAATTCAAATAATGGGCGGCTAAACTTTTAAAATTCAAATTCATAAAAAAACGTGTGCATATATTAAAAATTCAAATTTTAAATTTCAAATTTGAATTCAAACTAAGAGCGGGATAATTTCAAATTGTGAATTCAAATTGAAAGCGGGATAATTTCAAATTTTGAATACAAACTGAAAGCGGGATAATTTCAAACTTTGAATCTATCCTATAAATACCCATTCTCTTATGCTGAAATACACCCACAATTCACACACAAATCATCAAGAATTCTCTTTTCTTCTTCAAACATAACAATGTCACACAACACATCACCTGATAACGAATCCGTTTACAACACACCACCTGAAGACAATTTCCTACAAAACACTCCACCAGAAGATCTATTTCCCGTGTTCCAATATGACAACCCACCACCTGCCACTCCGCCAGAAGTTTTGTTTTCACCAGAAAACAATCCACCCCCAAAAAATCAACCACCAAACTTTCAACCACAAAACCAACCCATGGCCTTTGGGTTGACTGATGAAGAGCTCTTTGAGCAAGACATACAAATGCTGTTAGAGGTTCAAGCTGCGGAAGAAGGTGAGGCAAGAGAGCGTGAGGCGTACTTAAAAGGTAAAGACTATCGGAGAAACCTTAGAGCAGAATGGCGATGGAAAATGGGACTTCCACGTGTGCCATAGAGTGAGGACGATTCGAGTGCCTCCTATTCGAGTGACGAGGGATATGGCACAAAATGAATCATTTTCTTGATTCGTAGTTTTATGTTTATTTATCGTATCATAGTTTAGGGGTTTGAATTTCCGTTTCGTAGTTGTAAAATAATTGTACGTTGTGTTAAGTAATTTCAATCCTATATTTAATATAGCTGCATTTACATCACAATTAAGTATTTAAAACTTCACAAACCTTATTTACATTTACAAAACTTCACAAACCTTAATAAACAAAATTTCAAAACTTTACAAAACTTCACAAAAAAAATAATAAAAAAAAGAAAAAAAAAGGTACAACAATGTCAGCAAAGACCCTTCGCCGTGCCCACGAAACACCTCTCAACGGCTAAGAACTGCAAGGGGGCGGTGCAGCAACGAGCAACGGCTCGCGGTTGGCCTTGCCACGTCTGAACGGTGAGCAGGCAGAATGAGCTGCACCTAGCTCTCTAAGTACATAACTGCTAAAAAGCGTACATTTATACACAAAACAATAAAAAATAGGTTTCATAGCACTCCTATGTCGAGCTGTTAGAAGCCGTTAGAAGCTCCTAACTCTATAGGATCCTACTTCACTCCTATGTCGAGCCGTTAGAAGCTCCTAACATGCGATCATTAGAATTCTCCTACGCATTAAATACAACCAAAAATCGTAGTACACCTCCGATCATGTTTCTTAAGACGTTCAAGCAAGTTACCAATGGAAGTCTGCCAGTTTTCTTAAGCCTAACATCGAATACAATCATCCGTAACAACTATAAACAAACAATCAACCCATAATCAACATCTAGGTTTCACTACATCTAAGCAAACAGAAAGGAAATCTAGCCTAGCATGTTAAATTGAAGACAAGCGTAAGATATATTCAAACAACACATAGACATATTGAATGAATTGAAAGAGTACTTATCTTTAATTAAACATGAAAGATTCAAAGGGTTGAAACCCTTGAAAAAGCTACAAAATTCGACCTAGGGTTTTCCTCAAAGTTGCACCCTCAAAGTTTCACACTTATGAATAAATTTTGGAAAACTATATATAGATTACAATGGGTGACGGCGTCATGTATTGGGTTGTGACGCCGTCAACTCGGCGCCATAATAAAAATCGTATTGCCTTGATCTGATTTTGACGCCGTCATGTATGAAATAGTTATGGGCCGTCACTAATACTTGGACCATGACGGCCTTGGGTAACGCCGTCATGTCCAATGCACAAAACTCTCTGGATCGTCACGTGTCTTTCCCACATCCACCTCTTTTGTTACTCTTGACGCCGTCATTAAGGAAGTTGTGACGCCGTCAGGTACTGTTCCCAACAAGGAAAATTAAGACTTTGCCGTTTTCTTCACTTTTATGCTCCAAAAACGTCCAAAATGCTTCCTTTTTCCAGAATTCACTCCAAAAGTACCTAAAATCACAAAAGGAACGATTTAGGGCAATATTTGATCAAATAAATTCAATTCCAGGCTTAAATGACCTCCTAAAAACGAATCATTTTTCGCCTCATCATATACCCTTACACTTGAGATTTGCTTGTCCTCAAGCAAATGCGCTTTTATTCTAATCAAAATACAAGTTAGGGGTCATTTAACACTAATATAAAAGTAATTACAACAAATAATCGTTCCACTAAAAACCAAAGACAAGCACGGAAGTCATACACTAGCACCTCACAAATAGTGTTTAGATACTCACATCTCTCGGGTGTAAAAGTATATATCACAATAAGGAAATGGAAAACATCTCTCACTACCTATCATAGCAAAATAGATTGCCATAGGCTTGGGAAATGATCAAACCTCCACCACTTGGCGTAAGCACCTAGGATAAACTATCAAAGAGGTCTTTCAAAGGGTTATAACGTTAGGTGTAGGGATATGGAAAACACGGTATTGTTGGATGAAGGCAATATTTACTGGTGGCGAGTTAATCATCTTGGTTAATTACATGTACAATATGGCGTTGCTAAGCCAAGACTAGACTCGACTTAACTAATAAATCAAAAATAACAAGAACTTAAAAATAAACATAGAATGAAACAGGATGGTAGTCCGTATGTTTTTTTTTTTTTTTTCTCTTTTTCTCTTTTTTTTTCTTTTTCTTAATATTTTCGATTTTTTTTTTCTGCATACACTCTTACCCTACCATCCAAAATATTACATCATAAGGAATGTACATTCCCCTTACACTTGAATTTTTACATACTTTACAATAAACTAATCTAATGACTCGAATCAAGATAATCAAAACACTTGGAGTACTTTTAAGTTTCACGCACATATGGGGGTAATAATATGATGTTCTTCGCCATTACTCCATAACACAAGTACTTTACACATGAGTCCCAATCGTCCCAAAACAATATGTACAAGATATGACTCGACTTAGCAACAAAGTAATCAATTAGATAATTAACTAAGGGTTTAAACATGTAACAATAATGCCATAAAGATGAGTGCATACACAGAAGGCTAAGGCGATTTGGGTGTACATTTGGGTGGGTTGTAACAAATTCTTTCTTTAAGTAAGATGCTTAAAGTTAGAAACGAAAGGATAGGCTCGGAGGGGTGTACTAGGGGTTTCGTGTACTAAAAATGAGTACAACGCTAAGGTGTGGGAAAAATTAACTGACTTTACTAGCCAAGTAATATGACTTAAATGGTCAAGTAATTATGATACGGTTTTAACACAAGGGTGATCCTAATGCCTATTATCATGTAGTAAATCCTACCACATGAATGTAGTCTCACTAGCGGTCTCAGGATGCATCACTAACGCAAGTTCTAGAATCTAAATGCTACCGGTACACTCATAAGCACTAACAATGAATGCTTTTCCTATCAAATCTAAAGGCGAACCTCACATATTTGGGTGGAAATTTTTTTTGAATGGTACGGTTTTGTGCTAGTCATACAACTCCTATCCATGAGACGCTTGCTAAGGCTAAAGTTTCACTCCTAAATGTTGTAAAAAATTTTAAATTTGGCGCTAAAATTACACTAAGTATTTCTCTTAGTTTTATTACACACCTACTATCAAACAAACAAACTCAAGTGCAATTGTATCCTATAAGGTATCATCATTTACCCTCCCCTTACACTTAGAATGAACATTGTCCCCAATGTTCAATTAAAGAATGTAAAAGTAGAATAGGTAAAAGAGTGAAAATAAATACTCTCCTGATTCGTTCGGTGTGGATAGTGTGTTAACAAGGTTAGATCTTCCTCCAAGAAAATGAACATTCAAAGCTTCCCTTCCAGAAAAATAAATCATCTTCTTGTCATATATAACCTGTTAAACCTGAGAAAACAAACAAGGCAACCTCGCATAAAATCGGCGGCAATCTATATATACTAACAAATCCTAGAAAAATAGCATATATATCTTAAATTGCTTTCTAGGAATTAAAGGGATATAATGCTTGTAGAATGAATGTTTGCAGATTTCTTGGAGTTTATAAAACTAAAGAATTAACAAAAACTTTAAGACTCCGTTAGAAATACAAAACTCACAAAATTTCCAGAATTTTACACATGACGCCGTCAGGAGTTAACTCCTGACGCCGTCAGAAGTGACCTGCAGAAATCTTTACGTTAAGTTTCCGGAAAATTTCTGGAAAAACTTATGTCCTACTTCCTGGAAAATCCTGCAAAACATCATTATGACTTGATACAAGCATTTGACTCTAACAATTACTAATACACATGTTCATTTAATATTGTGGAGAATCATGATCAATTTCGTTCTTAGAAACAAATTTGGGGTTTCCCCTTACACTTAGCTTTTGCAAAATACCTTTATATGAAGTTAAGACGAAGTTAAACAACAAAATAAAGAATTTTCAAAATTTTAGTTTGAAACATGATCTACCAACAATAAAAATAAAGCATGCATACAGAAGCAAATAACAATCAAACAAATAAAAATCACACAAAACATGGGTTGCCTCCCAAGAAGCGCTTTTCTTTATTTTACGAGTCTTGTAGTTAGACTCAAGGTCATGGGCAATTATGTGACCTCATCATCAAATGTTACATCCTCTTCACTAATCATCTCATTACTACTTTCTTGATAATGTTTTACGCGTTGTATGTTGACAGTGAACTCTCTATTTTCATCGTCTATTAACACAACAGCACCAGTTTTAGAGGAACTTTTCACTGTAAAGGGCCCATACCATCTAGACTTGAGTTTCCCGAGAAATAACCTTAACCGAGAATTATACAATAGAACTTTGTCCCCTTCTGAGAACTCCTTAAGTTTCTTAATTCGCTGGTCATGCCATATTTTCGCCCTTTCTTTATATGTAACGGAGGATTCATACGCTTCTAGCCTTAACTCATCAAGCTCATGGAGTTGTAAGAACCGATTCGTTTCAGCGACCGTATAATCCAAATTACATGCCTTAAGTGCCCAATAAGCCTTATGTTCGAGTTCCACCGGAAGGTGACATGCCTTGCCATAAACCATGCGGAACGGGGTCGTTCCGATAGGTGTCTTGTAGGCAGTTCGGAATGCCCATAAGGCCTCATCGAGTTTAAATGACCAGTCCTTTCTGTTTTGATTAACCGTTTTTTCCAATATTCTTTTAATTGCTCTGTTGGTGTTTTCGACTTGACCGTTGGTTTGTGGGTGATAGGCGGTGGAGAAACGGTGGGAAACTCCATACCTCTTCATGACCTTTTCCATTTGCGCATTGCAAAAGTGGGTCCCCCTATCGCTAATGAGAGCTTTAGGAATGCCGAACCTAGCAAACAGCTTTTTCAGAAAATGAATAACTGCCCTAGCATCGTTGATCCTAAGCGCTTGTGCCTCTACCCATTTTGAAACATAATCAATGGCCACTAAAATGTATTCGTTCCCCCTGAAGATGGAAAGGGTCCCATGAAATCAACTCCCCAAACATTGAAAACCTCACAAACTTGTATAAAATTCTGAGGTGCTTCATCTCTACTTGATATATTCCCGGCCCGTTGACATGCATCGCATGCTTGTATCATCTCCTTTACATCACGAAATATTGTGGGCCAATAGAATCCTGCTTCGAAAACCTTTCATGCGGTGGTGTTTATCCCATGATGGCCCCCAGAAGGGCCCGAATGACATTCTTTCATAATCTTGATTGCTTCTTTTCCCGAAACACAATGCCTGATTATTTGATCAGGACATCTTCGGAATAAGAAGGGTTCGTCAGAGAAGTAGTATTTTAATTAGGCAAAGAACCTTTTCTTTTCGTATCTAGTCATGTGTTCCGGAATGAGCCTACTTGCAAGATAATTAGCATAATCAGCGTACCAAGGTTCAGAATATGTCAATGACATGAGCTGTTCGTCAGGGAATGAATCCAGAATCTCACTTTTGTCAAGCTCACTAAGGAGGGGATTTTCGAGACGAGGAAGGTGATCAGCAGCCAAATTCTCTGCCCCCCTTTTATCACGAATCTCAACATTGAATTCTTGTAACAACAAGATCCACCGAATTAGTCGTGGTTTAGCGTCTTTCTTAGCAAAGAGATATCGGAGAGCCGAATGATCAGTAAAAACAACCGTCTTTGAAAGGACAAGATATTGGCAGAATTTGTCAAAGGCGAATACCACGACTAATAGTTCTTTTTCGGTGGTAGAATAATTCTCTTAAGCGGGATTCATAGTTTTACTAGTGTAGTATATTGGTTGGAACTGTTTGTTACACCTTTGGCCTAATACTGCCCCAACAGCGTAGTCGCGAGCGTCACACATAATCTCAAAAGGTAACTCCCAGTTGGGTGTAACCATGATTGGGGCTTGCGTGAGTTCCTTTTCAAGGAGATTGAATGCATCCTTGCATTCTTGAGAGAAATCGAAGGGGGCATCCTTTACAAGCAATTGAGTCATTGGCCGATCTATTTTAGAGAAGTCTTTAATGAATCTCCTGTAGAAACCGGCATGACCCAAGAAGCTACGTATTGCTTTAACAGTCGTGGGATAAGGTAGTTTAGATATAGCTTCAACCTTTGCTTGGTCCACCTCAATCCCATTTCCTGAGACCTTATGTCCTAGCACAATCCCTTCTTTTACCATAAAATGGCATTTTTCCCAGTTCAGGACCAAGTTGGTTTCCTCGCAACGTTTGAGCATTTTTTCGAGGTTAGCAAAACAGCGGTCGAAAGAGTCCCCGAAGACTGAGAAATCATCCATGAAAAATTCCATGTTGTCTTCCATTAACTCGTGAAAGATTGCGGTCATGCATCGCTGAAAAGTGGTGGGAGCGTTACACAACCCAAAAGGCATCCTCTTATAAGCGAATGTCCCATAAGGGCAAGTAAATGTGGTTTTTTCTTGGTCCTCAGGGGCTATGGGGATTTGGAAATATCCTGAGAATCCATCCAAGAAACAGTAGTACTCGTGCCCGGATAATCTTTCCAACATTTGGTCAATGAACGGGAGTGGAAAGTGATCTTTCCTGGTGGCATCATTGAGCTTTCTATAATCGACGCATACCCGCCAGCCAGTAACCGTTCTCTGGGGTACCTTCTCACCGTTGTCATTTTTCACCACAGTCATTCCTCCTTTCTTTGGTACAACCTGTACAGGACTAACCCACGGGCTATCCGAAATTGGGTAAATCAGCCCTGCATCCAAAAGTTTGATAACTTCTTTTTTCACTACCTCCTTGATGAGGCGAAAAATGATCCGTTTTTAGGGGGTCATTTAAGCCCGGAATTGAATTTATTTGATCAAATATTGCCCTAAATCGTTCCTTTTGTGATTTTAGGTACTTTTGGAGTGAATTCTGGAAAAGGAAGCATTTTGGACGTTTTTGGAGCATAAAAGTGAAGAAAACGGCAAAGTCTTAATTTTCCTTGCTGGGAACAGTACCTGACGGCGTCACAAGGTTCTACATGGAGGCGTCAAGAGTAATACAAGAGGTGGAAGTGGATAAAGTCTGTGACGGTCCAGAAAGTTTTGTGCATTGGAGATGACGGCGTCACCCAAGGCCGTCACGTGTAAAATTAAAGAGTGATGGCCTAGAAAATTTCCTGAAGACGTCACGTAGGCCGTCACGTGTTAACTTGTCAAAACTTGCACGCGAAGTAGCTGATATTGTTTTGGTCATAACTTTTGCATACGAACTCGGATTTAGGTGATTCAAAAGCCCACGCGAAAAGGACGAAGAAATATTCGATTTGGTGAAAATGGTGGGCTAACGCCATCATGTGTTAAAGTTGATGCCGTCAAGCCTTGCCGACAGAAAACTTGCCTATAAATATAACATCATAACTTCACTTTTTGTAAGCCCTAAACCCTAAGGTCGATTCCTGGGTTTAGGTAGGTGTTTTTCCAGCAACTTATAGGGTTTCAATCACTCCATAAACATCATGTATTGGTTTGTTGATTCTATCTTAATTATGTTTTCCATTATCATTGTTGTTTGCTCTTCTTTGATGAGGTTTTGCTAATTCACCTTGTGTCTACTTAGGATTGTGTGAAACTTGTATATAATTGATTAGATCTTATTGATTCCTTGTTGATGTTTGTGTCTATCTTTATCAATTAAGGTGTGACACTTCAATATATCTAATTGGTTTAGCTTATAATTCTTGTTTCCTATTGTCTCTTGTTTAATTGAATGAATTCGATGTTAGGCTTAAGAAAACTGGCAGACTTCCATAGGGTAACATGCTTGAACGTCTTAAGAAACATGAACCAATGCGTACTAGGATATTATGGTTGTATTTAATGCATGAGCGAATTCTAATGATCCCATGTTAGGAGCTTCTTGCAGGCTCGACATAGGAATGAAGTAGGAGCTTATAGAGTTGGGGAAGTACGTACGCCACCCCGCGAATGGTATTAAGAAATACAACCCGTCAATTAATACAAGGTGTAACAATTCAATAGGTAGAATTGGATAGCTAGGAAGGAGTAACATATCATGTGTAGACATGCTTCACATCCCTTGTAGAACCTTAGTTTAGTTTTCTTGCACATTAGTTTAATTAGTAGCTTTTGGGTTAGTTGATTAGCAACTAATTCCGCCCCTCCTTCCAATACCCGAGATTTTTACCTGCTTTTCATAAAATATAAAAACATAAAAATAATCATCCTTTACCTTTAGACCTAGTTAGATTAATTTCAATCCTAACGACACTATTCCTGAGTTGAACGATCAATCCCCCTGTACTTGTCACTATACTATACTACAACGATCAGGTACACTGCCTGGTGGGGGTTGTAAGCTTCTCGAGATCCCTCGAGAGGTAAAGCCTGGTGCAATTCCCACGCATCAAGTTTTTGGCGCCGTTGCCGGGGAATAGTTATTACTTAGGTTGGAATTTATTTTGATTAGGTCTACTTATTAGATTCCTTTTTAGTGAGATTTTCTTTTTTATTAGCTTTCTTGTAGTCTATCTTTTTCTTTGTGCCCTTTGTTTGTAAAACCATTTTCATTTGTCACTATGGCGGATGAAATTCCATTTAGATCACTGACAATAGAGGAACAATTATATTTCAAAAAGATATTTGTTTCTTATCATTCTTATGAATTTTTGTGTGATCTTTGTGATATCCAAATGAAGTTGGGGGTAAGGTTAGATGGGTTTAATGAATTCTATGCATGTGATATTTCTGTTAGACGATCATTAACTGGATCAATTCCTTTTAGTCGGACCCTTTGGATGAATTTTGAGGAAAGCTTCCTAACCATGACCCATATGTGGAACGAATTGGTGGAGTCGTATGAGCAAAGAGACCTAGTTTCTAAGAACATGGACTTAGAATCAAACCAAGATTACGAGATGGTTAGTTCTGAACCACCTAGTTGCATGAGTGGGATAGATTTCACCAAAACATACGACACACATGAGGTTAGAGTTGAGCCACCTAGTTGCATGTCATGGTTAGGCACTACCATAATACAAGGTGATATGGATGTGATGGAAGAGATAGTAGAAAACCCAAGCCCGCTAAGTACCCCACAAGTCCTACCATCATTTGAGGCACACACACCGCCCATGACTTACCCGGAAGAAGTAGAAGAAACTTTAGGAATTCCGATGGAGGTAGAACCCTTTGACCAGGCACCACTTGAGGATATGGGTTTGAATACTTGTAGTGATAACCTTACTCCTAGTTCTAGGGAATTTCCTAGTGTTGATGAACCGGAACCTCAATCTTTACACACCTTTTCATCCTTAGATATATTTCTAGGAGACAAAAAAGGAACCAGCCCACCCATCAACCAATACTATCCGGGTAGTTTTAGGATGAAGGAAGCCATTCACTCACCCCCTTCACCTCATGTGGCATATTTCCACCCTAAGGGTGTGTATCGCTACTTCCACCCGCACTTAATTCAAAGTGTACGGAAAACCTCCCCTATTTCCGTTAAATAAAGGTAGAGTCAGGCTCGTGACTCAAACAAAAACAAGCGCTTATTGGGAGGCAACCCAAGCTTTATTTATTTGTTTGTTTGTTTGTTTGTTTATTTGATTTTATTTGTTTCCGTATGCATGTTTTATTTTTGTTGTTTGTGGCTCATGTTTCAAAGTAAATTGTGAAAATGATTTATTTTGTTTTTAACTTCGTCTTAATTGCATATAAAGGTATTTTGCAAAAGATAAGTGTAAGAACGAAATTGAGCATGAACGACAACAATATTAAATGAACATGTGTATTAGTAATTGTTAGAGTCAAATGCTTGTATCGAGTCGTAATGATGTTTTGCAGGATTTTCTAGGAAGTAGGACATAAGTTTTTCCAGAAATTTTCCGGAAACTTAACGTAAAGATTTCTGCAGGTCACTTCTGACGGCGTCAGGAGTTAACTCCTGACGCTCCTGACGGCGTCATGTGTAAAATTCTGGAAAGTTTACGAGTTTTGTTTATACCGGAGTCTTAAAGTTTTTGTTGATTCTTTAGTTTTATAAACTCCAGAAAATCTGCAAACATTCATTCCACAAGCATTATATCTTTAATTGTTTTGTTTTTATTCCTAAGTCTGGAATTACATCTAGTTGTGAGTTTCCTTTGTTCGGTTTGATGCTTTGGGTTTTTGTGTTTGTTTTCTCAGGTTTAACAGGTTATATGTGACAAGAAGATGATTTATTTTTATGGAAGGGAAGCTTTGAATGTTCATTTTCTTGGAGGAAGATCTAACCTTATTAACACACTATCCACACCGAACGAATCAGGGGAGTATTTGATTTCATTCTTTTACCTATTTCACTTTTACATTCTTTAATTGAACATTGGAGACAATGTTCATCCTAAGTGTAAGGGGAGGGTAAATGATGATACCTTATAGGATACACTTACACTTGAGTTTGTTTGTTTGATGGTAGGTGTGTAATAAAACTAAGAGAAATACTTGTTAGTGTAATTTTAGCGCCAAATTTAAATTTTTTTACAACATCTAGGAGTGAAACTTTAGCCATAGCAAGAATCTCATGGATAGGAGGTTGTATGACTAGCACAAAACCGTACTATTCAGAAAAATTTTCCACCCAAATATGTGAGGTTCGCCTTTAGATTTGATAGGAAAAGCATTTACTATTAGTGCTTATGAGTGTACCGGTAGCATTTAGATTCTAGAACTTGCGTTAATGATGCATCCCGAGACCGCTAGTGAGACTACATTCATGTAGTAGGATTTACTACATGATAAGAGGCATTAGGATCACCCTTGTGTTAAACCCGTATCATAATTACTTAACCATTTAAGTCATATTACTTGGCTAGTAAAGTCAATTAATTTTTCCCACACCTTAGCGTTGTACTCATTTTTAGTACACGAAACCCCTAGTACACCCCTCTGAGCCTATCTTTTCGTTTCTAACTTTAAGCATCTTACTTAAAGGAAGAATTTTTTACAACCCACTTAAATGTACACCCAAATCGCCTTAGCCTTCCGTGTATGCACTCATATTTAGTGCATTATTGTTATTTGTCCAAACCCTTAGTTAATTATCTAATTGATTACATGGTTGCTAAGTCGAGTCATATCCTTGGACATATTGTTTTGGGACAATTGGGACTCATGGGTAAAGTACTTATGCTATAGAGTAATGGGGAAGAACATCATATATTACCCCCATATGTGCGTTAATCTTAAAAGTACTCCAAGTGTTTTAATTATCTTAATTCGAGTCATTAGATTAGTTTATTGTAAAGTATGTAAAAATTCAAGTGTAAGGGGAATGTACATTCCCTATGATGTATTACTTTGGATGGTAGGGTAAGAGTGTAAAAAAAAAAAAAAATATATATATATATATATATATATATATATATATATATATATATATATATATATATATATATATATATAGAAAAAGAAAAGAAAAAAAATATACGGACTACCATCCCGTTTCATTCTATGTTTGTTTTATGTTTTTGTTATTTTTCATTTATTAGCTTAAGTCGAGTCTAGTCTTGGCTTAGCAACGCCATATTGTACATGTAATTAACCAAGATGATTAACTCGCCACCAGTAAATATTGCCTTTATCCAAAAAAAGCGTGTATTCCATATCCCTACACCTAACGTTATAACCCTTTAAAAATACCTCTTTGATAGTTTATCCTAGGTGCTTACGCCATGTGGTGGAGGTTTGATCCTTTCCCAAGCCTATGGTAATCTATTTTGCTATGACAGGTAGTGGGAGATGTTTTCCATTTCCATATTGTGATATATACTTTATTACACCCGAGAGATGTGAGTATCTAAACACTATTTGTGAGGTGCTAGTGTATGACCTCCGTGCTTGTCTTTGGTCTTTAGTGGAACGATCATTTGTTGTAATTACTTTTATATTAGTGTTAAATGACCCATAACTTGTATTTTGATTAGAATAAAAGCGCATTTGCTTGAGGACAAGCAAATCTCAAGTGTAAGGGTATATGATGAGGCGAAAAATGATCCGTTTTTAGGAGGTCATTTAAGCCTGAAATTGAATTTATTTGATCAAATATTGCCCTAAATCGTTCCTTTTGTGATTTTAGGTACTTTTGGAGTGAATTCTGGAAAAGGAAGCATTTTGGACGTTTTTGGAGCATAAAAGTGAAGAAAACGGCAAAGTCTTAATTTTCCTGGTTGGGAACAGTACCTGACGGCGTCACAAGGTTCTACATGACGGCGTCAAGAGTAATACAAGAGGTGGAAGTGGATAAAGTCCGTGACGGTCCAGAAAGTTTTGTGCATTGGAGATGATGGCGTCACCCAAGGCCGTCACGTATAAAATTAAAGAGTGATGGCCTAGAAAATTTCCTGAAGGCGTTACGTAGGCCGTCACGTGTTAACTTGTCAAAACTTGCGCGCGAAGTAGCTGATATTGGTTTGGTCATAACTTTTGCATACGAACTCGGATTTAGGTGATTCAAAAGCCCACGCGAAGAGGACGAAGAAATCTTCAATTTGGTGAAAACAGCGGGATAACTCCGTCATGTGTTAAAGCTGATTCCGTCAAGCCTTGCCGACAGAAAACTTGCCTATAAATATAACATCATAACTTCACTTTTTGTAAGCCCTAAACCCTAAGGTCGATTCCTGGGTTTAGGTAGGTGTTTTTCCTGCAACTTAGAGGGTTTCAATCACTCCATAAACATCATGTATTGGTTTGTTGATTCTATCTTAATTATGTTTTCCATTATCATTGTTGCTTGCTCTTCTTTGATGATGTTTTGCTAATTCACCTTGTGTCTACTTAGGATTGTGTGAAACTTGTATATAATTGATTAGATCTTATTGATTCCTTGTTGATGTTTGTGTCTATCTTCATCAATTAGGGTGTGACACATCAATAGATCTAATTGGTTTAGCTTATAATTCTTGTTTCCTATTGTCTCTTGTTTAATTGAATGAATTCGATGTTAGGCTTAAGAAAACTGGCAGACTTCCATAGGGTAACATGCTTGAACGTCTTAAGAAACATGAACCAATGCGTACTAGGTTATTATGGTTGTATTTAATGCATGAGCGAATTCTAATGATCCCATGTTAGGAGCTTCTTGCAGGCTCGACATAGGAGTGAAGTAGGAGCTTATAGAGTTGGGGAAGTACGTACGCCACCCCACGAATGGAAATAAGGAATACAACCTGTCAATTAAAACAAGGTGTGACAATTCAATAGGTAGAATTGGATAGCTAGCAAGGAGTAACATATCATGGGTAGACGTGCTTCACATCCCTTGTAGAACCTTAGTTTAGTTTTCTTGCACATTAGTTTAATTAGTAGCTTTTGGGTTAGTTGATTAGCAACTAATTCCGCCCCTCCTTCCAATACCCGAGATTTTTACCTGCTTTTCATAAAATATAAAAAGAATCATCCTTCACCTTTAGACCTAGCTAGATTAATTTCAATCCTAACGACACTATTCCTGAGTTAAACGATCAATCCCCCGGTACTTGTCACTATACTATACTACAACGATCAGATACACTGCCTGGTGGGGGTTGTAAGCTTCTCGAGATCCCTCGAGAGGTAAAGCCTGGTGCAATTCCCACGCATCACTCCTTAATGTTGGGATTCACCTGCCTCTGGGGTTGCACGGCTGGTTTATAGTTTTCTTCCATGAGAATCTTATGCTTGCAAAAGGTTGAGTCAATCCCCTTAATGTCGGCTACACTCCATGCAAGGACTCCCTTATATTTCTTTAGGACTCCTAAGAGCCTATCTTTTTGTTCATGCTCAAGGGAAGAGTTTATGATTACTGGCAGCTGATCCTCTCCCTGGAGGAAGGCATAGTCCAGGTAGTTTGGGAGGTCTTTAAGATCTAGCTTGGGCGGTTCGATAATGGAGGGCTTTAGCTTGTTTTCGGGTTTACGGAGTTCGAGCTGTTCAGTAGGCACTTGTCTAGGATAGAAGGAGACTGGGCTAACGCCTTCCGTCTTCTCCTTCTCCATTATGGGGAGGAAACTCTCATCTCGTAACCAGCCTTCTTCGATTTGTTCATCAACACAGTTGTCAATGACATCAGTTAGTTCATCGACCTCTCCGATGAAATAGAGCCGGTTAGCTGCTTCAAGAGATAGATTCATAGTGTCTTTAATATCGAAGGTCAAGCTATCAGTTCCTACTCGTAAGTTTACTTGCCATCGTGAACATCAATGATTGCACGAGCAGTAGCAAGAAAGGGTCTCCCTAAGATGATGGGCACCAGGTCATCCTCCTCCATCTCCAAAATCACAAAGTCAACCAGAAATTTGAACTTCCCTACTTTGACTAGCACATTCTCGCATATCCCTAAGGGGTATTTGACCGATCTATCGGCTAGCTGGATGCTCATACGGGTAGGCTTTAGTCCGGAATACCCTAGTTTGAGGAACATGGAGTGGGGCATGAGGTTGATGCTCGCCCCTAAATAGGCAAGAGCATTCTTTATTGATAGACATCCTATGGAACAGGGCAAGGTGAAGTTGCCTGGATCGTCTACCTTTTTTGGTAGCCCTCGTTGGGTCACCACCGAGCATTCTTCTCCAAGAGTCACAAGACCCTCGAGTTTCTTTCGGTTGGCAAGCAATTTTTTGAAGTATGAGCTATACTTGGGCATGTGATAGCAAGCATCAAGGAGAGATATGGTAACCACTGAATCTTTTAGATATGACAAGAACCTCTTATTATCGTTTTCAATCTTCTGGTTTTTTAGGCGGGATGGAAATCGGATTCTCACAGGTTTTTTAGGTGGAGTTGGTGGAGATGGGGTCACCAGAGGAGGCTGTTCAGGAGCCACGTTGCTCACATTACCTTCCTCCTTGCGGGGATTGTTTGGCTCAATGGTGACAGGATGTGAGCTCGGATAAGGAGGGTCCTTGGTTGTTGTTCCAGCTCGAGTAGTTACTGCGAGCAGGGGGTCTTTTTGGCTTACTGGTGGCCTGTTATGGCCATCGAGGGTGGCATTAAGCTTATTGAACCATTTTCCATGTCATTCTGTTGCTCAGCGATGAGCTCGTCAAAACCTTTCAATTGCAAGCCTTTTTCCTGAGTGAAGTGGCCAAGGTCATCTTCAAAAGTGCTCCTAATTTTGTATTCAGGGCCTTCCTCTCATTCTTTTCTTTTCACCAGATTTCCCCAAAGGGTATAATCATCGTTTTGGTAAAAAGGCAAAAGGGAAGGGTCAGCGTAGATGTCATGTCTTGACAAACACGCATGTTCGGTCGTGGTTTCTCCTCCGCATTCCTCCACCTCGTGCGGGCCCCCACAGTAGTCGCAGATCAAGTAAGGATTTGAAAGTTGTTTAGTTGTTCACGAACCTGCTAGGTATTCCACCCTTTCGTGAATTTTTCTCAGCCGATCTGAGGGTGTTTGTGTGATTTCAGATGTGCTCGTAGTCGACTCGGGTTCATCCCAAGTATCGTTCTGGTCTTGAGCATATTCCTCAATCCTATTCCACCCTTCCTCGGCGCTCAGATTAGCTATTCTCCCCTTTTTTGCATTGTTGATACCGTTCTGGTCGTTTGAGGAGACATTGTCGTAGAAGATTTGGACCAGAAGCCAAAGTTCGATGCCATAATGGGGAACTTGTCTTATTAAATCCTTGAATCTAGTCCATGATTTATGGATGGGTTCGTCCTTTCCCTTTCGGAAACGGAGGATCCTATCCCTAAATACTGAGGTTTTCCCTGCTGGGAAGAACTTCTCATAAAACTTGGATATAAGTTGCTCCCATGTAAAGATAGACTCGGAGGGAAGTCTATCATACCACTCTTTGGATTTTTCATAAAGAGTGAAAGGGAAGAATCGTAGTCGGGACGTGTTTCTATTGGCCCCATCCGTATGGAGGGTGTCCACTATCTTCAAGAAGTCCCTGATGTGTTGAATTGGGTCATCGTTATGTAATCCGCGAAACTTGCACACACTTTGGACAAGCCAAACATCGCTTGCACGCAAGACCTCATCGGTGTGTTCGTTTGGGAAGACAATGGCATTTGAGAAGCCACGAGGATTCGGGGAGGAGTAATCCTTAAGATGCTTAGGGGTGGGAGTTTCGGGGGTGCTCATATCGTTGTTGGATTGGGGGCTAGACGGTCTGAGGTGATTATCTGAATCTTCTTCAAAAAGGGCCTCGTCAAAATTGATACCTATGCTAGATGGTTCGGGTGTTGAGAGAGATTGCTTTAGCTTATGCATTTCCCTTTCGGGTTCTGCATATGGCAAAACGAGATTTCTAACGGAACTACGACTCCTAGTGACTCTAAGGTTAGAGAGATCTTCATTTGCCATGATGGCGGATGGTAAAGGTTACGAACAAAGACACGAAGAAATAAAATAGACTAAAGAAAACCTAAAAATAAAAATAAAATCTTACTAGAAATGAATCTAGCAACTAGACCTAATAAAAAGAAATCCTAACCTAGAGAATAACTATTCCCCGGGCTGCGGCGCCAAAAACTTGATACGCGGGAATCGTACCAGGCTTTACCTCTCGAGGGATCTCGAGAAGCTTACAACCCCCACCAGGCAGTGTACTTGTTCGTTGTAGTATAGTATAGTGACAAGTACCGGGGGATTGGTCGTTCAACTCAGGAATAGTGTCGCTAGGATTAGAAAGCCTAAAAACTAGGTCTAGAGGTGAGGGATGATTCTTTTTGTATTTTTATATTTTTATCAAAAGCAATTAAAATCTCGGGTTTTGGAAGAGTGGGCGGAATTAGTTGCTAGCCAACTAACCCAATTAACTAAAGATGCAATCAAAATAAAATAACAGAAATGAAAATTAAACTAATTATACTATTGTGGTGTAAACAATGATGAGGAAAGTTGTGTTTACTTAGGTTTCATTACTCACTAGATATCTTTTACAGGTTGATAGCTTGTTACAATTGCATGGATGACGTGTCATATTCCTTAATACTAGTCGTAGGGCCGAGTACAATATTCCCTAACTCTATAGGATCCTACTTCACTCCTATGTCGAGCCGTTAGAAGCTCCTAATATGGGATCATTAGAATTCTCCTACGCATTAAATACAACCAAAAATCGTAGTACACCTCCGATCATGTTTCTTAAGACGTTCAAGCAAGTTACTAATGGAAGTCTGCCAGTTTTCTTAAGCCTAACATCGAATACAATCATCCGTAACAACTATAAACAAACAATCAACCCATAATCAACATCTAGGTTTCACTACGTCTAAGCAAACACAAAGGAAATCTAGCCTAGCATGTTAAATTAAAGACAAGCGTAAGATATATTCAAACAACACATAGACATATTGAATGAATTGAAAGAGTACTTATCTTTAATTAAACATGAAAGATTTAAAGGGTTGAAACCCTTGAAAAAGCTGGAAAATTCGACCTAGGGTTTTCCTCAAAGTTGCACCCTCAAAGTTACACACTCATGAATGAATTTTGGAAAACTATATATAGATTACAATGGGTGATGGCGTCATGTATTGGGTTGTGACGCCGTCAACTCACCGCCATAATAAAAATCGTATTGCCTAGATCTGATTTTGACGCCATCATGTATGAAATAGTTCTGGGCCGTTACTAATACTTGGACCATGACGGCCTTGGGTAACGCCGTCATATCCAATGCACAAAACTCTCTGGATCGCCACGTGTATTTCCCACATCCACCTCTTTTGTTACTCTTGACGCCGTCATTAAGGAAGTTGTGACGCCGTCAGGTACTGTTCCCAGCAAGGAAAATTAAGACTTTGCCGTTTTCTTCACTTTTATGCTCCAAAAACGTCCAAAATGCTTCCTTTTCCAGATTTCTCTCCAAAAGTACCTAAAATGACAAAAGAAATGATTTAGGGCAATATTTGATCAAATAATCTCGAATTCAGGCTTAAATGACCCCCTAAAAGTGGTTCACTTTTAGCCTCATCACTCACGACAGCAAAACCCAAATATATTATTTATGGTCTTGATAATGATCTTCTATTTATGGGATAAAGATTAATAGACCGGATAAAGGCGAGATACGCCGAAGAGTAAGGAGCACGAAATCTACAAGGATTCCGTACCTATATAAAGAATATCACGGCTCTCATTGAGGTACGATCTAAAGACCCTAACTCTTCACTATAACCCTAAAACCGATTACTTACTCTCACGCCGGAGGATAATCGTGGGAGACAATCCCACGATAAGCCTAACGGTGTTGTTTGCTTTCTTAGTGTGCAGGTCTCAAGCATTAAGATCTAATCGGTACGAGAACAGGAACCCAAACAAGGAACGCCCAACTTTTGTATCAACAAATGACGCCATCCGTGAGACCCTACACTAAGAACTAGAATGACGAAGCATAGAAACTCAAGCCAGCGGACTCCGCTGTTGGAGAAAACACATGGTGACCCCCAGAGGAAGAAACATCAAAGTGATTCGACCTCTAAGCAGGCCTCTGGAACAACCAGTGCGCCCAGTCACCAAGAATCAGGCCCAGGTCTGATCTTTCCAACAGTAGAACTGCCCACAGGGACTACCCAGGCCACTATGGCGGCCCCTAGGCGGAAGATCTACAGCGCACTCTCTTCACCAATCCCCACTAAACGGCACCCATCGTGGACACTACTGTGCCGCCATGTGCGCCTAATCAAGACAGGGGACCTAATGTGGAAACAGATATCCTCGCGCTAGAGGGGGACGCGCCTGAATTAACACTAAGTAATTTTGTGTCCCAAAATTACGAAACTTTAACTACCCTCATGCAAGAGGAAGCAAGAATAAGGTCATGTCAGAGCCTGCAAGCCCGTTTAACTTTGTCCCTGAGTATGAAGCATCCCTATCGCACTATCGGAAGGAAGGGCGCGAAAAGGATAGCCGCCGACTTCCAGTGTTCGCTAGAGTTGGAAAGAAAGCTGTAGATGATGAAGCATCTGATTCGCAGTACTCGGAGGAGCATGAAGACAATGGAAGGCATACCAATGTCCACGGTAGACTTGGTAGCCACAGGATTCAGGATAGACTTGGACGGCAACGCTCACCAAGCGAGAGCCCTTCAAGGTCTAGTAGTAGAAGAGGTCATGATAGGCTTGGGAGACAGCGCTCCCCAAGTGAAAGCCCCTCAAGCTCGAACTCCAAGGAAAAATGGCATAAGCGCCGCAAGAGGGCCAACTCCTCCTCAAGTGACTCCTCGGACAACGAGGACAAAGAAACAGGACACCAGAAGTCCAGGAGAAGACATCACGATGAGGAGGATGAACATATATCCCTTCCTTGGTGCCGCCAAAAGGTCGACGCATTCACGCGGCGCATCAGCGATTTTTCAGAAGTTAAGAGAAGGCGCATGCCCGCCAATGTTAAAACATATGATGGGACGGGTGATCCTGATGACCACCTAAAAATTTTCGAATCAGCTGCTACTATCGAAAATTGGCTACAACCTGTGTGGTGCCACATGTTTAACTCCACATTGGTGGGGAATGCACGAACCTGGTTTAGCAACCTGCCACGAAGAAGCATAAGCGGGTTTGAAGAGTTGCGAAAGGCATTCTGTTTAAACTTTACTCAAAGAAAGAAGTGCGCCAAGGGGAATCCACAAGCGCTTATGTGGAGCGCTATAAGGATGAATGCATACACGTCAAGGCATGCCCCGAAGTACTAAAG
This sequence comes from Artemisia argyi, assembly GCA_030686995.1. NCBI lineage: Eukaryota > Viridiplantae > Streptophyta > Magnoliopsida > Asterales > Asteraceae > Artemisia > Artemisia argyi. The sequence goes on along the minus strand of CM060706.1, from coordinate 152,766,122 downwards.
ATCTCAGGGTTCATGAATGGGATCAATAACCCAGAGCTTATCAGGAGATTAACCGATAAGGTTCCCCAAACCTTTGATGAACTGATGAAGCGCACAAGGTCCTTTATGCAAGGGGAAGTAGCTGCTGCGGATAGCAAAAAAGGTTACTCAAATTATAGGTCACAAGAACAGCCCAGGAGACAATCCAATGACCAGAGTAGCAACCGCAGCAAAAACTACCATAGTCAGGGAAGCGGACGAGATAACGACAAATACACTTCACTCATGAAGACTCCAAGGGAGATATTTGTGACAGAAGGTGCAAACTTCCCGAAACCTCTACCAATGCGCACCCTAGAGGATCGGCGCATAGGAAATGGGTACTGCAAATACCATGGACAAAAGGGCCATACCACCAATGAGTGCGTCCAATTACGTCAACTAATTGATAAATTAGTGAAAGAAGGCAAAATGGATCACCTCGTCAAGAACATCAAGGAGGGAAAAGACAAACATAAGAATGGGGGCAAGAAAGTGACACCTAAAGACAAAGCTGACACCATCTACATGATACAATTATGGCAGCGAAAGACAAGGTAAAAGGTCAGCTAAAAGTTTTCCTTTGGGAACAAAATCTCTTTCCCCACTCTGGCCGCGGACAACGCAGTAGTGGAGCCGCTCACCATTGAGATACATACGGGGGGTCACGATATCCACCGCATGTATGTTGATGGAGGAGCATCCGCAGACATCATGTATGAACATTATTTCAAAAGGCTGCGACCTGAGATACGAAGTCAGTTAATTTCGGCCACGACATCGCTGACTGGCTTCACAGGATAGAAGATATGGCCCATGGGGCAATTATGATTACTTGTGGTCGTTGGTGATAAGCAACACTCCACGGCAGCCTGGATGAACTTTATGGTAATCAGATCTCCTTCACCATATAATGGCATTATCGGAAGACCAGGGATATCAGCTATGCGCGCGATACCGTCCACGGCACATGGGATGCTCAAATTCCCAGTAGAATGAAGCATTGTCACCCTCTACAATACCACTGTGTCACCTAAAGAATTCAATACGGTGACGAGTGAGACCCCGAGCATTACAGAACAACACACAGCTAAAGTGTCAAACCTGAAGGTCGCAATCCACCCTGACTACCCGGATCAGGAGATATCAATTGGGGGATCGCTGTCTGACAAAGGCAGAGCGGCCGTGTGCGCACTCTTGCAAAGGAATCTAGACATTTTTGCGTGGGAACCAAAGCACATGACTGGCGTACCAAGATCGATTACAGAGCACAAGCTGAAGATCCGACAAGGATACCCTCTAATAAGGCAGAAAAAGCGCGACCAGGCTCCAGAACGCTCAAAAGCCATCCTAGAGGAAGTACACAAGCTGGTAGACGCAAGCATCATGCAGGAGGTCTATTACCATGACTGGCTCTCCAATCTAGTGATGGTAAAAAAGAGTGATGGCAGCTGGAGGATGTGCGTGAATTTCACTGATCTCAACAAAGCATGTCCACAAGACTGCTACCCGCTACCAGAGATAGATTGGAAGATAAAGTCTTTGTGCAGATACCCCTTTAAATGCTTCCTAGACGCATACAAAGGGTACCACCAAATTCAGATGGCCAAGGAAGACGAGGAAAAAACAGCCTTCCACACAAGTCAGGGGGTCTACTGTTACACAAAAATGCCCTTTGGCCTAAAGAATGCGGGAGCCACTTACCAGCGGTTGGTAGACAATGCATTTGAGAAACAAGTGGGCCACAACCTGGAGGTTTGTGTTGATGACCTTGTCATAAAGAGTCATACCGAAGAAGAGTTGGTGCGCGACATTGAAGAAACATTCAAAACACTTGGAAAGATTAACATGAAGTTAAACCACAAGAAGTGCACTTTTGGCGCTACAGAAGGCATGTTTCTCGGATATTTGATAGAGCCTGATGGCATTAAGCCTGCCCAGAAAAAACAAAGGCTGTCGTCCAACTCCCTTCACCACGCACATTGAAAGAAGTCCAGTCCTTGAATGGAAAATTAGCTGGGCTGAATCAATTCTTGTCGAAATCAGCGGATAAGTCACTTCCTCTCTTTAAAACACTCACGAAGTGTACAAAGAAGGGGGACTTTCGTTGGACTGCGGAAGCGGAATAAGCTTTTCAACAGCTTAAGCAACACATAGCAGCGCTTCCCACACTAGTCGCACCCCGACCAGGGGAAGAATTGATTATGTACTTGTCTGCAACTCATGGAGCAGTCAGAGCGGTGCTATTGACAGATAGGAACTCCGTACAAACATCAATATACATTGTAAGCAAAGCACTCAAGAAGACAGATATTAACTATACCGCAATGGAAAAGCTGCTCCTAGCTTTAGTATTCGAAGCTAAAAGACTGCGCAGATACTTTCAAGCACACCCAATAGCAGTGATCACGGACCAACCCATCAAGCAAGTTATCTCTAAACCCGACGCATCGGGATGGCTACAAAAATGGAGTGTGTTACTGAGCGAGCATAACATCTCTTATAGACCACGCACTGCGATTAAGGGGCAGATATTAGCTGACTTCATCATTAAGAAACCAGATACTAATACTCCACCTTCAAAAAGCGAGGTAGAACTACAAGAACCATGGGTTTTATTCACGGACGGATCTTCGTGCGTAGATGGATCAGGCGCAGGCCTAATCCTCACCAGCCCAGAAGAAATGGAATTCACTTACGCACTGCGTTTTGAATTCACAGCCACAAACAATGAGGCAGAATATGAAGCCCTAATTGCTGGATTACGCATTGCAACTTGAATAATCTAGAAGTAAATGTCGATTCTCGATTAGTAGCCAATCATGTGTTAGGCGAATACGTGGCTAAAGAGGATAACATGATCCAATACCTCGACAAGACCAAATCTCTAATCCATAATTTTGAGAAAACTTAATGGATTTGAATCTCTTTACCAAAAGCCATTACTTCTGGAGTATCCAAATGTTTCAGTTCAAGTAAGAACTATGGTACACTGATAATCATGTGATTTTGAGCAAACCACCAGCTGTCAACGGTTTTGATTTGTCTTTACCAGAAGCCGTTTGCTTCTGGACTAGCCAACTCTTGATGGACATAGTCAACATCTTGGTGAGCTGATTACCAATAATGGTTTTCCACTGCCTTTACCACAAGCCATAATCTTGCGGGCTAGCCAACTCTTTACTTTTTAGGATATAGAGAGTTGAATACCAAACAATTTTGGGCAAATTGTCAGCCATCAACGGATTTGATATATCTTTACCAAGAGCCGTTTGCTCCTGGATGAGCCAATCCTTTTGTCGTTTCGACATGGTGGACTGATAACCACAAAATTTTTTTGAAATAAAGTGAATTTTTTTTTTTTAAATTTTTTGCCAAAAACAGGGGTACTAGAAAGTAAAATGTGATCAAATTCGCTAGAATTCCCCCCCCCCCCCCACACACTTAGAAATGAATACTGTCCTCAATATTCGAAGTCCCGGCTATTATGCCGATTCTTTGAACGTAAAAGGGCAACATTACAAGCTAAATGTGGAAATACCATTTTTCACTTTATTTTATTTATTGATATATACATGGTAACAACAGCAGGGGCACTCCCCCACACTTAGGGTGAAAACCCCATATACATGCTACTGTTTTTGTTTACCGAGTCGCTAGCTTGACTCGACCCCGAATTCATTTGTTCTTGGGGAAGCATGATGTGGAAGAAACAATCTCCATCGGACTTTCATTCATGATGTTTGGACAAACATTTGAAGCACGTGAAAGTTCCACACCGATGAGATATATTCCTGGCTCAAGGTAATGGTAAATGAAAATGCCGGGATCAAAGATAATGTCTTCATTCCCGAAGGAGTGAAGAACAGGAGAAGTCACCCTGTAGGTGAAGAAAAGGAAGAAAACCATGATGAAAATCATGATAAGATCTTCTTCCTCGAGAGCAGGCTCATTAGCCTGAATTTGGATTTCAAAGGTTAAGCTCATTGGGTTTGAAAACATCCCGGGTGAGAGGGTGGGAATTTGCAAATCCTCATGATTGAGTGCATCTCCCCCCGGGTTATCATACTCTGGAGGAGTCATGATATGAGTGAGTTCACTGGAGAACTCATGAAGGATATACGGAGGTGGGACATGTGCTGTACTTTGTGGGCTATGATCATTTACCTTGTCCATTATAGTCTCCGTTTCAGACTCATCACTATCAAAGATTGGATTAACTGAATTTAGATTAAATTCAGAATCGAATTCAAACAAGGGATTAGTGATAGTCGTATTGAATGTTGTGGAAACAAAGTGGTCAACATCCTCTTCTAGTTTGACAATCTCGGAACAGGGAAGTAATGCATCAATAAATTCGATGTCTTTAGAATATAAAGAATCGGCATCACTATAATCACTGTCAGAATCGGAGAAAGTCTTAACAAGATTATTTGGAAAGACAAAAGGAGGAGGTATATCACACACATGATCAAGAATACCCTCGGACTCACTTGGGATTGGGATAAGGTTCTCAACACTAGACTTTATGAATTCGTCCGATTCCTTTTCAGGAATAGTGTCAAGATGCTCATCCCCCATTATGGGAGAGTCTGTGGAATATTCGGGTGTGATCTGAGGGAGTTGAGAAGGACTAGCACACATGGAATTTTCAATTTCCATTTGTTTTTTTTTTTTTTTGCTAATAAATCTGTCCCACTCTTTTCTCCCTGTGTTTCCACAGATGCAGTTTCAACTGAAGTCGAATCACAAGGTTTCTCAAATACCTTTGGGATTGGAACAAGGTTATCTATTTCCTCAAGAGGATTGACTTTGACTTCCTTGTCCCCCATTATCAAGATATCTGAAGGTTTCTTTGAGTTTTATTCTTCAAACGGTTCATCCTCATCACTTTCATCCTCAAGATAAAATGAGTTAACAGGAGGATTTTGTTTCCGAAGAATCAGATCCTTAAGACAATTTATTCCATCTTGAATGGTCTTGTTGACTTGACTTTGAGCCATAATCATTTTAGTAATCAATTCAGCTCTAGCTAACTCGTCCTGAGGCAGTGGTTGAGGGGTTGTGTATTGTGAAGGCCGGTTAAAACCAAATTCATGATTGTTACAAGGAACCTGTTCATAGATAAACTGATTCCTAATTTGACAATCAGAGCTGTAGTGAGGGCCTCCACAATACTCACAACAGTAAAACTGTTGGGTCTCATGGTGTGGAAGCTGATGGAATGAATCAGTCATGTTATGGTAGGAATAGGGATTCTGGTTATAGACAGACCCGTTTCCTGACTCTACCATGCCAGAACTGGGGCAATTACCACCGTTATGAGGACCACCACACCATTGGCAACCCAAATGGTGTGGATACGACATAGGAAAAAATCAAAGGTTTATAGAGGGTAAGAAATGGGAATCAAAGATGTGAGAGGGTAAAGGTGAATATTTTTGGTCTTTTTGAAAAACATTTTGTACAAATAAGAAAGAAAATCTGATGAGTGTGTAAATACTCATCATTTTTAGTCAAATCTGAACAGCAAAACGTTTAAAAACACTCAAAAACGCACCAAAATACGGAAAAAATCCCAAAGATCGTGTTTTATATGTTTCAGATGCAAAACGAGTGAAAACAAACAAAAAATGAACAAAATTTGCATAATTGGCAGCTTCAGTCCCCCAACTTTCAAAATTTGACAAAACTAATCCCTAAGCATTTATTTTAAAGAAAAGTCAACCCAAATTCTTTAAAAGTCAAAAGACATCACAAATGATCTTTGGGTAAAATGTTTTCAAAAGATTACAAGTTAAATCCTTGGAATTTCACAAATTGGCAAATTTGGTCCCTGTACTTGCAGAATTGTCAAAAACAGCCCCCGGGAATTATAACTTGAAAGAAAAATCATCAGAGGATCTTGTGGAATTATAAGATGGCAAGTTTGGTCCTTGGTTGAAGTTTGGAAGATTGGCAGTATTGGCCCCTCAGAAATACAGAAATTACATATTCAATCCTTGGGCCTTATACACTATTAAACCAAACGGATTTTTAATTAACAAATAAACCAAACCAAAACCAACACCCTTAGCCCACTCATTCCCAGGCCCAAAACTTACCCTAACCCAACTAAATCCTAATGCCCACAAACCCTTTACGTTTTAATAATAAAAACGTACCTTTGACCAGTCAACCCCTCCCATCTTTTTCACCTCTCCTTCTCCAAACCATACCCGTGAACCTGCAACCCCCACTACCAACTATCACCATCTTCCCCATTACTCTCCACTCCATTCCCCCATCCCACTAACCTTCCCCCTCCTCACAAAACCATACCTAACACCTCCAGGTCACCAATCCACTCAAAAGTTGTTTTGGCGCCAAAACTGGTTCTGAGGCTAGGATTACTTTCAAGACAATTGAAGGGTGAGGATTTGATCACAAGGGTCAAGGGACATGTTTGAAACCCTAATTCCAGAGAGGCAAGCACCAGAAGGCAGTTTCCTACCTACTACTTATTGTAGTATAAATAGGAGGCTATTGTAAGCCCTTGAGGCATCCAATCTTAGCATAATTTTCTATTTTTCCTCTTGTTTCAGTATTTTACTCCTTAAATTCAAGTTTAATTAAAGTTTGATTCAAGTTTGGTTTAAATTCGATTTTACCTCCAATTTTTTTAGTTACTTCTAATTTAATCAAAATGTTCTAAATTTTTGTTAACAAATGTTTCTTAAGTGTTGGTGAGTTAGTCTGAATCAAAAAGAAAGCAAGAAAATAGTAAGGAAAAAGAAAACAGAAAAATTGCTAAGTAAAAAAATTCAAAATAAAAAATGAGAAGGAGGAAGGAAGATGTTGCAGAGCTGGTGGTTGATTTGGTTTAGGGTCTCATGGGAGACACTTAGGTGGTCCTTATGTTACTAGATCTCATAATCTTCCTTGCTTTGGATACCAAGTAGATTTTGCCACTTTGTTTGATCATAATTTACATTAAGTGTTATTTACCTTTAATAACTGTTTATTTCTGTATTTCCAAGTTCGTTTAGCCATTATAGAAACTAATTAGTTGAACTTGTTCAAAAGCTTAGTAGTTTGCTTTGAAAACCTTTTAAAATCAGTAGGTATAGGGGTGTTTGGATCAAGGTTGTCCACTGATCATATTGCCATATTCTGTGGTCACAACTGTTAGGACTTCATTCTAGGGTAGAACTAGAGTAGTTGATGCTTAATAGTGGTAGTTTTCAAGTTAAGGAGTCAAAATTACTTTCAACTTAAAATGAGAGTTTAACTGTCAAACATTTTTGAACCCAAACCTCCCAAACAGTTATAAAAGTGCATAAGTTCAGCTAATTTAGTCTTATTTTAGTCTAATAAATCACTTTCAGTAATTTAGAAGTAGTAGAATCAAATGGCGCCGCTGCCGGGAAGGCTGTGTGTCGAAAGTCTCGATAAGGTTTAGACGATTAGTCTTGTAGAACCTTCGCAAGAAGTTACGTTTTCATAAAACTTATAAAAAATCAAAAATATTTTTCTTTTGTTTCTATATATGTATTATATCTATAAAAGATAAGAAAAACACAAAAAGATTTTCCCGTTTCTTTGTTTAATAATAACAACATTAAAATCTTACCACCGCAAACCAAGGCAGAACACCTACCAACTGGGGGTGTGACCATAATAAGTTCCCAAACTAAAGATCAAAACTTGCCTTTGTATCACTTGCATTTTGGAAAACTTTTAATCGATAAGCTTACGCTAAGAAGAGTCGAAACGGTATAGGGCGATCCAACGAACTTCGCCCTAGTGAGAAATCCATTCTTTTCTCCCGCTCCTTGTACGTTTATCCTTAAAGGTCAACCTTGCGTTCTTGATTATTGGTTTAAGTTCCCTTATTGTTAAAGTGGTATTATTTTAATTGATATTTTTTGTGGTGCATGCGCACGCGTTCGTCTACGTCAACAAGTCCTTTGCAATCGTTTAACAACATTCCAAGAAGAAGGCGTAATCGACGACGTACCAATCCAATAGTCGAACTCGAGATTCGTAATATTCCTATCATGGCGGCTGAGCCCACTATGAATGAGCTTCTCCAAGCACCCATCGAGGGTTACGGAGATGCTATCATCATTCCAGCCATCGTGGCTGACAATTTCGAGCTTAAGACGGGGTTGATAAACTTAGTCACCTCGCGTTAATTCTATGGTTTCGAAAGGGACGTTCCTCAAGATCACATTCGATGGTTTAACAAAATCACGTCCACCATCAAATGCAAAAATGTCCCTGAGGAAGCTATCAAACTTCTTCTCTTCCCGTTTTCCCTCGATGGGGCTGCCAAGAATTGGCTAGATAAACAACCCCTCGATCGATTGAAACGTGGGAAGATTTGGTTAAGAAGTTTGTAAATGAATTCTTTCCTCCTTCTAAAACCACGGCCCTCAAGAATGAGATCATGAAATTCATGCAGAAATTCGATGAATCATTCGGTGAGGCATGGAACCGTTTCAAGGATATGCTTCGTAAATGTCCTCATCATGGTTTCTCCGAGTTAATGCAACTCAACACTTTCTATAATGATGTGAGCCAAGTCGATCAAGACTCTCTCAATGCCTCCGCCGGAGGTAATTTCTTGAATCGAACCACCAAAGATGCTTTGATGAACATTGAGAATAAGTCTAAGGTCCGCATTCCATGAAGCAAATCGGTTGTTTCCCAAGTTAATGTTGGTCCTTCTACCTCATCATCCGTGGCTCAATCTAGCACCGATGCTAGGCTTGACAAACTCACGGAAGCTATTCATGCTTTGGTTCTCACCAAAACGAAGAAAATTTCTTCTCAACCTGCCGAAGTAAAAAAGGTTGAAGTTTGTGTTACTTGTGGTGGTCCACACGCATATTACAATTGTACTGCCACCGATGGCAATCCATTTGAAGTTAATGCGATAGCCGGTAGTTCTAACCAAGGGGGTAACCAATACCGTCCTCAAATAGAACCAAATTACCGTGCTAACAATCAAAGTGGTCCACCCGGCTTTTCTCAACCCAATAATCCAAATCGATTCAATCAAAATCAACAACAAAGAAATCCGAATGTTCAAAACCAATTTCAAAACCCTATGAATCAATTTCCAAATCAAAGGGGAAATTACAATCAAGGTTCTCAAAATCAAGGAAACTTGAATAGAAACCAAGGTTATGGTAATTTCAATCAAGGAAACAATTTTCATGGTAACCAAAACCATGGAAATTTTCAAAATCAAGGTTTCAATCAAAACAACCGAGCTCAAAATTTTTCTCATCAAAACCAAGCCGTTGTTCAAACTCAATCATCAACCGATGAGTTATTGAAACAATTTATGAAAGCTCAAGAAGAAACAAACAGGTTGTTGATCGGTCATGTAACACCCCAACCCGACAAGGGTAAAAAAATGTCACAAATTATGGTGTTACATCAGAACAAACAGACAGATCAAAAGCAGAAACTTACTTCAAATAGCTAAGGTCAAATTCTTCACTCAGTTCTACACTCAAGCCCAGAAAGCTATCCCAAAAGCTATCTTGAATACCTACCGCGGAGAAAAGAAATGCGGCTGAGCTACAAAAGCTCAGTGAACGGATATAACAAAAGAAAACTGAAATAAATACTAAAGTACAAAAGATATCATTTGGGAAAAACATATTTAGGTATAACAGATAGTACGGAAATATAATGTGTAGGTTAAGTAAGGAATCTATACAATCACCTGTATAAACAGAATCAGAATATACCATGAGCTCAGAAACATATCATTATCATATCATAATCACATAAGTTGTACAAGAAGTAGCTAGCTCTATTGTACCGGAAGTGAAAGGAGTACATTGCACATACAACCAGTCACTAAGCATAATCATATCATATCATAACAGAAAACAGATCTAGGATGCATCCATACGCCCCTGAAAATTAGTGCACATTCATATATAATGGAAGGGACGTGGCAGAACATCACTCTACTGCCCTAGAGTCATGACATAGGTGCATCTATAACACGGACATGGAACCCCCATGCCTAGTGAAGCTCAGGTAACAAAAGAGTCATAACAAAGGTTCAAATCATAGTTGTCATATCAGAAGGTTCAAACAGAAAGGTTTATTATAGCAAAAGTTCAAATCAGAAAGTTCATATCAAAGGTTCATATCAGAGGTTCATATCACAAAGGAAACCTTAAGAGTAAGGTCAGAATATCCGTACCTCGAACAAAAGCAAAGCTGACAGAGATCAAATAACGGAATAGTACTGTTCTTCAGAAATCTACACAGGATGTATTATTCATTAATATCTTATTCGATCATTTACTTTTTCATATTCCATATTAGTTTTAGGGTTTACATAAATATTTAAGTTAAATATTTAATAACTTGTTAATATAGTTTTAGGGTTTAAAGTGTACTTATGTTATAGTGTAAAGTTTTTAATGTAAATATCATATGTTTCACACTTTATTCACTTTAATCCATAAGTTTCTCATATTTACAATTCCACCCCTTTGGTTTTAATAATTTTACAAATTAAACATTTTAATTAAATAACTTACAATTTAATCCTTATAATATTCATATTTACACATATACCCTTTAATTATCAGAAATTACACATGTTACCCTTCCATTTAATATATGTACAAACAGTCCTTAACTTTCATAATTTACAAGTTTTTTTTTTGGGTAAAGGGGAGTAATCCTGCACCCTGGTAAATATATAAAACCAAAAAAACATTGAAGTACAATGGATGAGAGTGAGTCCCTCATCTCAGTCCCTACGGACATTAACCTATCCACTATATAAGAATGACATGCCATTCTTATAACTACCAAATCCAAATACAAACTAACAATGACTAAAGATAAAGACACAAAATAAAGAATTAAGTCTTCCAAGTCATCATAGCGATCCAGATCTTCACACGAAGAAACCCATAATCAAGTTTCCCCGCCTTCCAAGTGCTCTTCCAAATCAAATCCATTTGCGTCTTCTATTAGTATTATGCAATAAGCATAATCTAATAACCTAATAAGAGTGGAATCCATAGCAATCAAATTTGAAACATAACCATGGTCTAAGCGACCCTACCTTCCAGCATATACTTACTTGAACCCATCTTCCAATAAATCCGAGTGAAACACTTGAAGACAGCCAATGATCAAGTCACAATGCACCACACCTCCCATGATTACACAAAGACTTAAAATAGTAGCATGAATACACACCAGCCCTTTAAACGCACATGTGATCACAAAAGGAAATCGCCAAACTGTTGCAAAACCATGCACACAGTATTACAAATCTTGTACCAACCCTCAATCAACGAATAGAAACACGCATGTTCCATATTATTAATAACACAATCCAAACCACATGATAGGTTGAAACATAAAATGATCCAAGCTCTATACACCCAATACATGCTGCTTAAAAAAAAATTACAACCGTACCATGCATGTTGATCCGAGCACCAATAATGATAGTGTATAAGAGCAAATAGCCAATAGCACAATACCCACAAACCAGTAGCATCGATCAAAACATTAGATAAGATTGACACCATGACTTTGAAACGATGCATAAGGATCCCAAACCGCAACAACCAGCAGCAACAAAACCAAGACTTAATGTAACTTGAATGATCAGCAGTTCTTGGCTCGAGCCAAGGGCTTTTGAACAAGATACCCTCACAAACTTGTCTACCATCTCTCTCGATACCCCCAAAGCAGTTGACTACCATCCGTTCACAAACTTCCAATCAGAATTAATCACCCCTCTTCCAACCTTACGGCAATACAAACCCTATCAAAGGGTTACAACCAAAAAATAAGGATGACCAAACCCTAGACAAAGATCTGGTGAGCGTTAAAGTACCCAGGAACCAACCAACCAAGACTTGCATGCTGAAATCAGAAACCCAAACAAGGTTTCGTATAAACATGAAGGCATAACATCAACAAGCAAACCACCAATCCAAAGAAACAGATCGCCCAAATAATATATGTGATCTGCAAACCCTAATCGCAAAAGATAACTAGAGTTGATTTGAATACAACCCTAAAAATAGGGAATAATTAAACCGACTATAGCAACACATGAATAGAATTGCGATCAGGCTGTAACACCGACCCAAAAAACCCTAAACAGAATCGTTAGAAAGAATGAGGGATATGTTAGGGTTTTATATATATGAAATCAATCAATAACCGACTATAGGAATCAAAATAAGATACTGATCGATTGGATAAATAGATGGCGATTTAGAAACCCTAAAAAACGACACACCAGATCTGCCCTAATTCGAATGAAAAAAGTAACGATTTGAATAACCAATGATAAAACACAAGGTTTAATCAATGGAATAGACAAAAGATTACAGGAATCAATGGATAATTTACAAGTTTAACCCCTTAATTTTAATTAATTACAATTCGGATTATATAATTACATAATTTACTACTTAAACCTTTTAGTTACAAATTTAACACATGACACCCTCATATTATATTTTTTCCAACTTGCCCATGATCTAATACATCTTACAAAAATAGCCCACATGTTTACAAAATTACAAAACACACCCTTTACTATTTAAAAACAAATCGGTTTTAATTAAAAACAACCAAACCCTAACCCTAAGTTACCCAATCATTACCAACATTTATTACAACCTTAAATCACCATTAATGACCAGATTCCATATCAAAAACCCTAACCCTAACCCTAATTCTATTTCTTTTCTTTTTATTTAAATAAACCAACTATAAAATAATTCCCAAACATGGTTTATAGGTCTCGAAAATTATGAAGCTTATTTTTATGATGTTATATGATGTTTATATGACCTTAGAAAAATATAAAACAAACCTCAAAAATTTGCATGGCTGTTTCCTAATTTTAATTCGATTTAGAGTTCAATATCTTATATAATTTGGTATGATCATATTAGCTTGCATGAATTGATTCTATAATTTTCTACAAATCACATATGATTTTTAGGATGTTAGAAAAATACCAGAAAGATTATGGAACGTATAGATGAGGCAGCACGAATTTTCCTTTTCTATAGAACAAAACCGACTCAATTAAATATCCCCAGCTCACACGATCGATCCAGAATTGAAACCAATATTTTTATCACCTTCTTTAGACTTGTAAAAGACCAGGAAAAATACTTTGGAACCTCAGAAAGTTAGAGTCAACTTGTGAGGGTTTTTGGGGTTTATCGACTTTTATTTAAAGTCGGTTTAGGGGTTTTAGAATTATAAAACATGTATGTAATATATATATATATATATATATATATATATATATATATATATATATATATATATATATATATATATATAACGGTATAATACTTATATTGGCTGCATTATATCGTGATAAGTCCAATTTAAAAGTTTATACATGTTTCCTATTTGTTTTAGGATTTATTTCCTTAATATAAATATATATATAAATACTTATATAATCGACTAAATAATTTATATGCAAGAATTAATTTTTATTTTTATAAAAGTGACTAATTATATTCATGCTTAATTTATTTTGTTCATATGTTGCCAGATTCAAAATATCTAGGGTTTCTTTGATATTATTTAAGTGTTAATACGAATTTTAAAACATGAGGGCATTTTGGTCATTTTGCTTGTTTTTGAATTTGAGGTATTACAGGTCAGATTTCTGAACTAAAGAAGTCTTTAAATGATCGACCTTCGGGATCGGGAACGCTACCAAGCAACACGATCGCCAACCCGAAGGGCGATGTAAAGGCGATCACAACCCGTAGTGGTGTTTCTTATGATGGACCCGCGATTCCTACTACCTCATCGACTTCTCCTCCTAAGGTAGTGGAACGTGAACCTGAGGCTACAAAGGACAAAGTGCAAATTACTAGCCCACAAAGTACCGCACACGTCCAACCTCATGTTGTCCCAAAAACCAAATCCAAACCGGGAATTATTTTTGAACCTTTGGAAAATCCCGTTCAACCCAAAGCTTCAATACCATATCCTTCGCGTTTAAATGATCAAAGACTCCGTGAGCAAACTAATGATCAAATGAAGAAGTTTCTTGAGATATTTCAAAAGTTACACTTTGACATTAGTTTCGCGGATGCTCTTCTCTATATGCCCAAGTTTGCTTCCACTTTCAAGAGTCTTTTAAGTAACAAAGAGAAATTATTTGAACTCACTAAAACTCGTTTGAATGAAAATTGTTCGGCGGTGCTTCTAAAGAAACTTCCCGAAAAATTAGGAGACCCCGGAAAATTTCTCATTCCATGTGATTTCCAAAAGCTAGAAGAGTGCTTCGCTTTGGCCGATCTTGGCGCTAGCATAAATCTCATGTCTTTCTCTATTTGGAAAAAGCTTTCACTTCCCGAGCTTACACCAACATGAATGACTCTAGAGTTAGCAACCCGAACGGTTACGGTTCCGAAGGGTATTGCTGAAGATGTCTTCGTAAAGGTTGGCAAGTTCCATTTCCCTGCCGACTTCGTAGTCGTCGATTTTGATGCCGATCCTTGTGTTCCCCTTAATTTGGGAAGACCATTCTTAAAAACGGCTCGTGCATTAATCGACGTCTTCGAAGGTGAAATGACTCTAAGAGTTGGCGATGAAAAGTTGGTCATTAACATTGAAAACACTTCAAAAGATCTTCTCGAACTTGAACGAGAAGAAATTAACCGACTTGATGTCATCGATTTTGCATGCGATGACTATTTTGAAGAAGTGTTAAATGTGCAAGGATCAATCAATTCTACCATTGATGTCTCTTCCCCCTCTCTCACTCCATTCTTGGGAGGTGACTTCATTTTGGAAGAAATTGAAGCTTGTTTGTCATGTGATTCTCGTGTTGATCATGATTCTATCAATCCCGAGGAAGATATACTTCTACTTGAGAAGTTGCTTAATGATGATCCATCATCTCTTCCTCCAAAAGAACTTCATAACATGGAAGTCAAAGATGTTGAAAAAACTGATGACTTTCCTGAGGTCGAACTCAAGGACCTACCGCCTCATCTCGAGTACGCATTTGTAGAGGGTGACGATAAGTTTCCCGTCATAATTGCTAAAGACTTGAGTGAGGAAAACAAAGCCGATCTTCTCAAGGTTTTAAAGTCACACAAGCGAGCCATTGCTTGGAGACTTTCCGACATCAAGGGTATTAACCCGGAATTTTGTATGCTCAAGATTTTGATGGAGGATGAATTTAAACCGGCGGTTCAACAAAAAAGAAGGGTAAATCCTAAAATTCATGAGGTTATCAAGCAAGAGGTCATAAAACTTCTTGATGCCGGTTTGATTTACCCTATCTCGGATAGTCCTTGGGTGAGTCCTGTTCATTGTGTGCCCAAGAAGGGTGGTATTACGGTTGTTAAAAATGATGATAATGAGTTAATTCCTACTCGATTGGTAACGGGTTGGCGCGTTTGCATTGATTATCGAAAATTGAACGACGCCACCCGCAAAGACCACTTCCCTCTACCTTTCATGGACCAAATGCTCGAAAGATTGGTGGGAAACGAATACTATTGTTTCCTTGACGGTTTTTTGGGTTATTTCCAAATTCCCATCGATCCTCAAGATCAAGAAAAAACGACTTTCACGTGTCCATATGGAACATTTGCTTATCGACGCATGCCTTTTGGCTTGTGCAATGCTCTGGGCACGTTTCAAATATGCATGATGGCTATTTTTCACGACATGATCGAGAAAACAATGGAGGTCTTCATGGATGATTTTTCGGTCGTTGGGAATTCATTCGAATCGTGTCTCACCAATTTAGACAAAATACTTCAAAGATGTGAAGATACTAATCTTAGTCTAAATTGGGAGAAAAGTCATTTCATGGTCAAGGAAGGAATTGTCCTTGGCCATAAGATTTCTAAGAGCGGGATTGAGGTTGATAAAGCTAAAATCGATGTCATTGCTAAACTTCCTCCTCCCACTACTGTTAAAGGTGTTCGGAGTTTCCTGGGTCATGCCGGCTTCTATCGTAGATTCATTCAAGATTTCTCGAAGATAGCTAGGCCTATGACCCGACTTCTTGAAAAAGAGACTCCGTTTGTCTTTTCTGATGAGTGCATCGAAGCTTTTCAAACTCTCAAGAAAAAGCTTACCGATGCACCAATTTTAGTTGCCCCCGATTGGGACCTACCTTTTGAACTTATGTGTGATGCAAGTGACTTTGCCATAGGTGCGGTCTTGGGGCAACGAAAAACCAAACATTTTCAGCCGATTCATTATGCAAGCAAAACCTTGACCAAAGCTCAAGCTGACTACACCACAACGGAAAAAGAATTACTAGCTGTGGTGTATGCGTTTGAGAAGTTTCAGCCATACTTGATCTTGACTAAATGCATAGTGTACACGGATCACTCGGCTCTCAAATATCTCTTTGCCAAGCAAGACGCAAATCCGAGATTGCTCCGTTGGGTTCTCCTCCTACAAGAATTTGATATCATCATTCGTGATAAAAAAAAAAAAAAAAAAAAAAAAAAAAAAAAAAAAAGCCGAGAACCTCGCTGCTGACCATCTTTCCCGATTGGAAAATCCTCATCAAGGTGTTCTTGAGAAAAAGGAAATAAATGAAACGTTTCCTCTCGAGACACTTAATGTGATTTCCTGTCGTGGTGATTCTAGTACCCCGTGGTTTGCCGACTTTGCAAACTACCATGCGGGGAATTTCGTTGTTAAAGGGATGTCGTCCCACCAAAAGAGCAAGTTTTTCAAAGATGTGAATCATTACTTTTGGGACGATCCCTATCTGTTTAAGATCTGTGCGGATCAGGTTATTCGTAGGTGTGTTCATGGCCAAGAAGCCATGGAAATCCTTAAGGCTTGTCATAATGGACCCACCGGGGGACATCATGGCCCGAATTACACCGCTCGAAAAGTATTTGAATCCGGTTTTTATTGGCCCATCATTTACAAAGACGCCCATGACCTAGTCAAATCTTGTGACTCGTGTCAACGTCAAGGAAAGATAACACAACAGGATGAAATGCCACAAAATGCCATCCAAGTTTGTGAAATCTTTGATGTTTGGGGCATAGACTTTATGGGGCCGTTCCCGTCTTCACGAGGGAACAAGTACATACTCGTGGCCATTGACTACTTGTCAAAATGGGTCGAAGCCAAAGCTCTCCCAACCAACGATGCCTGAGTAGTTGTAAAGTTTTTTAAATCTCTCTTCGCTAGGTTTAGAACTCCCCGCGCTATCATTAGTGATCGCGGTACTCACTTTTGCAACAAGCAATTTGCAAAAGTCATGCTCAAGTATGGTGTCACTCACCGACTTGCTACCGCTTATCACCCACAAACGAGTGGGCAAGTAGAGGTTTCAAACCATGGTTTGAAAAAAATTCTTGAAAGAACCATAGGCGAAAACCGTGCCTCTTGGTCGGACAAATTAGATGACACTCTATGGGCTTTTCGCACGGCTTATAAAACACCCATCGGGTGTACTCCTTATAAGCTCGTGTATGGAAAAGCATGTCATCTACCGATTGAGCTCGAGCACAAAGCTTATTGGGCTTTAAAGAATGCCAATTTCGATCTCAAGCCCGCGGGTGATCATAGGAAAGTTCAACTCAATGAACTAAATGAACTTCGTGATCAAGCTTACGAAAACTCTTTAATCTATAAAGAGAAAACAAAGAAGATCCACGACTCCAAAATCAAGAACCGCGTTTTCAACGTTGGTGGCCGAGTCCTTCTTTTTAACTCTAGATTAAAGATATTTTCGGGTAAGCTTAAAACCCGCTGGACTGGACCTTTCACTGTTGCCAAAGTTTTTCCTTATGGTACCGTCGAATTATCTCAAAATGACGGTCCAAATTTCAAAGTAAATGGGCATCGGTTGAAGCATTATTTTGGAGGGGACATACCACCCATTGTCCCGGACCTCCAAACTTTCCCCATGGACCAATGAATTCGGGGTCGAGTCAAGCTAGCGACTCGGTAAACAAAAACAGTAGCACCACATGGGTTTTCACCCATCTTTCTCACTTCTTTCTCTTTTCTAAAAAACTAGTGTGGGGGAGTACCCACACTCAAAAAAATAAAAAAATAAATAAATAAATAAAAAATAAGAAAAAAAAAAAATCCTACACTTGCCCATATCCTCAAAAGTAAAAAGAGTTGGCTAGCCCGCAAGATTATGGTTTGTGGTAAAGGCAGTGGAAAAACCATAATTGGTAATCAACTCACCAAGATGTTGACTGTTCCATCAAGAGTTGGCTAGTCCAGCAGCAAACGGCTTCTGGTAAAGACAAATCAAAACCGTTGAAAGCTGGTGGTTTGCTAAAAATCATATGGTTATCGGGTGGACCATAGTTCTTACTTGAACCGAAACATTCGGCTACTCCAGAAGTAATGGCTTTTGGTAAAGAGACTTCAAATCCATTAATTTTAACAAAAGATTGCTAGGGACTAGCAATAGTTTAATGTAGGGGATTGATGAGTGTGTAAATACTCATCATTTTTAGTCAAATCTGAACTGCAAAACGTTTAAAAACACTCAAAAACGCACCAAAATACGGAAAAAATCCCAAAGATCGTGTTTTATATGTTTCAGATTCAAAACGAGTGAAAACAAATGAAAAACGAACAAAATTTGCATAACTGGCAGTTTCAGTCCCCCAGCTTTCAAAATTTGACAAAACTAGTCCCTAAGCATTTATTTTAAAGAAAAGTCAACCCAAATTCTTTAAAAGTCAAAAGACATCATAAATGATCTTTGGGTAAAATGTTTTCAAAAGATTACAAGTTAAATCCTTGGAATTTCACAAATTGGCAAATTTGGTCCCTGTACTTGCAGAATTGTCAAAAACAGCCCCCGGAATTATAACTTGAAAGAAAAATCATCAAAGGACCTTGTGGAATTATAAGATGGCAAGTTTGGTCCTTGGTTGAAGTTTGGAAGATTGGCAGTATTGGCCCCTCAGAAATACAGAAATTACATATTCAATCCTTGGGCCTTATACACTATTAAACCAAACGGATTTTTAATTAACAAATAAACCAAACCAAAACCAACACCCTTAGCCCACTCATTCCCAGGCCCAAAAGTTACCCTAACCCAACTAAATCCTAAAGCCCACAAACCCTTTACGTTTTAATAATAAAAACGTACCTTTGACCAGTCAACCCCTCCCATCTCTTTCACCTCTCCTTCTCCAAACCATACCCGTGAACCTACAACCCCCACTACCAACCATCACCATCTTCCCCATCACTCTCCACTCCATTCCCCCATCCCACTAACCTTCCCCCTCCTCACAAAACCATACCTAACACCTCCAGGTCACCAATCCACTCAAAAGTTGTTTTGGCGCCAAAACTGGTTCTGAGGCTAGGATTACTTTCAAGACAATTGAAGGGTGAGGATTTGATCACAAGGGTCAAGGGACATGTTTGAAACCCTAATTCCAAAGAGGCAAGCACCAGAAGGCAATTTCCTACCTACTACTTATTGTAGTATAAATAGGAGGCTATTGTAAGCCCTTGAGGCATCCAATCTTAGCATAATTTTCTATTTTTCCTCCTGTTTCAGTATTGTACTCCTTAAATTCAAGTTTAATTAAAGTTTGATTCAAGTTTGGTTTAAATTCGATTTTACCTCCAATTTTTTTAGTTACTTCTTATTTAATCAAAATGTTCTAAATTTTTGTTAACAAATGTTTCTTAAGTGTTGGTGAGTTAGTCTGAATCAAAAAGAAAGCAAGAAAATAGTAAGGAAAAAGAAAACAGAAAAATTGCTAAGTAAAAAAATTCAAAATAAAAAATAAGAAGGAGGAAGGAAGATGTTGCAGAGCTGGTGGTTGATTTGGTTTTGGGTCTCATGGGAGACACTTAGGTGGTCCTTATGTTACTAGATCTCAGAATCTTCCTTGCTTTGGATACCAAGTAGGTTTTGCCACTTTGTTTGATCATAATTTACATTAAGTGTTATTTACCTTTAATAACTGTTTATTTCTGTATTTCCAAGTTAGTTTAGCCACTATAGAAACTAATTAGTTGAACTTGTTCAAAAGTTTAGTAGTTTGCTTTGAAAACCTTTTAAAATCAGTAGGTATATGGGTGTTTGGATCAAGGTAGTCCACTGATCATATTGCCATATTCTGTGGTCACAACTGTTAGGACTTCATTCTAGGGTAGAACTAGAGTAGTTGATGCTTAATAGTGGTAGTTTTCTAGTTAAGAAGTCAAAATTACTTTCAACTTACAATGAGAGTTTAACTGTCAAACATTTTTGAACCTAAACCTCCCAAACAGTTATAAAAGTGCATAAGTTCAGCTAATTTAGTCTTATTTTAGTCTAATAAATCACTTTCAGTAATTTAGAAGCAGTAGAATCTCAGTTTAGTCAACTTTTGCAAAAAGACTCCAAAAGTCAAAGTTCAAATTGTCAGAAAACCCAAAATTTCCAAGAATTATCATGAATTTTGTGTTAGGTTTTAAGGTTTGAAATTTCTTGAGTATAATGTGTCACAGCTGAGCTTTGAAATCCCATTGGTGTTTTATTTTTGTGATTTTTCCTGTGGGCCCCACACTTGCCCAAACACACCTGCAGGGCAAGTTTCCTCCCCTGTATCCAGTTTTTGAGCAAAATTGAGATTGCCTTAGATTGTTCCTTAGCAAGTGTTAGGCTTTGATTCTTGTTGATTTAGATAGCCCTCTAGGTAGTAATCAATACTCAAGTTCTAGTTTGCCTTTCACTGCTTATTTGATTGCTTATTTTGTGCTTAATGTTGGTCCTTTTTATGCTGCTGCTGATGTTTGTTTCTGCATGAGCAGAGCTTGTTAAATTTTGTTCTTTTGATTGATCTTAGTTTTCCATTGTTGTTATTTCTTGTTGTCAGTTGTTGTTGTGCTTTGTTGGTTCAAGCTTACTTGAGATTTTGAGTTCATTGGCCACTTTGTATATTCAAAGAAAAAGGGAAACAAAGAAATTTTGAAATATTTGATCTTGAATCTGTTTTGGAAATCATAATCCATCCAAGTGTTGTTGTTGTTATCTGTTTTCAGAAAGAAGTTAGTAAGTATTAATCGAGTTTTGTGGTGTAATAAACAAGAAAGAAACAAAAAGAATTGAAAAAAAAATAGTTTTGAAATTTTTGCAAAAAATGGGTTTCGAACCCCTGACCTCTAGCATACCCACGACCCAAACTAACACTCCCTTACCACTAGCTCTGGGGCACCAGTTCCAACCTTGTTTGCATAATCAAACCTTTTATAGCATTCTTAGATAATAAGCCCAAATAAGCTGCCTAGCTTATTCCTGGCTTATCCGTTAGCTTTTTCGAACTTTTTTATTTTTCTTTCATTTCTTATCAGCTAAATTAATTTCCAAAAAATTTTCATAATTTTCTAAATTTGTTTAGTATTTTTTTATAGTTTAATTGAGTAAAAATAGTTTTTAATCAATATTAATTAAATAAAAAGTCAAAAAAATAATTTTCTTTTTCCTAAAAATTTCTTTTGTCTTTTAGTACGTTAAAAAATTATTTGTAAACCTGTAGGACGTTTTTAGCTTAACTTTCACGTTTTATTTTACGCGTTGACGTTTATTTTTAAATAAACGTTACGTTTTTAATTTAGTTTACGTTTTAGGATTCCCGATACCTAATTATGTTTCCCGTAACGTTTTAGGACTTCCCTAGTTTGGTAATTACCTTTTATTCACCCTTAGGTTAATTTATTTTCACCTTCGTTCGTTAATTTTCAAATTTCGTTAATTTAACGTATCGTAAAACCAAATAATCTTTCCAAACATACAAGATTTTAATCCCAATCTCATTCGAAGCTTTCCATTCACACCTCGTTGGGGTACGACCCAGGAAATCACTTTCCGGTCTCACAATTTAAATATCACTCTCACAAGTTTTGCGAGATAATCTTTTTCCTAAAAGGTTTACTCGTATTACTTCACGTCTATTTGTCTCACGATAAATTAGACCTCACGTTTGTTGATATATTGATAAATTGGTTTTGCACACACCAAAATACAACGAATCAAAATCTTTTTGGGTTTTTGTGTTTGTTGAAAACTAATTTTAAAATGTTTTCGTGAACTGTTTTTATGAAAATATACACAAGGATGGTAAATTTACAAATAAGTGAATTCCAAAATCACTAATCTTCAAAACCAGTTTAGAATACGCGCACAACCTCCCCGGCAGCGACGCCAAAATTTGATTGAAGCAAAAGCAGTCAACTAAAGTTAACCACGGATGTGGTCAATATAGTCAAACTGCTGAGAGTCAATCTCCGTGGAAGTATAGGGGTTTCCCCGGGTATTTATCTCCCGATGAGGCATGATGGTAATTTAAACGGGTGAATTTGGACACGAAAGGGGTAAAAGGGTGATTTGAATAATTATGCTAAGGAAATCTAAGTGAAAACAAGTTAAATAACCTAAAATAACTAAAACGTAAAGTTACATTACCCTAGAACGTATTAAAAATTAAAAACGCTCGTTTATGTTAAAAATAACGTCAACGCGCAAAATAAAAAGTGAATTTTGAGATACGCTAACCCTACGGACATGAAAATTATATTTTTACGAACCTAATGATAAAATAAAATTTTAGAAAAAAGAAAATTATTTTTTTGACTTTTTAATTATTTATTATTAATTAATTACTAATTTACTAATTACTTTTAATTAATTAAATTATACTAAAATACTAATAATTAGGATTTTAACCTAGAAAAATAAAATTTAAATTTTAAAAAATCTAAAATAATATAAAACTAATTTTAGAACTGAAATTATATTTTTCACACTTTTTATCTATTTATTATTAATTATTTATTATTTTAAATAATTTTTAAACTAATTAAAATTCTAATAAATACTAAATGAACTAAGAAAAATCTGAAACTTTTTCTAAAAATCTATTATAAGTACAGAGACCTAAGAAAAATATAAAATGGAAAAGTGCTTAAGGAAAAAGCTGAGAAATAAACTAATAAGCTAAAGCTTCTTAAATAGAAGTTGTCACTTGACTTATATTGAAGATTTTCTTTTACAAAACTAATATACTACTGAAAATAATGAACTTTTGTGAAAACAGAAACTTGGAAACTTAAAAATAAGCAGATGGTGAGCTTATTTCCTTAGCAGCTTGAGGCTTTGAGCTTATGAAGAAGCACAAGCTGCTTATAAGCTATGCCACTGATCTAAAACACAAAATAAGCTGGACAATGATGGCATGCACTGAGAACAGGCTAAAACAACAAGAATATCACAATGAAATAGCTATGAGTAGGCAATAAGCAATTCCATACAACTGAAAACCAAGCAGGCCACAAGGGCAGATTGCAGGCCAGTTTTAGCTTATCAGGTAAGCTGATAAGCCCACAATAAGCCTTGAACCAAAGAGTTTGGTCACTGAGCTTCTCAAATTGCCAAGGGGCATAAGCTATATCCCAAAGACAAGCTCACAAGGAGCTTGTGAAAGTGGCTTGATCACACTGATCAATCAGTGTTGAGGGTTCACAAGGATGAGTTTTGAAAGCAAATTAAGCTATATAAATAAGTTGTTCATGGCAATAGAAGCATATGCACAAAGAGGATGAACAACAAGCTTAACAAATCCCCAAGAATCACAGGATACACTATTCTAATGAGACAATGAGAAGCTCAAAAAAATGAGCTTATGAAACTGGTCCTATGGTACAGGGCACGTTTTCAGGTAAGATTAAGCTTGTCAAACAAGCTTAAACCAATGAATAAGCTAGGACACATAAATCTAATACTACTAATTGCACAAGTTTCAAAGATCAAACACCAATCCTAATCCTAACTTAGCTTAAAACTTGAATCAGAAAGGGGGATGCTAATGGGGTAGGTCTGATGCACAGCAGGTCTTAAGGGGTGAGTTCATTCCGTACATAAGCTTGTACAAATAAGCACTTAGATCCAAGAAAGCTCAGAAATGGAAAGCTAGTACTAAGGGCTTCTAAAAACACCTAAGATCATAGGCTAATGTCCACAATTGAGCTCTGAGTGAGCTTATGAACTTAGTTGTTTGGGACAGCAGGCAGCAGGCCTATTAGAGCTTATTAAATAAGCTGTAAATGCCTCAAAAAGCTAAATCCTGTAGAGCTTATACTATGAACTTTTTAAATGCTAAAGATCAGACCTGGGGGATTAAATATGAGCAGTCATTATGCTACTTGGACAGGTATGAAAAAGTGCAAACATGAGAACAGATTAACTTGACACCTTAAGACAACAAATTAAGCATACGAACCTAAAGGCTAAACTAGGGGAACTAAAAATAAATGAAGATGGCAAGAAAAATCACTTAGAAGCAAATTTTAACAAGTAATAAGCTACCAAATGGGATCAGATATGCATCATTTTGGTCAATGGATTTCAACATTATGAGATTCTGACCCAGAAGCATTATTTTGTACCAAATGACCCAAAACCATTTGACCATCAACCAGACCTTTTAAACAACTCGTTTGAGGCTATATTGAACCAAAGTCATCTGACTAAAAGACTTACTCCTACAAATTACTCCCTAGGCTGATTTTCCCATGCAATCTAGAAAACGGATCTATAATACTACAAATCTTACTCAAACTACTGAAACAAATCTCTGAACTACTAGTGAGACTAAATTAAAGCTATTTCAACTTGGAAATTTGGCCAAAACTATTTTTTAGACAAAGTCCAAACTTGTGCCAAACACTCCCTTAAGGGAAGTCTGTTTGGGTTTTGAGCAAGAAAAGGCAAGGTTTGTCCTGAGAATTAGACATGTTAGGTAAGATTAGGCTATGTTTACACCAACTAAGCATTAACAAACCATAAATAAGCAGTCTACAATAAGCTATGAGCAAAAGCTAAGTGAGCTACTATTAATAGTTAAAAAAAACTAAAATCTAAACTAGTGTGGTAGACCTAAGAAACTAAACTTGATAAGCAAATAAGAACCTGAATAAGCTAAAATAAACAGATAAAGAGCAGAATGAGCAGTTTTAATAAGCTAACTAGAATGAGAAGTTTTAAGCCAACATTGTCTATTCTATGCAAAACTTAAACCAATTGACTTTTAAATTATAACTAATCAATAATAATCTAAACTAAACTGATTTTAGGCAGTAATCAAGGCAGAATAAGCAATTGATAGGCTGAAGGCAAATAAGCAGTTGAATTAAGTAAATACATATAAGCTGAAACAGTAATTTAGAAAAGCAATTTTAAAACTTTGAAATTTGATTAATTGGAAATGTAAGTTACAACACTAAATTGAAAAACTTAAAGCATAAACTAACTAATTCTACACTAAAAATACCTACTGCCTTTCAAGGCTACAAGACTTTATCTATTTATACTAAAAAAAAATTGAACAGCTAGGGTTTTTCTCTGTTTTCTTGTCCACTTCCTGGCTTGTACTTTTCCTTGAACAATTCCAACCATTGGATGGGCTTGATATCTTCTCAACCCTTGATTTGATTTGGCGCCCAAACTGTTATCTTGTGAAGGGGGGAAAGCAATTAATAATCCTTGTCCTTTGTGTTTGGAGGTGAGAATAAGGGTGGTGGTGAGCAGAGGTGCAGGGTGTGGGTGTGATGATGGGATGGCAGTGGTATTGCAGGGGTTTAGCAGGTACGTGAAGAGGGAGGGAAAGGGGGTGAGTTTGCTTTGACTAGGGGTTTGACCTGCGTTTAGTATTAAGGCAGGGTGTAGGGTAAGCTTTGGTGGGCTTTTGAGGGAAATGGGCCAAAGGGGAGGTGGCTAGGCTAAAGTGTTAGTGGATTATTTGCTTGTTGGGTTAAATAAATAAAGAGGGCCCGGTTTGGTATGGTTATTAAACATAAGGACCATAATTGCAATATTCTGAAAATAAGGGACTGAAGTGTAACTTTCCCAAACTTATCATAGGGACCACTTTTGCCAAGTTTCACAATTCCAAAGACCATGATTGCAATTTTCCACTTTTGGAATATCCAGGGACTAAAACTGCCAATATTCAAAGTTGAAGGACCAATTTTGCCATTTCCTAAAACTTTTTCATCCAAGGGCCAGAACTGTCATTTTATGATTCCTGAAGGACTGATGTTGACTTTTCTTCAAAATACATGCTCAGGGACCAATTCTGTTAATTTTTGAAAGTCCAGGGACCAAACTTGTAAATTTCCAAAAGTTTTGAGATTTTTCACCAAAGGACTAACTATGATAATTTGTGATTTCTAAAGGGCCTTTGGTGACTTTTCTTCCAAAACAAATATTCAGGGACTAGTTTTGACAATTTATGAAAGTTGAGGGACTGAAACTGCCAATTTTGCAAACTTTGTTCGTTTTTCATCTGTTTTTGCTCGTTTTGCATCTGAAACATATAAAACACAATCCCTGTGATATTTTCAGTATTTTGATGCATTATTGAGTGTTTTTAAATGTTTTGCAGCTCAGATTTGACTAAAAATGATGAGTGTTTGAGCACTCATCAGTCATAAGCACCTCGTTCAGGCCAGGCGACTTTGTATATCGTGCCAATGATGCAAGCCACGCAGAAGATACAGGAAATCTTAGATCGAAGTGGGAAGGACCCTATGAGGTCACAGAGGCACTTGGCAAAGGCGCATACAAGCTGCGTGGTATGGATGGCCATGAGCTACCACGCACATGGAATATTTGCAATCTCAATAGATGCTATCTTTAGGAAAGGCCACGGCCCACGCACAGACACCTCCGCACTTTAGTAAGTGCTCAATAAATGTCCGTGTATTTACATTTTGTTTTGTTTAGGGAATTGTCTTTTCTTTTCAAAAACTTGCAAGAATTAATCAAACATCGCGGTTTCTAGCTAACTCCGCGATACATTTAACTTTATTGCTTACATTTTATTTATGTTTCAATATCGTTAATTTATCTTTTTGCCTACATGGCGTGCATGCATTTAGAAAGACCCACGATGGCATAAAGGATGAGTAAACCTAATAAATAACTCGTTGAGTAAGAGGGTTGCAAACCCATCAACATTGGATCACGTATCCTTGTTAAACACCTTACTCTCAAGACATTGGAGTAAGTTCAATGCGCGTCCCACGAAGGATACGCAATAATGCACACTGTGCGCGTTTAACAATTTAGAAGTCAAGACTCTTGGTTCCTTGATATGGCACTTGCAGTACGCTACAAGTTAATCCATACACTTACGAATTTTATATATCAAGTTATGGACTTAATATGTAAATATAAAGGATCACAGATTCTACAATTTTTTCTAAGTACGTTTTAATCACAATTTGACTCTTGGATGTCTTTTATGCAAAGACAAATAAACTAAGTACAAATATGATGATACAAATGTGCTTAGAAAAAACCAACTTTATTTTTCATCATAAACTACGAGTTTATACAAGTGATAGATTCAACATACATATGTGCAACAAAAAGATGAATCTATAATAGTCTAAAAACTACGAGTGCGCCTATGCCCTGAACTCTCAACATTGGGCGCTGCACTCCCAGCCTCCTTAAGCCTTTTTAGTAGGCTACTATCCTCAAGCGACACTGTCGCCACGCTGACAGGAATCCCATCAGATCTAGGAAGATGCGCTGCACCAACACCACACAGAATTGCTTTCCCTTTCACACCCTTCTTCCTTACGAGCCATGTGGCATGGGCTTCCAAGGATGCCTTCAAAGATATTTCTTTCTCCAGCGCAAAAGGGTTCAACATGTCTCGTGGACGCGCAAACACGGGTACCTGCAACTGCGACTCATCAGGCTTCAAAAAGTAGTCAGGATGCGCCTCCGCATCCTCCGCTATGTGCCTCGCCAGTGTTAACCCCTCCATAATTGCACTGCTGGGGTAATCTTGGTCACGCTCCAGTTGAGCAATGCGAGGGAACTCGAAGAGCTTCATCTTCTCCATGGCAGCAACAAGCTCCGTATAGCCATCTCCCTCGTAACCTGGCACTTCTGTGAGGGGCACCGTCAATAACTTGCCCTTGTGCAGCTCTTCCATAGCTTCAGCCTTGCCACGCGCTAAGGCACACTGCACAACGTTCCCAAAAGCCTCAACAACTTCTTGGGACTCTAGCGTGCCCATAGCAGCCAAGCGAAGACCATGACTGATCAGCCACCTACGAATAAAACAACATTATAAATAATTTCAAGGGAATTACATGCGGGAAACTGGATAAGGAAATCAAAAGGAATTAAGTACCTGCGCTCAGCGACAGCAGACACCAAGTGAGGGTACAGCTCCTCATCGTATTCGATGCTAAGCTTGCGCAGCTTACCCTCCTGCTTCTCTAAGGCACTCTCAACAGCCTTACGGAACTCATCCACTTGAGCAAAGTGTTTGCTCTTATTCTGCTCCAGGTACTTCAACCCCCACAAGCAGGAAGACTTGTACTGGTTAAACACAGTACGCTTATGGCTCAATTGGGCCAGCAGTGATACCCTCTCATCAGCAAGCTTCTTGGAGTGCGCATTTGTTGACTCCATTGCTGCCTGCGCACTCGCCAACTGCGCCTTCAGCAGCGCACTCTCCTCATCCTTTTGCGTACTGATGCTCCCTTCACTAGCATATTGCGCCTTGAGTTGAGCAACCAACGTGGCCTAGCGCGCAGCTGCCACGCTCAACTCCTCTATCAGCTGCTCCGCAGACATGCTCTCACTTGCCTGGGAAGGCTCCTCCACCTGAGGGTGACTCACCTTCGGTGGCGATTTCTCCAAATGCGCTGCATCACCCCCTGCAGCTTCGTCACTACACGCAAAGGAAAAGAAGTCAAGATATTATATCAAAAAAAAAAAAAAAAAAAAAAAAAAAAAAAAAAAAAAAAAAGAAACATGACATTGTTACTTACATGGGAGAGGAGGTCTCAGCAGTATCCCGCGCAATCACAGATGGTGACGCATCCTCATCTGTGGACACATCCACAGCAATGATGTGGCGTCTGCGCTTGGATATGCCCACGCCACCATCACCAGGCACCTTGCGCTTCACTCCCTGACTCGCCTCTTCAGAATCACTGTCAACCTTGAAGATCCCCATATCTTCAGAAGAATCAGTGCGCGAAGGTTCAGGGGTTGGAACTTCCTGAGAAGGAACAGTTTGCACAGGAGTTGCTTCCAGTAGGGGTTGGGCGACGTTAGCCGGCTCCTCCTGCGCATACTCCATGGTGCGCCCGGCCGTGGCTTCCAGTATCGGTGTCTCACCCTCCCTCAAAGGGTGCACTCCCACAATTACTTGTGTGGGCTTTGACAGCTTCACCACGCTAAATAAGTCCATCTATGCGCAACACATAACAAACAACAAAGACAAATGGAGTTACACATAGTTGCAAGATAAAAGAATGCTTACACTACAGATGCGAAGGAAAGGAAGGACAAGCATCCACCCCGGCCATTCTCATCCAGAAAAGTTGGCACCTCGTCCGCGCCTTGAAAGAAGTTGCGGCTAATCCCCATGTGCACCAAAAACTCTTCGGGGTAAGAGTTGATGGGGATGCGGTTGGTATTTATTGTCTCCGCATCATCTGTGTTGTACGTCCCGGGGTCTAGGCGCTCATCCTTTGGCAGCATCCCCTGAGTATGGAACTCAAAGATCCAGGGGAACACTTTATTATCCACCCAGAAAAATCTCTCCCTCCAATTCCTAAGGGCGTCTACCTTCTCAGTATAACATTGAAGGCGCCCTGCGCGCTTCGAAAAGGACACCCACCCGTTTGAACACGTTGGTGTGGTAAAACGCGCGGAAGAGATTGATGGTTGGGTTGATGGCGAGTAAACGACAGTTTACTTCAAAATTGGTAATCTTCGCTGCACCTATACAATGCAGCTGGGATATGTGCAGACGGTAAAAATTGAGCACATCGCTCAGGAATAGGGATATGGGCACGCGCTGATTCGCAAATTCGAAAAAGCGCGTGTATACCCCTACCTTTCCCTCAGGGAAGTCAGCAATAGATGCGTCCGCCGCCGGTACCACCGGATGCAACGCGAGGGGAATATAATAGTCTGAGGTGAACTGACGGAGTTCATCCTCGTCTATCTCGGAGGCAAAATCATTTAATTGGCGAACCATTTTTGAAATATACTTTGATCAAGAAGCGCACGCGCTATTACCTCAACGAAGACTAGGTTTCTTGATTGGTATTTGATGATTCTAACAATGGTGGAAGTGGCGATTTACTGTGATGATCACAGTGAAAATGGAGAACCCTTTATATAGGGTTACCCCTAGCCTCGGATGAATGCCATGTGGATCCCACTAACTCTAATTGTGTGGCTGGAATATCAACAGGTACAACACTTTTTCACGGTTTTCGTGGACTACGTGTGACTCATTTAGACTACATACACCGTATGTTTATTTTTGGCGGGAAATACTTGGAGCTTCCCCGCCACGCTTACTGCTATCGTTGTTAGTCTAGCATACGCGGCCACATCCTGCGCATACTAGACTGGAGGGACATGATGACGTATAATCCACACTCGGGTCACGAACCCGATTAATGGACATTACTAATGCCCGAGCCCATCACGCGTGGGCTATCATAATAATGATTTGGGCTACCATGCTAACGGTTTGGGCTCACGACAGACCAAACCCAAATATATTATTTATGGTCTTGATAATGATCTTCTATTTATGGGATAAAGATTAATATATTGGATAAAGGGGAGATACACCGAAGAGTAAGGAGCACGAAATCTACAAGGATTCCGTGCCTATATAAAGAATATCACGGCTCTCATTGAGGTACGATCTAAAGACCCTAACTCTTCACTATAACCCTAAAACTGATTACTTACTCTCATGCCGGAGGATAATCGTGGGAGACAATCCCACGATAAGCCTAACGGTGTTGTTTGCTTTCTTAGTGTGCAGGTCTCAAGCACTAAGATCTAATCGGTACGAGAACAGGAACCCAAACAAGAAACGCCCAACTTTTGTTTCAACATGTGGTGTTTTATTCATGATATCCATTATTTTGGGTTTAAATTTGATATGGGTTGCTTTGCTTTAACTCAAGCAAATGAAAAAGAATATAGTGGTTGTGTTTATTTTTATTTTGGTAAGACTTTTTGCATAATTAGTTGGTGATTGAATAATGAATTAAGATGTTTACATGAATGCTTTCATGGTTGCGTACTCCACTTCCAACTAAAGTCTAAAGGTAAAATAGTGGCACATTCAATTTTGTTTCCTAAGATAACTGTTACCGTTGAATTCTGAAAAGTGTCACTATGTCTCAACGTAGTGACCCTTTTTGGCTTCTCGTTAGCATCTCTATCGCGATATGACACTTTCTGTGTATATATTTGTTTCGCCGTCAACAATAATTACAAAACTTGATATTGATGTCATAAGCGTGATATATGAGAAAAGATTGCAAATCCACTTTCCAAATCTTGTGTCCAAACTAATATATGCAGATATAAATGAACCTACATATATCAAACATATTTACAAGGAAAGAAGGTAATGAATTTATAACATACATAATACTTCATACTATTAGATATAAAACGTTACCGATTTTCGAAACAAACTACATTTCGTGACCGAGCTTTGAAGATCAACCTAACGCAAAGTTTTTTGGCTGTAATTTTCAAAGTACATGTAAAAGACCGTCGTGAAGATGGGCATTACCAAGATGATTGTGATAGATAAGTGAAGGTTGTCGACAAACAAAGTGAAAGATTGCAGAAATTGATGTGATGATGATGAACAAGTTGGTGATTGGTGCCATTTTCAGTTCTTGAGAGCTTTCAACTATGACTTTGAGTCTTCTTATAATAAACTTTTAACTTTCATTTGCTTTGCTTATATCTTTTAAATTGATTAGTGGGGTTTGATTTTCACTTTAAATAAGTTTTATAAGTTGGCGTTATCGAATTATCAAGATAAGCTTATATATATATATATATATATATATATATATATATATATATGTCTCCTTATTCTTTTCCAAAGGATCGATAAGCTTCTTTCAATCATGATTTTCATTTTGTTCTCATTCTTCTCAAGAGACAAAACATATACCATTGTATATATATTAGACATGTAAACAAATTGTTTTTCGTTTTAAATTGAAGAGGTCCCTAAAAGTGGCGAAGCTTGGAAATTTCGAGTGGGGGGTCGGGATCTAAAATTTTTTTTCCTAACACTATGGGGGGTCGAAACCGAATTAAATTGGGGGGGCGAAACCGAAAATACCGAAATTTTTCTACACGAAAACTATATACCCTTACATCGCAAAAAAAATTTCGGGGGGTCGGCCGCCCCTCCCCGCCCCTTAGAAGCTGCGCCACTACCTAAAACCATGTCCAACAACAGCGAAGTAACAAACAATGGTTATAATCATAATCATAATAAGCAAACTATAATCAAAATATACACAATTACACCTATATACATATATGTCATGTGATAAAACATGTTAGCATAATTGCTAAAAGCTTACATTTAATCACAAATTAACATGATAGGTTTAATGTCTTAAAACCTGGGATTTGAAGATCAACATGTACATGTACAAACTAACATTAGATGATGATCTCAATATCAGAATGAAACACGTGATTGGCGTGTCATCAATATGAGCCCTCATACATCACAATAAACCTAGATAAAATTATTTAGCTTGTAAACTCAACGAAGGAGCGTTAGAAAGGAGCAGCACCGAGTTGTAGATAAGCACTACCTAGATGACTATATGTAACATGTACTTGGTGTCGACGAGCATAATCTAATATTGATGAGATCGAGTTGATGAAGATTAACATGAAAGTGGTGATTGGTGCCATTGTTGAGAGAGCTTTGATTATGTGTGTATTTGTAATTTGTGTTTGCGTATGAATCTTGACATTGGTTATTTTTGGGCTTATATTTGAGTTGGGTAGCATTGTTTTAACTTAAACAAAAGGAAATTTTAGTTAGTGGGCGTTTGCTTAGGTTACAAAATTGTGAAAGTTGATGATGGATTTATGAAGATGTTGACATGAATGCTTTCATGGTTGCACACTCACATCCAACTAATGGTAAAATAGTGACACATCGATTCTATTTTCCTATGATAAAATGAAAGTTTACTAGCTTAGGATCAGACGAATAAGAATGGGCTTTTCACTTACGTAGTGTTTGATATTTCGTAACGAAAGTATGAATGGAAAAAGATCATTACGATTGATGAAAAATATTATGTCTTTTTACAATTATATAATGTAATGACTTATTACATGTAATCATCAATTACATCAAAAGCTAAAATTTTCATTTAGTAGAGTCCCTTGTTTTTTTTTTTTTTTTTTTTTTTTTTTTTTCTTTTTTCATTAAATCTTGGAATGGATTTATAATTACATAAAAGCCCTTTATTAACTTTCACCAAACAAAAAATGTATATCATCAAAGGCTATTTTAGTCTATTTATTATCGATTACTTTCAACTTTATCACAACTAAACATAATTATAATTGTAATGCATCATTCCATTACTTCATTTATTCCATTATAACGTTCATTTCATTTCATAGCTACTTCATTCCGTCATACCAAACAGACCCTTGATGATGGAATATGGATGGTTGGCTTGTGATGACTTGGTTTGTTGTTCTATGGGCTGCTGAAATGAAGTATTGTTGGAGTTTTCCTTTGTATTTGATCATTGATGTTTTCAATTTATAGTCTGTATTGTGTTTGTTTAAGCTTATATGTGGGCTTATGAGCTTATTTGATTTCGGCTTATATTTTCATAAGCCTCAATTTTCCAGCTTATTTGGAGACTTATAGGCTTATAAGAGTTTATCATATCATAATAAACTTATATAAGCCCACGAGTATCAAAATAATCCGAAAAATTGAGGCTTATGAAATATAAGCCGAAAGACAAATAAGCTCATAAGTCACATATAAGCTTAAACAAACACCCCCTTAATAAATTTACCTTTAGAGAAAAAAGAAAAAGAAAAAAAAAAAAAAAAAAAAAAAAAAAAAAAAAGTTTGCAAAGCTCAATCCACTAAGGGGATGTTTGGTACACTGGAATGGAAAGATGAGAAAGGGAAAGGGGGTTCATTCTCATGTTTGTTGACATAAAGAATGGAAACAGGGAATTAAATTGCCATTCTCATTCTCCCATTTTGTTTCTTTAAAAAAAGTGGAGAAAGGTGGAGAATTAGAATTTTAGAAGGGCTCTTTCTCTCTATCCATTCTTCATGGAATGAAAAAGCCCATTACAAAAAAGGAGGGGATATATGTGCGATACGTAATACGATCATAAATCATTTAAAAAACCCTACAGCAGACATCTTCTCCCCCATTGTTCATCTCTACATTCGTGCATTACATCATCCAGAGGTAAATATACTTTCTTTCTCATTAGTTTAAAGTTTAATGTTTTGTTGGCCCATCATTGATTAAACAATTATCTTCTGTAGCATAACTATAAACATAGATTGTATGGGGCTGCAAGTGTTTTTTAGTTATTTTCTATTAGTATGCTTGTTAAAGACAATTGCATTAGTTGCTATGTTATATAGTTCACTTAACTTGTATTTTACAAGTTGTATTTATGTAGCCTTTTTAGTCTTTAGTTTACTCTTTATATAGCCTACTGATGCATTAGTCACTTTTTTAGCCTACTGATGTATTTTTTGGCATAGTAAGTTAACTAAACTTGTATTTTACAAGTTGTATTTGTATTTATGTAGCCTTTTTAGTCTTTAGTTTACTCTTTATATAGCCTACGTACTGATGTATTTTTTTTTAGCATAGTAAGTTAACTAACCTTGTTTTTTACAAGTTTTATTTATGTCAGTTGTATTTTTTTTTTTAGCATAGTTGAATCTTTATGTAGCCAACAGTTGGTCATATTATACAACTCCTAAGTTAACTAACCTTGTAGTTTACAAGGTTTTTTTATAGTAGATATGACGAATTCAAGTTTACCAAACGGTGCGGCAGATGCAAGTGTAACTAGAGGCGCTGGAAAAAACAAAAGACCATGGACATCTGAGGAAGATGCAAAGCTAATTGATGCATTGATGGAATTGCATGTATCAGGTAAGTACTCAGGTGCTGATAATGGATTCAAACCCGGATACGAAAAGGCGGTGCAAGCATTGTTGGATGTTAGTCTTCCTAACTCAGGTTTAAAGGCAGATCCTCATATCAAGTCAAGGTTAAAGACTCTAAAAAAAAATTTCAGCATTGTGCACGATATGTTAAGTGGCACGGGAGGGACGAGTGGTTTTGGTTGGGATCCTGAAAAATGTGTCCTTACTGCACCAGACGATGTGTGGGATGCTTACCTCAAGGTATAATGTTCATGTTTTTTTGTAATAACATGTTATGTGACGCAAATAAGCTAATGTGTAATTTTAACTTTGTTGTAGGATAAGAAACAAGCTGCTCCTTTTAGAAACAAAGCGTTACCATACTATGAAAAACTTTGTACTATATTTGGCAAGGATAGAGCTACTGGCGCTCGAGCAGAGGATCTTGGAGATGACGAAATTGTTAAAGAGACACCACCTGTTTCACCCATTGATGTTGATATGGATGTTCCTATATCGAGTGGGGTGGGAAACAAAAGAAAAAGAAGCAAAACTATCGAGTTTAGTGAGACTTTTAAAGAATGTTCCATCGACTTGACTGATAAACTTGAAGATTCTATTGGCAAATTAGGTGACAAGATAGTCGCAAGTGCTAATCAAGACATTCCTAATGATATATTGGATGAAGTTATCACAAGTATACAAGGCTTACCACATATCACTCCACAACAACGTATCAGGGGCATGCACATCATTGGTCGTAATGCCAGTAAAGCTCGTATTTTTCTAAAATCGTCGCAACAAGACAAAATTATCTACATTCAAATGCTTGGAGATGGTCCGTTAGATTAGGTGCTCATTAAGCTTTATTTGGTTACAAACATTTTTTCTCAGTAATATGTTCAAATGTTGTTACTTTGACACTTTTATGAAACCTGGTTTTCAATGGTATGATTTGATTTTATGCAATTCCGTTCTTTTTTTGTTGAGTATAGCATGTATGTAGTAATATATTGCATATAATTTGTTTTTCAATTTTTTTTCATCGTAGAAATTATTGGTCATAGTAATTTTGTTTTATCTATGATATATATTGATCATATAGATGATTAATGATGATATACTTTTGCAATTACAACCATTTTTGTTTCATCATAGAGATGATGTAACTAAAAAACTGAAAAAATATTTTCATTCTTTTTTGTACCAAACAAAGGAATGGATTCTTTAATCGATTCTGACACTCTATTCTTTACTTTTGCCAAACAGTAGAATCAATTCTCTTGTAACAGATTCATTCTCTTTCTGTGCCATTCCATTCTCCACTGCATTTCCATTCTTTGTGATTCAGCCGTACCAAACGTCCCCTAAAAGAACAAATCACTGCCAACTATGGAAAGAAAATCAAGTTTCTAGCTTTATACATCTTGGTACAAAAATTTATCAAGTTAGTTAGTTACTACTCTACAAAAACAAAAACATTTTATAAAGAGGCCTAAAGCTACGCATGGACTTTACTACTCTTTGAATTTGATATCAAGTTCTGGGCCTGCTCTCAAAATTATATTGGGCTTTGACGTCGAAACTTTATTTCCTATCCATGTTTGACAATTCATGTTTGTTGTATTATTCAAACAAGTTGACAAGTCATCGATTGTCTGTAAAGTTAATCCAAATTCAAAATATGGTTCGGAGTTTCCCTCAAACGCGGCTATTTTTGAAGATGTGGTGTCGTTATAGATGTAAAGTGTCGTTTAGTCGGATTGAGTGGATTAAAAACCCTCATCTTGTGTTTTTGTAATTTTCTAGCTCTTTGTTAGTTGTTTTTTATTATATCCGCTCTTCAAAAAAAAAAAAAAAAATGATTGTGCAAATAGAGCAATTTATTTAAACAACATAACAACGACAGTATCACACTATAATTTAGTTTGCTTGACAAGATTTTGATACTTAAATGGGTATGTAATAAAAGTTGATGAGGGAATTTGGAACTCAATCAAGTAAATAGATCGAGCATGAAATCCAAATCAAAATTACCTAACTCAGTAAAAGGTTTAACCTATCGATTAACACGTGATTTAATAGTGAAAGAAAGATACACTCGACAATAATATAGTAAAAGACAAATATTACGACAAGGGTATAGAAGCATTCACGTGCATAATGACCACAATTTGTGTGTCTTACAAGGATTAACTTGTCTTTTTACTAGTATGATGTAGAGAAGACACTGAAAGAGTAATTTGTGGCTCAAATCGAAAGTGGTACCAAATTGTGAAAGTGATGGATTGGAAAA
This sequence comes from Artemisia argyi, assembly GCA_030686995.1. Classification (NCBI taxonomy): domain Eukaryota; kingdom Viridiplantae; phylum Streptophyta; class Magnoliopsida; order Asterales; family Asteraceae; genus Artemisia; species Artemisia argyi. The sequence goes on along the minus strand of CM060706.1, from coordinate 152,728,763 downwards.
TAATTACCATATGATGTAAGTTTATGATATAAAATTGAAGCATGGAAATATAAAATTATATCTTTTGTAACAAATATGGAATGTAGCAAAAGATTTGACTACTTGAGGTTCGTCCAACAATGTTACGTACAGTTTTAAAATTTTGCATGTTTGAAAACATTACGTAAATTTAGAACAATATATAAGTGGGGCATATGATATCCGTAAATAGTTCAAAACAAATTCATGTACTATCACATTTTCAAAAGGCTACTCGTGTTGACATTTAATGTTAGCGTAAAGGTGGAGCTAATAAAATAGTAATCAAACCTTTATGAATGGGTATTTATTTCACCCATTTTTCTCTTGATTGACATTATTGTTTTTGAAGTCGATGTTACATCAATATATCATCTTGCCAAAAGTTTTGAAATTAAGATGGTTACAAAATGATTGCACAATAATTTGCACTAACAGGTTTTCGATGATGATCGAAGGATATGAGCGTGTGGCGTGGCTCCAAATTGTGAGTAACCTGAAATAAGACAAATGAAAATACTACGTTAAGTGAAGCACATGGGTTGGACCCTGCCAACCACTCCTGTCGTGAGAGCAAGTAGATGTTTGTGATCATTTAAGGTACTAAAGTATTAAATATAGGTGTTGAAAGTGTGATCGAACCTGAATGACTTGCATAGCTATTTACAAGAGATGGATATAGACCCTGGCAGACATCCGCACTTAATCTGAAGATCATGAGGGTGTCCCATGATTTTAGGTAACCACTGGGTTTGTGCCTCATGATCCCTATCTTGACTGGAAAGCCTTGACAGGGTCTAAGATCGTGCGTTTGATTTGGTCTTGTTCAACCTCTATGATAGTATCTTTGAAGGGAACACCTCGAAGGGTGTTAAGCTTCGATTGGCGGCTTCCCAATGTGGTAACCATTGCCCGTGAATGGTTTTACACCAAAAAAGATTTTATGAGGTTTACGTCGGAATGTAGTATATGAAATGAGTTGGAAGGGGAGACTTTCAAACTACTCAGATGGGTACATCATCACAAAAATTATCACTCTTCGATATATTTACTCCGTGAGTGTCATGTTTGTAGTGAGGCATATTATTTCTCATGACAGTTAAAGTGAGAAACTGCAAGTTTAATATCTTATATAATAAAGTTACTCAAAAAAATGGAAAATGAATCTAGTAATTTGGAATTACACAAATGTAAATTCACCATTTTGGTTACGTACCGAAATTTAAAAAATTAATTGACCAATAAAAGTCAAATTGGAGATCAATTAGGTTAAATTCTTTAATTTTCGTTTGATTTACAAAATATGCTAAAAATCAAATGTGCCAATTTTGCGGAAAAAAATACTAAAAAGGGTAGCGGGTAGCTAATAAAACTTAAGCTATTAAATTTTCAACAAATTATATGAACTTAACTATAATTATTAGTTTTTCTGTTTTTAATAACTTTATATATTTTATAAAAGAAATGTTTTATCCAAAAAATGTTTACAAAAAATAATTCACACACACATACGTCCGGTAATTACTCCGAATGAAAAGTATGAAAGAGAAAACATCATAGCATAATAGCATATTGTTAGTCCAGCTTTCTTGCATTGTCATTGCGTTCATACTTTTTTTGTAAACTTTTTTATGAACTTAACACTTCCTAATTAATAAATACTCCATAAACTTAATGCCCTATATACTAAATATTTTATTAAAAAAAAATTACAACAATATGTTGTTGATATTTATATATATTATCAATGTATATTGAACTAACATATTTGCAAGGAATTATAAATATAAAAAAGGAAAACACAAGGTATTGTAACATGAAAATCAATACAAGAGATTATAAATATTCGAATCACTCGTATTGGCCCTCTTTATGAGATAGAGTAATGATATCCGAAAAATTATTCTTTTTTAACTATCCGCATTCAATAACAACTCATGCTATTCCTCTTATAAATTTAACTCGCACGTACACGAGTTTAAAATTCGAATACAACTAACATTATTATTAAAAGAAATATAAATATCAAAATGAAGTCACGACCTCACGAATTACTTTGAGATTAAAATAAACAGACGAGATTGAACATATAACAACAACATATACTTTTTCAATAGTCAATATATGTTACTAAACACATGTAATGTCTAGAATATGATATGAATAGTCAACTTAACAAAGATCAACCTACACATCATATCAATTAAAAAAGTCAAATCATTTGTGTAATAAAACTTTTATACAAAAATATTTCCTCAACTAATACATAATGAAAAAATTATATAAAAATTCGCACGTACACGGGTATTATAACTATATAAATATAAAGATATATTATAATTTTATAAAGAAACCCGAGACATTTCCAAACCATGAATTTATAAATTATCACAATATTTGATTTCAGAACAAATTAGTTATTAAAACACTGTTGCTCGTTATGCTATATGCCCAAACTTCGTATATGTTCGAGTTCAAAAACTAGTTACTTAGGGTCCGCTTGGTTTAAATTAGGGAAAGGTAAAGGGAAAGGGAAAGGGTAAGGGAATGCAAAGAAATGAGGAGGTGGGCAATACCTTACCCCCCGTTTTACTCTATAATGAATGATTACCCCGTAGTGGGTAATCAATACCTTTGCCTACCTCCAACCAAGCACCTCTTTAGTTATTTAGTGGGCCCGAAATTAATTTCAATCCCTTTGCCCACCCCTTAACCCCCAACCAAGCGGCCCCTTAGTATAGTGTCATGAGTAAACTATACTCTATTACAAGGAAGAATGTGTCTTTTAACAAAGCAATGGAAAATGTATTGTAATGAATTAAGATATATAACATTTATTGGGATTCACTGTAGCTTAGCTACAATACCTCAAAATACTGTAGCGCAATAGTGAAAAGCACTCACATTCAAACAGTGATACGCACAGTACTAACGGTCGTTAGCTATTTAACGACCGTTAGCTTTAACATTTTTCTTTTAAATTTGTATGCACTTGGTCCTGCATCTCAGCGGTTCGTTGCAAATTTAGTCCTCACATAATTTACATAATTGGTCCTTCATGTTATACATCCTTTGCAAAGTCGGTCCTTAAGCTCCGTGACAAAGCGCAATGAAAATCAATAATTTTGTATTCGAACACTCCGCTGCAACGCGCGATGGAAAAATCCTAGTCACTTAACATTTAAGGGTCTTATGACATACCCTTACTCAAGTACGAAGATAAAAAAAAAAAAAAAAAAAAAAAAAAGACTAAGGCGGTGCTTGGTAGGGGGTTAAAGGGGGTAGGTGATGAGTGTCTAAATACTCATCATTTTATACCAATCTGAACTGCCAAAACATCCAAAAACACTCAAATATGCATCAAAATACTGAAAATATCTTAGAAGTGTGTTTTATATGTTTCAGATGCAAAATAATCAAAAACAGATAAAAAACAATGTACAAAGTTTGTATAATTGGCAGTTTCAGTCCCTCAAGTTTCAAAAGTTGTCAAAACTAGTCCCTGGTAAATCAAAACATGAAAAATATCATCAAAGGTCCTTAGGGATTCTTAAGTTGTCAAGTTTAGTCCTTTAAAGTTAAAAAATTGCAAAATGACAACTTTAGTCCCTCAAGTTTCAAAAATGTCAAATATAGTCCTTAAGGTTTTGAAAATGGAAAAATATGAAAAATAAACCTTGTACTATTCTTAAATGGCAAAATTGGTCCTTATGATAACTTTTGGGAAATTACAATTTAAACCCTTCAAATTTCAGAAAATTAAAGTTTGGTCCCTGAAGTTTGAGGAATTGGCAGAAAAGGTCCCTGGTTTTAAAAAATGAAAAAATTACATCTTTTGTCCTTGTGTTATGGTTTAAATACAGGTTTAGTCCTTGGAAGTAGTTTGGGAAAGTGGCAAAATCAATCCTCAATTTTTACCAAATTACAAATTTGGTCCTTGTTTAATACCACAAACCAACCGGACCTTATTATTATTATAAAACCCAAAACTAAACCTAATCCAATCCAAAACACAATACCCAGCCCACCCTTCCTTTTTCTTGGCCCAATCCACCCTCGGCCCACACCCTTAATAATACAAACCAGGGTTTGACCCTGGTCAAACACCCCAAACCCGCCAACACTGTTCACCACCCTCACCCCCAGTCAAAGATCAAAGTTTTCATTGCAAAGTCAAAAGTTGCTCTTTGACTTTATCCAACTTTAATGCTTATTACTGAACTGAGATCATGTATTTAAGCTATAAGAAAGCTATTTGAAGCATAAACTTCCAATATTAAGCTGATGTGAGAGATTTGAGATCCCAAAACCTCAACAGTTGACTGTTGAGGGTATTTCAAGTTGATTTTGACTATTTTACTCTATGACACTAATTGTTAAGGTTTATTTGAACTAGTTTGGTACTGAGAAAGAGTTTTCAATCAAAGCTAACAAGCAAAAACCTCAATAGCACAGTGTAATAACTAAATCCAAACACCCCTTTTAGCAAGACTGTTTTGTGTTTTCTAATCAAATGGATACTAGTGCCTAATAATCTGATCCACAACTACTTATTATGATCAATTACACTAATTTAAGCACTCAGAAACAGATAGAAACTATAAATGCACAAGATAAACACCTAAGCTATATTGACTGTGAAACTTATGAATTTAAGCAACCACAAATTCTGATGAATAAGTGCTATATTATAAGTTACAGAATACCTAAATAACACTAAATAAACACAAACAAACTAATTAAGCAATAAAATAAGTCAAGCTATATCAGAAAAATGTAAATGGGAATATGAGCTTACTTTATGCCATCCAAGCCAAGCAAAACAAGAACCAGAACCACAAGAACCAATCCTAACACTCCCCTTGGAGTTCTAACCCACAATCCACAGCTTCTTTGCTTCCAAATCACTCTGAATCCCAGAAATCAAAACCAATTCCCACAGTTGACTTTCATTGACCAATTTTGTATTTGTGAAATTTTTTATCTTATATTGATTTGTAAGTTACTAAAAGCTTTATTGAGCTTATTAGGAGCTTATATGAGCTGATTAGTCCTTATCATCCACTACAAACAATATTAGACATTATTGAGATTTTTGATATAAAATAAAACTTTCATAAACTGAGATAAAGATACAAACTTGAAATTGATTACTTAAAAGGTTTCACAATACACTGAAAAACACTAAACAAGGTACTTGAAAGCTTAATTTTACACTTAAATTAGAAAACTAGTACATTCGACATACAATTATTGAAACGGTTTAGGTTTAGTGGTTTTCAAAACCCCTCCTGTACAAATACCATCACTTTGTGAAAATCAAAATCATATCTGAAAAAGTTCATTAACATTTCTCCTGAAGTGTTAAAAACACCAAACAAATCATAAACAACAAAACAAACTGTGAAGTTAAATTACTTCGTTATCTTTAAGATTACAACCTATACAGTTGGTTTAAGGTAAGTTCTGACATTAAATTATGAACTGAAGAGGGATCCATTTATTTCCTCCCGCCAATCTGCGAGTAATCTTAAAGGAACGATTTCGGTTAACGAATCAGTTCCAAAAATATTGTCCAAGTTTTTCACCCATACACGAAAAGCCAAAAACATTTTACTGTGAATATAATTACATAAAAGTTTACCACCGAAAACCAAGGCAGAACACCTACCAACTGGGGTGTGAACATAATAAGTTCCCAAACTTAAGATTAAAACTTACCATTGTATCCTTGTGAATAGTGTACCTTTTTTAAAGGAGCTGTTCATTTGTGATTATTGGATTCAAGTTCACTGTCATTTTGCCTCTGTCTTGTTTTGATTGATACCGTTTTTAGTGCATGCGCACTCGTTCGCAAACAAAGCGTAATAAAGGAAAAAACGTAAATAAGTTACGTACTGTTGAAGAAAAGCAACCATCAAAAATGAACGACGAGCCCCCAATCCCTCCCAAGGAGGAACCAGTTCCTGACACCCGAACAATGGAGGAACTGTGTCAACCTACCATGCAAGGGAGGGGTGGACCCATTGCACCACTCACTATTGGAGCCACAGACTTTGGATTAAAACACCACATGATACAACAGATCCAGAATACGTGTCAGTTCCACGGATTGCCGGGTGAAGATGCTAACAAACATCTCGACAAATTTTTAACTGTCACCCAGAGCATGAAACAAAATGGCGTCACCGACGACGGCCTATGTTTGTACCTTTTTCCCTATTCCCTCAGTCATCATGCGACTTCATGGTTCGATCGAATTCCAAAGAATTCGATCCACACTTTCGATGAGATGATCACTAAATTCCTGGCCAAATACTTTCCACCATCTATGGTCACAAAGCTGAGGAATGATATCAGCAACTTCAGGCAGCTTCCCGAAGAGTCCTTATTTGAGGCATGGGAACGCTATAAACTTGCTATTGATCAGTGTCCCAATCATAACATGCTTCTTGTCACCATTATTGATACCTTTTATAATGGTTTGACACTCCGTCATCGTGACGCCATCAATGCTGCTGCTGGGGGCACCTTTATGAAAAGAACCCCTGAAGAGTGCTATGACTTAATCGAAAACATGACTGCCCATCATAATTTTTGGGACTCCTCTGCTGAGAGGAACGACTTATTTAAGTCAGTCACTCCGGCAAGCAATGAAATATCCGTCCTAGCTAAAAAGCTTGATGATTTGTCTACAGCAGTATTGCGTATCCATCAGACAAATCATAATCAGGTTAAAGTTGTTAACCCAAGTTGTGAAACTTGCGGTGGTCCACATCCTTACACTGAGTGCCCAGCCTCCGGTGGCTTGGCTCGTGAAAACGTGTACGCAGCTCAAGGTTCTTATAATACGGGAGGTAATTCTTACCAACCGCAAGGAGATCGAAACCTTTTGTGCTACCGATCTAATAACTACATCAGACCACCAGGGTTTAATCAATCCCAGAACCAAAATGGTCAAAACAGAAACCAGAACTTTAACCAGAATCAGAACCAGAATCGAATGAACCAAGGTTTTAACAACCAAGGAAATTTCAACCTTGGTTAAAACCAAGTTCAACAAAATCAGAACCAAGGGAATTATAACAGAAATCAAGGTCAGAACAATTACCCACAGGGTAATTTTCAACAACAAAACCACTTCCAGGGTAATAACAACCAGCAACATGGGAATTTCCAGAACAATCGGGCTCAAAATTTTCCAAACCAAAATCAAGCCATTGTTCCAACTGGACCATCACATGATGAGTTATTAAAACAGTTTATGAAATCCCAAGATGAACTGAACAAAATGCTGGTTAGTCAAATATCTGATTTGAAGAAGTCTTTAAATGATCGACCCTCGGGCTCAGGTACTACTTTACCTAGCAACACGATCGCTAATCCGAGGGGCGATGTAAAGGCGATCACCACAAGAAGTGGAGTTTCTTACCAAGGACCCACAGCTCCGTCTACCTCTTCTCCTATCCCTGTAGAGGAATGTGAAACTGAGGATACTACGGATACGGTACTTCCTAATAATAACGGAGGTACCAATGACATCCCTCCTCCAGTTATCCCGGTCCCGACTCCCCCTAAAAGAGTCGTGTTTGAAACTACCGAAGGTCCTGTTGAAAATCAAAAAGCCAACCCAAAACCAACAATTCCATATCCCTCGCGATTACAAGATCAGAAGCTCCGTGACAAAGCTAATCATCAGATGGAAATTTTTTTTCAAATTTTCCAAGAACTACACTTCGATATTAGTTTCGCGGATGCTCTTCTTTTAATGCCCAAATTCGCTTCGACAATCAAAAACCTGTTGAGCAATAAAGAAAAACTGTTTGAGATGGCACGAACTCCACTCAATGAAAACTGCTCTGCAGTTCTGTTGAAACAACTTCCCGAGAAGCTAGGAGACCCCGGGAGATTTCTAATACCATGTATTTTTCCGGGGATGGTTGAGTGTTTTGCCTTGGCCGATCTTGGTGCAAGCATCAACTTAATGCCCCACTCAGTTTGGAAAAAGCTATCTCTTCAGGCACTTAGTCCCACATGCATGACTCTCGAGCTTGCAGACCGTTCAATTTCACGTCCCCTTGGTATTGCCGAGGACGTATTTGTAAGAGTGGGAAAGTTCCATTTTCCGGCAGACTTTGTCGTTGTTGATTTCGATGCAGATCCAAGAGTTCCTCTCATTCTTGGGAGGGGATTCTTAAGAACGGGACGTGCATTAATCAATGTTTTCGATGAGGAAATCACATTACGAGTTGGCAATGATGCGATAACGTTCAACCTTGATCAAACCTCGAGATATTCCTCGAATTATGATGCTGAATCGGTCAACCGAATTGATGTCATTGACATTGCATCCGAGGAGTATGCTCAGGAAATCCTTGGATTCGCTGATAATTATCCGAGTGGCAATCCCACTACCTCATCTCATCCCATAATCGCTAATTCTTCTCCTTCCTTCACTCCGTTTGAGGGAAGTGATTTCGTCCTTGAGGAATTAGAGGCCTTTCTCAAAAGTGATTCAGTTCCCGAAGGAATTGATAACCAAGAGATTGACCCGGAGAGGGATATACTTCTCCTTGAGAAGTTATTGAACAAAGATCCTTCTCCCATTCCTGGTCTACCTCCACAACTTCATAAGGCGGAAGTCAAATATGTTGAGAAAAATGATGATTTCCCCGAGGTCGAACTTAAGGACCTGCCTCCTCATCTAGAATATGCATTCTTGGAAGGTAACGATAAGTTACCGGTCATTATTGCAAAAGACTTAAAGGATGAGGAGAAAACCGCGCTGCTTAAGGTTTTAAAGTCCCACAAGCAAGCAATTGCTTAGAAGCTTTCAGATATAAAGGGTATTAACCCGGATTTTTGTACACACAAAATCCTAATGGAAGAGGACTTTAAACCTGCCGTGCAGCATCAAAGAAGGGTAAATCCAAAAATCCATGAAGTTATAAAGGCAGAAGTAATCAAACTTCTTGATGCGAGATTGATTTACCCTATATCAGATAGTCCTTGGGTTAGCCCAATACATTGTGTTCCAAAAAAGGGTGGCATTACGGTTATCACAAATGAGGATAACGAGTCGGTACCAACTCGTTAGATTACAGGGTGGCGAGTATGTATCGATTACAGAAAGCTTAACGAAGCCACCCGCAAAGACCATTTTCCTCTGCCCTTTATGGATCAAATGCTCGAAAGACTAGCGGGGAATGAGTATTATTGCTTCCTCGACGGCTTCTCGGGTTACTTCCAGATTCCCATTGATCCACAGGATCAAGATAAGACTACCTTCTCATGCCCTTACGGAACATTTTCCTATCGTTGCATGCCTTTTGGGTTATGCAATGCTTCGGGCACTTTCCAGAGGTGCATGATGGCTATTTTCCATGACATGATCGGAAAAACCATGGAGGTATTCATGGATGACTTCTCAGTCATCGGGAATTCTTTCGAATCATGCCTCTCCCATTTAGAATAAATGCTTCAACGTTGTGAAAACACTAATCTTTGTCCAAATTGGGAGAAGAGCCATTTTATGGTTAAGGAGGGCATTGTCCTCGGCCATAAAATTTCAAAAAGTGGGATTGAGGTCGATAAGGCCAAAATTGATGTTATTGCTAAACTGCCTCATCCCACCACTGTTAAAGGAATAAGGAGTTTCCTTGGCCATGCCGGGTTCTATCGGAGATTCATACAGGATTTCTCCAAAATAGCCCGGCCCATGACTCATCTTCTTGAAAAGGATGCTCCTTTCATCTTCTCCCCCGAGTGCATCGAAGCTTTTTCTACTTTAAAGAAAAAACTCACCGAAGCACCAATCCTTGTTGCCCCCGACTGGGACTTACCCTTTGAACTTATGTGCGATGCTAGTGATTACGCTATTGGTGCAGTTCTGGGGCAACGCAAAACCAAACATTTCCAGCCAATACACTACGCAAGTAAGACCATGAATGAAGCTCAAACGCACTATACCACCACAGAAAAAGAATTATTAGCTGTGGTATATGCCTTTGAAAAATTTCGGTCTTACTTAATCTTAACCAAAAGCGTGGTGTATACGGACCATTCAGCTCTGAAATACCTGTTCACTAAACAAGACGCAAAGCCAAGACTGCTCCGTTGGGTCCTGCTCCTTCAGGAATTCGATATACTCATAAGAGAAAAAAAAGGAGCAGAGAACCTTGCAGCTGATCACTTGTCCCGGTTAGAAAATCCTCATCAGGATATTCTCGAGAGAAAAGAAATTAATGAAACTTTTCCTCTGGAGACTCTAAATCTAATCTCTATTCGGGATGATGCCACTACCTCATGGTTTGTCGACTTTGCAAATTACCATGCGGGAAATTTCGTTGTAAAAGGGATGTCGTCCCAACAGAAAAGAAAATTCTTTAAAGATGTAAAACATTACTTCTGGGACGACCCCTACTTGTTCAAAATATGTGCAGATCTAGTCATCCGACGGTGTGTCCATGGCCAAGAAGCCATGGAAATTCTTAAAGCTTGTCATGATGGACCCACGGGGGGACATCATAACCCAAACTACACCGCCAAAAAGGTGTTTGATTCAGGATTCTTTTGGCCCACGATCTATAAAGACGCCCATGAACTTATCAAAACTTGTGAGGCTTGCCAGCGTCACGGGAATATTTCCAAAAATAATGAGATGCCGCAAAACGCTATCCAAGTCTGTGAAATATTTGATATGTGGGGCATTGATTTTATGGGGCCATTCCCGTCTTCACGAGGGAATAAATACATACTCGTGGCTGTCGACTATCTGTCAAAATGGGTTGAAGCAAAAGCTTTACCCACCAATGATGCCCGAGTAGTCGCTAAATTTTTAAAGTCTCTCTTTGCCAGATTCGGGACTCCTCGTGCCATTATCAGTGATCGTGGCACTCACTTCTGCAAAGAACAATTTGCAAGAGTGATGCTGAAATATGGTGTAACTCACCGTCTTTCTACAGCATACCACCCACAAACAAGTGGGCAGGTGGAGGTCTCAAATCGGGGTATTAAGAGAATTCTGGAGAGGACGGTTGGTGAAAATCGTGCCTCTTGGTCGGATAAGCTGGATGATGCATTATGGGCTTTCCGCACTGCTTACAAAACACCCATCGGGTGTACTCCATATAAGCTAGTGTACGGGAAAGCATGTCATCTTCCGATCGAATTAGAACATAAGGCCTATTGGGCCTTAAAACATGCAAATTTTGACCTTCAGACAGCGGGTGATCACCGTAAAGTTCAACTAAACGAACTAAATGAATTACGTGATCAAGCTTACGAAAATTCTTTAATCTATAAAGAAAAAACTAAGAAGATACATGACTCTAAAATTAAGAACCGCGTTTTCAACGTGGGTGACAGAGTTCTTCTTTTCAATTCAAGATTAAAAATTTTCTCGGGTAAACTAAAAACCCGTTGGTCTGGACCATTTACTATAGCAAAAGTATACCCATATGGAACTGTTGAGTTATTGCAACCCGACGATCCCAATTTCAAAGTAAATGGTCATCGGTTAAAACACTATTTTGGAGGGGACATACAACCAATGGTTGTCCCGGATCTCCAAACTTTCACCATGGACCAATAAATTCGGGGTCGAGTCAAGCTAGCGACTCGGTAAACAAAAACAGTAGCTTCCCCAAGGACAATTTAATTCGGGGTCGAGTCAAGCTAGCGACTCGGTAAACAAAAACAGTAGCTTCCTCATGGACAATTCAATTCGAGGTCGAGTCAAGCTAGCGACTCGGTAATCAAAAACAGTAGCAATATGGGTTTTCACCCATATTTCTGTCTTCTTTCCCCTTTCTAACACCCTAGTGTGGGGGAGATGAACCACATGTTGTACATATGTATATATTTTTTTCAAAAAAAAAAAAAAAAAAAAAAAAAAAAAAAAAAAAAAACGTTTGTATGTAAATAGACTAAAACAAAAGGTTAATAGTATTTCCTTCTTACGTTCTAAGTCTTGGTGGGACACCAAGTACTTTGAATATTGAGGGTAATATTTAGTTCTAAGTGTGGGGGAGAGTTCTCACGAATTCAAAACACATGTTCCATCAAGAACCCCCATTTGATCAAAATTTAAAGTTTTTTCACACTTAGAAATGCAAATAATGGTTATCAGTCCACCATGTCTAACCCACATAAGGATTAGCTAATCCAGGAGCAAACGGCTCTTGGTAAAGATATCTCAAAACCGTTGATGGCTTGCAATTTGCCAAAAATTGTATGGTACTTCAACTCGCCATATCCCATAAAGCGAATGAGTTGGCTAGCCCGCAAGATTATGGCTTGTGGTAAAGGCCGTGGAAAAACCATAATTGGTAATCAGCTCACCAAGATGTTGACTATTCCATCAAAAGTTGGCTAGTCCAGAAGCAAACGGCTTTTGGTAAAGACAAATCAAATCCGTTGACAACTGGTGGTTTGCTCAAAATCACACGGTTATCAGGTGTGCCACAGTTCTTACATCTGGCTACTCCAGAAGTGATGGCTTTTGGTAAAGAGTAAAAATCCATTAAAATTTTCTCAAAAGATTGCTAGGGACTAGCAATAGTTTAGTGTGGGGGATTGATGAGTGTCTAAATACTCATCATTTTATACCAATCTGAACTGCCAAAACATTCAAAAATACTCAAATATGCATCAAAATACTGAAAATATCTTAGAAGTGTGTTTTATATGTTTCAGATGCAAAATAATCAAAAACAGATAAAAAACGTACAAAGTTTGCATAATTGGCAGTTTCAGTCCCTCAAGTTTCAAAAGTTGTCAAAACTAGTCCCTGGTAAATCAAAACATGAAAAATATCATCAAAGGTCCTTAGGGATTCTTAAGTTGTCAAGTTTAGTCCTTTAAAGTTAAAAAATTGCAAAATGACAACTTTAGTCCCTCAAGTTTCAAAAATGTCAAATATAGTCCTTAAGGTTTTAAAAATGGAAAAATATGAAAAGTAAACCTTGTACTATTCTTAAATGGCAAAATTGGTCCTTATGATAACTTTTGGGAAATTACAATTTAAACCCTTCAAATTTCAGAAAATTACAGTTTGGTCCCTGTAGTTTGAGGAATTGGCAGAAAAGGTCCCTGGTTTTAAAAAATGAAAAAATTACATATTTTGTCCATGTGTTATGGTTTAAATACAGGTTTAGTCCTTGGAAGTAGTTTGGGAAAGTGGCAAAATCAATCCTCAATTTTCCCCAAATTACAAATTTGGTCCTTGTTTAATACCACAAACCAACCGGACCTTATTATTATTATAAAACCCAAAACTAAACCTAATCCAATCCAAAACACAATACCCAGCCCACCCTTCCTTTTTCTTGGCCCAATCCACCCTCGACCCACACCCTTAATAATACAAACCAGGGTTTGACCCTGGTCAAACACCCCAAACCCGCCAACACTGTTCACCACCCTCACCCCCAGCCTGAAACCTGAAACCAGGTGGTTTTACCACCACCTCACCACCCTTCCACCTCATCCCCTACTCTCCCCTCACCACCTTTCCACCTCACAACCAAACCACATCAACATTAAATGCATTCCACACCAATTTTCCCTCCAAACCATACCTGCTCCTCTGTTTTCTTCCATATCACCCCAACTTGTCCTAAAACTATCTCTTTTGTCCCCTGACACCTCCACAACCTTACAATAATCTTTAATTGCACAACTTTGGCCCCAAGTAAACGTGGAGACTTTTGGCGCCAAAAAGGTTTAAACGGATAGGATCGATTTAGAGCAATGGAGGGTCAAGATCTAAAGTGGGAATGACTCAGAGACTCACAAGGAACCCTAAAATGAGCCTATAAAAGGAAGAGAAGCAGAAGAGAAGGATATCTAGTTTATTTTCAATAATTGTATGTCGAATGTACTAGTTTTCTAATTTCAGTGTAAAATTAAGCTTTCAAGTACCTTGTTTAGTGTTTTTCAATGTATTGTGAAACCTTTTAAGTAATCAATTTCAAGTTTGTATCTTTATCTCAGTTTATGAAAGTTTTATTTTATATCAAAAATCTCAATAATGTCTAATATTGTTTGTAGTGGATGATAAGGACTAATCAGCTCATATAAGCTCCTAATAAGCTCAATAAAGCTTTTAGTAACTTACAAATCAGTATAAGATAAAAAATTCCACAAATACAAAATTGGTCAATGAAAGTCAACTATGGGAATTGGTTTTGATTTCTGGGATTCAGAGTGATTTGGAAGCAAAGAAGCTGTGGATTGTGGGTTAGAACTCCAAGGGGAGTGTTAGGATTGGTTCTTGTGGTTCTGGTTCTTGTTTTGCTTGGCTTGGATGGCATAAAGTAAGCTCATATTCCCATTTACATCTTTCTGTTATAGCTTGACTTATTTTATTGCTTAATTAGTTTGTTTGTGTTTATTTAGTGTTATTTAGGTATTCTGTAACTTATAATATAGCACTTATTCATCAGAATTTGTGGTTGCTTAAATTCATAAGTTTCACAGTCAATATAGCTTAGGTGTTTATCTTGTGCATTTATAGTTTCTATCTGTTTCTGAGTGCTTAAATTAGTGTAATTGATCATAATAAGTAGTTGTGGATCAGATTATTAGGCCCTAGTATCCATTTGATTAGAAAATACAAAACAGTCTTGCTAAAAGGGGTGTTTGGATTTAGTTATTACACTGTGCTATTGAGGTTTTTGCTTGTTAGCTTTGATTGAAAACTCTTTCTCAGTACCAAACTAGTTCAAATAAACCTTAACAATTAGTGTCATAGAGTAAAATAGTCAAAATCAACTTGAAATACCCTCAACAGTCAACTGTTGAGGTTTTGGGATCTCAAATCTCTCACAGCAGCTTAATATTGGAAGTTTATGCTTCAAATAGCTTTCTTATAGCTTAAATACATGATCTCAATTCAGTAATAAGCATTAAAGTTAGATAAAGTCAAAGATCAAAGTTTTCATTGCAAAGTTAAAAGTTGCTTATCAAATTTTTTCAAAACTTGTGGGATTTTTCTTGAATTTTGTGTAGTGAATTAGGACTTGAAACTTGTTGGGTAGTTAGTCTAGAAGCTTAACTTAAGATTTGCATAATTGTTACATTTTTGTGAATTTTATTGTGGACCCCACAAAGCTTGAAACACACCTGCAGGGAAGGAAACCTCCCCTGCACAAGCAGACCACCACAACACCACCACCTTTGGTGGCTGTTGTAGGCCAACCCAGTGGGTCCCAGTGGCTCATCTTTGGTTGTCTCAACCCCCTCCTACCAGGGATCATAATTTGACCTTTAGTTTGACCTGGAAACAAGTGGACCCCACCTGGAATCAAACCCAAAGATTGTCCCATTTCTGTGTGAAATTTCAAGTGTCAAAAGTGCTTATTTGGTCCCAAACAGCTTATCTGTGTTCATTGCTTGTTGTTTTTAGCTTATTTTAGTTCAAGTAACTTATTTGTACCTATTTTCATCATTGTGGACCCCATATTTAGTCATTTGTGCTTATTTGCCTACTTGGTCAATAAAAGTCAACTGTTTAGCTTAAAGGGGGTGCACACAGCTTATTTTTAAGCTAGATTAAAAGTTGTTTTACAAAAGTTTCTCATTTTCATCTTATATTTAGCTATCAAAAAGAAAAAGAAAAAAAAAAAAAAAAATCAGACTTAAAAATAGTGATAGCTTCTATTTAATAGAAACTATCTTTTTCATTTTCCATTTCAGCTTATTTATAAGCACTTTTCCAATTTTATAATTTTCTTAATTTCCTAGTACCTTTAAATAGTTTCATAATTTCCACTGTCCATTTTCCAATTTTCTTATTTAATTTAATTAAATTAGATTTAAATTAATTAATAAGTAATTAATTAGTCAAATAGCTTAAATAAAATTTTTAGTAACTTTTTATAATTTTTTAGGATTCCTGTAATGGTTAATTAGTTTTATAAATTTTTTCATAATTTTATAAGTCATTTAGGTATTAATAGTAATTTAAAATAGTTTAATTAGTTTAATTAAGTTAAATAGTTTTTAATTAATATAAAACTCATAAAAAGACAAAAATATTTATTTTCATTTTTTATACTTTCTTCAAGTTCTTTTTAAGGTGTAGAAATTATTTTTGCAAGCTTTTAGTTTAAATTGTAATCTTTATAATTTTTAGTTAATTTAACTTAGGTTTAAATTAGATTTTTAATAGTTTTAATTAATTAAATAATATTTAAATATTAAAATAATCAATTTTATAATTTCATTTTCACTTTAAATTTTCTTTTAAGTTTAAGTTTTAAAAAGTTTCAGTTGTACCCTCTGTAGTTTGTAATTTGATAAAACCCATTTTTCTATGTCTGCTATCTGATTTCGTAATTTGTGTTTTTGTGATTATATCTGTATTTCTGTTATTGTTTTTATCATTTCATATTATCCAAATAATATCAGTAGTGTAATCCAAACCCACTTAATCTTTGGTTACTGTCCTCAGTACCACTCATTCCCCTAATCGTTCAAAAATACAATTTCAATCTCGTCGGGACATAACGACCCGGGGATTTCCCTATATTTCCACGGTCAATATAAACTTGCACTTTCTCCTAGGTGGGCCTATCAACTGCACCCGGTTGACTGGTTGGTTTAGGAGAAGTCAGTGGGGAATGGGTAAGATATTTAAAAAGGCCCACATCACTCAATATATGGTGCTTGGTTAGGGAGTGCAAATGTATTGATTACCCCGTAGTGGGTAATCAACCATTATAGAGTAACTTGGGGGTAAGGTATTGATTACCCACCTCACTCATTCCTTTGCATTCCCTTTCCCTTTCCCCACTTTGAACCAAGCGGACCCTAAGTTCAGTGGTTACTAACATCATCGTTAATTCAGTGACCAACTTCACTACAAAACATATGTACTACTACCAATGGGCCTCTAGTCTAGCGGTATAAATTTTTACCCTCTTAAGCAAGGTTTTAAGTTCGAGTATTATCTACGGCGATCGTAGTTTTCTCCCGCGTGCGTAAAGGAAAGGGTGTCATTGCCTTCTAGGCTAGACCCAACCTGGTTGTTTGGGTTCGCTACGCCTTCTAAGCTAAGGGCCATGTAGCCACAATTGTTGTCAAAAAAAAAGAAACATATGTTAATGATAACTAACTTCATAACACAAACATACCACTTAAATGCACAAACACACAAACAAAAAACACAAAAAGTTGGTCGTTCGATCGATTAAATTCATTCTTAAACTAGTTGATAACGCATGGTAGATATGGTGTTTTATTGAATAACGCGTAAAAGGAGAGGTAGTGCGTTGCCTAAACCCCTGTTTCACTTAATCTAGAAACTATAACGTTTATTACTAGTGTATGAATATTATATTTGTGCCTTGAACCTAATTATGCACCAATTAAGGATTGTCAGTGTAAAGTCATGTCGTCAACAAGGTAAAGACTACCGTGAAAGAGTTCTCCGACTTTCATTTAAAACATCGAAGAAGACTAATATCTGTTAAGCTCAAATTCTAGGCTTTGATCATACCCCGCACACTATTACATACTTCCACTGTCGCACGGGGAATGTAGGTTGACAAAACCCACAAGCTTGTAAATAAGAGAATCGTCACACTTGTATGAGATATATCATCTTTCTCCGCTTCAATATTTCCACACGCATCATATATACTTTATAACCAACATGACTGAGAATCACACCTACGCGATTCGTGAGGTCTTACAAAATACATTTTTAACGTATTATATTTTATTTCTTATTTACATATTATGTTGTATATGACATCATCGCTACCACTTTGACACCATCATCACTATTTATCGACCTGATACTTGTGAATTACTCCGTACTCTACAATTTGCCTACTTTTACTTTTGATACAAAAGTTCCCACACGTTTTTTACACATTTGAATTCTTATAATGGGGAAATGATGCATGTTGTAACAAATAGGCGGTTGCCTGCTTTTCCTTAATAAAAAATGTAAAATTTTTTCAATTAAGTCAAGTCCTTGATACATTTTTTCCCCTTATTCTCCCTATTCCCCTCTATTTGCTTAGTGTTTTATTTTCTTTTTTCTTTTTTAGTTGCTTAGATTATGTGTTACTGTAGACATGTTGTACGAGATATGTAATTCAAAAGGGAAATGATTTGGCTTTCTAAAAATGTAACTAAAAAGACGCGTACTTTCAGTTGTATTGCTAGAAAGCGGATAATTTGTTTTTTTTGTTTTTGTTTTTTTGTTTTTTTGTTTTTTGTTTTTTTTTTCTTTTTATGGAAAAATACGCGTACTTTCAGTTGAATAACTAAAAATAAATTAGAGTTTACAAGATCAGTGAATTAAAAAATGAGGACAACTAAGTAATGTAAAATATAAGTAGATATCGAAATGGCGTTTATCTATTATGTATTTACTCATTTACTCTTATTCTTTTTGCGGGTACAAGTAGATTTAATGTGGCGTAATGGTCTACAGAAGAGATGGTGGGTTTGGCTTTACTTTCCTTATAATTCAAGAAATAATGAGTGAGTTGCAGTTAAAGTTTCATAGGATCCATATATTGCTTTACAAGATTTTTATGTGCATTAAATCATCATTTCTTAAGACAAGCATTGTATTTGCGTGATTTGGCGGCGAGTATCATGTAGTTTAATTTTTTCAGCTAATAACTTTTCATTTACGGGCCTGTTTGGTACGCAGCTTTTATAGAGCTGTAAGCTTTTTGTTACAAAAATAATCTCCTACAAAACAAGTAGCTCCGTTTGGATGCATCAACTTTAAGCTTTTATTTTAAACAAGTAGCTTTAAAATGAAAAACTAATGCATGAAGCTTTTAAAAAAATTTGGAGCTGTTAAAATATAAAATAACTATTAACAGCTTATAATTACATTTAACAGCTATATTACCAAACACTTTTATTGAAAAAAAAGATACAGCTTGTAGCTCATGTTAACAGCTTTGCAGTTTACAGCTTAAAGCTTACAGTTTACAGCTTACAGCATACAGCTAGTTTTGCCAAACATACCCATAGTTTGTTTGTTAGGGATTATAAGCAATGGCAAAAGTCTAGTGGAACTTTGCTTAGTTTGTAGTATTATTTTGTTTGTTTGTTTTGTGTTTAGCAATTTGCTTGGTTTACTTGGTTTGTACAATGAGGTTTTCTTTTTCTTTATTTTTTTTTTTCTTTTTTTTTAATTGTGTTTTTCATTGAGAGGGTTTAGAATAAGGTTTTTAAGATCGGGATCCTGGGTAGGATCGTTTTCCTATTTGTAAGATCGGATCGGGATCTTAAGATCCTACTATAATGTTATTTTCTTAATAATTTTTGTAATATTATACAAATTTACAAATTATTATATATTATAAAAACAAAATTATATGAATGTTCCATCGAAATATTGTCATAAATTATGATTATGAAATGTTTAATTAGATTAACATGTTGTTTTTTAAATTCTACAAAAAATAATCTAGAAATGTGCAGTTTTTTAGTTTGTTATCCGAGAAAAATAGGATCGGATCGGATTAGATCTTAAGATCCTATGGTTAAGATCGGGATCCTATAAGATTTTAAGCTTTCAAAGATCCAATGTAAGATCCGGATTATTTTTGGTTTGCAGTATCGTAAAATCGTAAGATCTTAAGATCGGGATCGGGATCCTGACAACCATGGTTTAAAGTATCATTAATTGTGATTTAAATAACTAAATTGAATATGTGTTGTACATCAATTGATTGTACACATCACATAAAAAGTTGTATTTTATATTTTCAACAATTTTACTGTAATTATGCTAAATAATAATAATAATAATAATAATAATAATAATAATAATAATAATAATAATAATAATAATAATTCAGGAGACAAGAATTACAAAGTTTAATAAAAGTGAGGCCACTTTTATTTTCAACCACTCAAAGAGAATATTCCCATACTATATTCTTTAGTTTTTACTTAAAAATGAAAGTGTACAATTAATTTGAGACATCCCAAAATGAAAATCTGGACAATAATTTTGAGACGGAGGTAGTATTATACATTATAAGTAGTTAAAATTCCCAAGGTTAGTTTAGACAACTCTTGCAGTCTTGCCTCTAAATCATCTTCAAACTCAAATCTACAATATTTGAGTACATGTTTTTAATACTTATAAATGAATACTCGTGCAAAGCGATGGTTTATAACGACAATAATCATTATATTTGCGAACTTGTGTTTTGACGTAACCTTTGATGCAACACCAGTTATAAGCAAAAATCTACTGGTTATAATGATTATAGTAATTGTGAGGAAAAAATCTACTGGTTATAAGCAAAAAATGATAAAAGTTTAGAGATTAAATTATATTTAAACTATTAATTTCAATGTTGCAAAAATTGGCGATTACAAAGAACACGGCCTTCCATCTTGTTGATGTTTACAAGGTAATCAGCCTTGTAATCGGCAATTACACGCTACAGGATGGTCAACCGCATTACTAGTGACGCACGATTTTTGCAACATTTCTTAATTTAATGATGCATGTTGTTATCATTTTAATCAGGGGTATTTTAAAAACTTTTCATTTAAAACGAATTAGTTTTTAAATTAGTTATAACGAGTAAAACTCGACATAAGAATTGTCTTTTTACAGAGTGCTTTTGGATAAATAAATAAATAATGTAAACGAGTCTATTATACTATATTACATTACCCGTGGGGGTACTATTCCTTCTTTGCTACAGTCTACAGTAACAAATAATAAAAAAATGTCCTCCTCTAATAAAAAAAATGCCCTATTCTCTTTGATGTTCTGGAAGCCACACGACACAAACAGAAATCACAGCCACAAAAAAAAATGGAACTCACAGCCATTATCCAAACACACACACACACACACGCATTAATCAGATCCCCATCTATCATCTACGAATGATCGGCTGCTGAGGAAAGGTACTCTCGATCTCATTTATTATTAATTTTTTTTTTGTTTCGAATAAATTGAAATCTCGATATTAAAATTGGGTTTTGCTTTGATTAGGTTTTTTTATGGTTTCTTTTTTGCACATTAAATAATTGATTTGAAACATGGTCCACGAGGTATGTTCTTCTTTAGATATTGTTTTGAATTTTTGGGATGGAAATAATTATTATTTTGGGATGGGTTTTTAGTTTGCTGAAATGGATTATAATCTTTTTATGTTGTTAGGTGATTATAATCTTTATGTTTGGGGGTGTTTGGATTACCTTATTTTCCCAGCTTATGAGCTTTGTTAGTTTTTGTAAAGCTGACAAGGTTACTTTTTTAGGCTTACGAGGTTACAAGATGATTATTAGCTAAAATTTGACATAGGAGTTAGAACCGTACTGAAAATTTGAAAAACTCATTTTTGTGGGCTTATGAGGTTATCAATCTCAGCTTATGAGCTTATAAAGTCCTTAAGCTCAAGTGAATAAGCTAATAAGGCTGAAAAAGTTAGCTTATAAAAAAATTTAGGAAGCATGTACTCGGTCTAATTTTTGGTTTTGGTTTCTTATTATGAATTATATATGCGTTTATGTTATTGAGGATTTGGTACAAAGTTTGGATATTTATTGTTTTTTGATATTGCTTTTTTGTGTTGGCGTTTAGGGCGGGGACTAATACTAAATCATGAAAATCGGAGGCTGGATACACGCAAGGGTGGGAAATGCTTACCAAGATTGCAGCCATGGTGGACATATCCTTAAAACAGAATGAATTTGATTGTTTATGGCTTGCGTGGATGCGGGCAAAGATGAGATTATTGGTGTCGTGGCGGGGCAGGCTTACGAGCTTGCAGCCATGGTGGACATATCCTTAAAACGTCATGGTGGACATATCCTTAAAACAGGCTGAATTGGAACCTGGAAGAAAGTAGGATGCTTATGTTATTGATTTTGAGATGGCATTGAATTCCATTGAGGTATGGGTTTTGTATATGGAATTTGGGTTTAGTGAGTTTGAGATTTGGGCTTCATTATGTACTGATTAATCTTCAATTACTTCATCCTTTTACAGAAAATGAATTCAGGGAGATTGGCAAGTTAGGTTTCAAATTTTTTTAGAAGGTGATTATGGTTAACTTGCAAGGTAACGTGTCCAAATGTGTTAAGATTCATCTGTAAAGTGTGTCGGGATATAATTTTTTGTTTAACGTGTCGGATTGCTCTAAAGGGTCTACCTTATGTACTGCCCTTCCGTGCAGATGACTTGGATTCGACACGGCCTGATGATGGTCTTCAGAAATGGACGGCTAATTTCGGTGAGCACCTTCCTGTATTAACGAATGGGTTGATATAAAATATATTTAACCTCAAGAATATGGCCCAGATGTTTGTTGACATCATGTGTTTTTGCAGGACTATTTTGAGTCGAGGAATAACTGTTAATTTGCGAGTTGCGTTGCCAAATGAAGCATTCTTATAGTAACTGATGTGGAACCTAATTTGCGTGTTTAGATGATGAAATAGGGGCTGAAATGGGTGGGTTCAGGGTGCTGAAATAGCTCAATTTGGAAGCTGAAATGGGTGTTGGATTGGGTTGCTGAAATGGGAGCTAAAACAGGTGTTTGGGTAACGAAATGGGTGCGTTTAGAGCCTGAGATTGGTGGCTTTGGGTGACAAAATGGCCCGGAAATTGGTGTGTTTGGGGGCTGCAGTGGGAGTTAAAATGGGTTAATTTGGGGACTGAAACTAGTGTTGGATTGGAGGCTGAAATGGGCCATGAGAGGGTGCATCTAGCTACTGAAATGGGGACAGAAGTGGGTGCGCCTGACTACTGAAATAGCGTGCTTGGTGATGAAATGGGACAGAAATCGGTGTGTTTCGGGCCTGCAGTGCGGGATAAAATGGTAAGTTATACTTTTCACAATTTAGAACTAAAAAGTAGGCCTCTAACACTGTTAGTGGACCTTGATTATTCTGTACTGATACAATTTTTGTGAACATATTTGACAATCCGTACTTACTTTTTTTAGCTAATACAAGTTTATTGAGAATTATATGCTTTTTAATACACTGTTCCTGGATTGTTTACTTGACATTTCTAAAATAAAATTTGCAGGATTAAGATGGCAAAGACGTATGTTGTTCATCTTGGCAACAGTAAAGGACTTATGGAGTTCGCTGAAGATAATGTGGCAGAAAGGGTATTGTGGGAGCATGTTAGGGAGTATCTTGGAGTTCGTAATGAAGATATACTTTTTGCCGCAATAAACAGTAAGGCGTTTTTTTTTTTTTTTTTTTTTTTTATTTATTTATTTATTTATTATTATTATTATTATTATTATTATTATTATTATTATTATTATTATTATTATTATTATTATTATTATTATTATTTAATTTAAATCTCTGTTTGGTGAAGAAGGTCATATAGTTATTTTCACAGGAAACCGAAATAGGTTAAACGGCTTTTAAAACTTCAAACCGATAACCATATATCTTCAATTCATTTATTTAGTTACTTCTGAGGAACAGGTTTTCACTTGATTGTGGTCAAGTGAAAGATGCAGATGACTCGATGGTAAGAAACTCGAAACCACTTTTTCCGGTGAGGGTCAACCGACATCAACACAACAAAGCATACCAGTTAGATATAGACAGTCTGGAGGCCAACATGTTCGCTCACAAAATGCACAACCCTCTGCTGATTATCCTCATTTGCTACCCAATCAAGGTAACTAACTGACCTGATCTGCTGCATTCAATAGTACACATACTCATCTTTTTCCATGCCAGATACCTCATGCACCGAATCATTAATGGGTGTCCATGGTTTTGGGTTGTTTCTGCCCATGGTTTTTGTGAGTTTTTTCTCGGTGATGAATTTGTTTAGGGGCCAGATTTAGTTTTTAGCTTAATCCGTGTTTTTGTGTTTTGTTGTGGTATATGTAGTCTCGAAGTTGTACACGATTGTTTTCTTTTCTTCTTCTTCTTCTGTGTATTGTAATGTTATTCAATTAGTGAACCTGATGTTGTTCTATAAAGAGAATATGGCCTTTTGAATTTGTTTGTGCAACTGTGGTTTTCAAGTTCATGTTATAGTGGTGTTTACATGTTGTGGTAGTATGGATCATTTGGCTTATAGAAAATTAGTCTAATATACTTGGTTGCATAAAGTATCGACCTATATACTTCTTCCGTTAGGTTTCATGCAGCGCGACATAGTCGCAAAAAAAACTAATCTCTAAGTCACCCCCCAGCGTGGACTTCTTAATCTATGGCCAACCATACTTCAGTTATAGTACTTGGATATGCTACATATAGACTTTATTGTACTAACATGACGCAATGCCTCCTCGGCAGCAAGTATCACAATAACTATGTATGCAAACTATCCCGCGCGTTAATAACTATGTATGCAAACTATCCCGCGGCAACGCGCGGGCTAACAACCTCGTTGTTCACATTTCCGAGATAGACAAAGTTATAATACCAACGTCGACATTAACAATAGTACTCTTATTGTGTCATATCATGGATCGCCTAGTTTTGAAAAAGGGTCGAAAAAATATTCATATTAATATTTTTCCATGACCATGATATAGATATCTCGTTTCTTAACCGAAAACATATCTATCTTATTTGCGAAAATTACTGCAGAGGCCTCTGCAGTAATAAGTTGCCTTTTTCAAGGCTGTTTTTTTTTTATTCTCTAGAAGGCCTCCTAATTCGCTGCAAAGTGTACCAGAAATACAATATGGACACGTGTCAGCTTCTCGTCATTTAAAAAAAAAAAAAAAAAAAAAAAAACCGTATTCCCCATACGATTTGCAGCGAAATGCAATAGTAACGAGCCCACTCCACCACTATCTTCCATTTGGAGCCACTTTTATAATAAAAAATATATATATTTGTATTTCTGCATAAAGTTGCAGCGAAATACATCAAGGGACCCCACAATAGATACCACACATGTCGCTTTCAACAAGTCCAAGTTACCTTTTCAACCCTAAACTTTTTAATATTTACATGTTTTTTATATAACAAACTTTATTTATCAAATGTTTAGCAAATATATATCAAATTCGTTAATAAAAAAAATAACGTTGCGAAGAGCTCTAAATTACGAACAAAACGAGCCCAATATTGATATGCTTTTGAAGTACGTACGATTTTATAAAAAAATATTGAAACAAGAAAGTTCATTGAAACAAAAAAACGTATAATTATACTAAAAAAGTAAAGGTTCATTGGACCAAAAAAACGGTATTTATCTTTCATAGAATTGTACAGTTTACCATTTTTTTGTTTATGAATGTTTATGTTTTTATTTTAAAACGATACTCCTCTTTCATAGAATTGTACGTCTTTGACTCAAAGCGTGTGTTATGTAAGTTTTTTCTTAAAGAAAATATTATACATACATACATACTACCTAAACTCTTTAATCTTTATAATTTTTTATATAACAAACTTTATTCGCTAAATATATAGCGAATTCATTAATAAAATCGTACGTACGTCAAAATTATTAGTAAGATTTGTAGCTAATTGCCTACACTTTGATGTATGTAAGATTTCCCATATATATATATATATATATATATATATATATATATATATATATATATATATATATATATATATATATATATATATATATATATATATATATATATATATCTTGTTTCAGTATTTTTTATAAAATCGTACGTACTTTAAAAGCATATCAATATTGGGCTCGTTTTGTTCGTAATTTAGAGCTCTTCGCAACGTTATTTTTTTTATTAACGAATTTGTTATATATTTGCTAAACATTTGATAAATAAAGTTTGTTATATAAAAAACTTATAAATATTAAAAAGTTTAGGGTTGAAAATGTAACTTGGACTTGTTGAAAGCGACGTTTGTGTCAATTATTGTTGTTCGTTAAGCCATGCATTTCGCTGCAATTATGCCCAGAAATATGTATATATATATATATATATATATATATATATATATATATATATATATATATATATATATATATATTAAAGTGAGTCTAAAAGGTGGAGAGAGGTTAAGTGGGACCCTAATTAATTGTATTTCGCTGCAATGGTTATGTGAAATACAAATATATATATATATATTTTTTATTATTAAAGTGGGTCCATCATGAGGAGAGAGGTTGAGTGGGCCCCTTTTAAAAGGTATTTCGTTGCAACTTTGCTAAAAAATACATCTTTTATTATTATTATTTTTTAAATCAACGATAAGCTGACATGTGTACATATTAAATTTCTATTACATTTTACAGCGATTTTGGTGGCCTTTCAGAAAATTAAAAAAAAAAACCAACCCTCAAAAAGAAAACACAAAAATGCATAGTCCTCTGCAGTAATTTTCACATCTTATTTCATTGCATCGACATATTTAATGTGTGATATTTGCTAGTGGTCTCTATGTCTAGCTAGCACTTATCCATGTTGTACAAGTGTCATTCTTTGTCAGTTTGTCGTTTCATTGTTGGCAAAACTCTAATTCTAGACCAATTCGAGAACCAAAAGTTTATTCTAGACAACTAAGCAAAGGGCAAAAAGCTAAATTCAACCATAAATATTATTTGAAATTACAATTTTGGGATCTTAAAAATAAAGGGTACAATAATTTAAGAAATAAAAAAGTGATTAATTAGGGGTACTGCTTCTGAAAGATCCAAGAGCCTTGATTGCACCTGCTCTCAATATAAATTGGTGATAAAAGGCTGCAATTGCTGCTCCAATAAAGGGTCCCACCCAGAATATCCACTGCCACACAACCAAACACAAACACTATTTCAGACCAAAGTACTTTTTTATAATGCTTAAAGTACAATCATTTTGAAGATAGCTTATCTTGATCAGACTATTTTTGCTCTGGATCAAGTACTTTTCTTACTCAATAATTCAACATTGCAATAAGTTGTGTACCATGTGTTTTGTCACATTGCACAAATAATCAATAATGCATCATGGTAAAATTTTACTCAATTAACTTATTATCTAGGGTAAAAAAATAACTACCAAGCGTAGTTTGGTTTTCATTTCATGGCAATTTACTTGTAATTTATTCCATTTTATATAACCATCTATTTTAAATATAGTCATAGAATTATATTGTACCTGATCATCCCAAATTTTTTCCTTGTTGTAGATAACAGCGGCTCCGAGACTTCGGGCTGGGTTAATACCGGTTCCGGTGATGGGAATAGTGGCCAAGTGAACCATGAAGACAGCGAACCCGATAGGAAGTGGTGCCAAAACCTATAGTGCCAAAAACCAAAAAATCAAGTCAATTGTCACATTTTCGACACGTTAAAATGTTAAGTGGGCACATGTAACAAACTTAAAAACAATAAACGGTTAGTATTCGTACTGGAACGTGGGAGTCACGGGCACTTCTCTTAGGGTCAGTGGCCGAAAAGACGGTGTAGACAAGGACGAAGGTGCCGATAATCTCAGCACCGAGCCCGGTTCCTTTGTTGTAACCATCGGCTAGAGAGTTGGCTCCTCCGCCGTACCTGTTGTATAGACTTTTGTTAAAAGCCTTGACTAAGCCCACACCACAAATGGCTCCTAGACACTGAGCCACCATGTACATAATGGCTCGGATCAATGATACTTTACGTGCTAGGAATAGACCGAATGTCACTGCTGGGTTAATGTGACCTCCTGCGTAGTTACACATAAATGTTACCAACTGTACAAACTACAAAGTAAATGTCGTCCACAAAATTACATTTTTACCCTTTTGGTTCTTTTATTAGGAGGGCATTTTGGGAATTTAAAAAGTGGGGCTAGTTTTGTTGATTTTGTTGTCACTAGTTAAATGGTGTACTTATAACACGTTATCAATTTCAATAAACTTAAAAAATATGTCGACATTTTTCCTCGTTAATTTTAATGTGACCTCCTGCGTAGTTACACATAAATGTTACCAACTGTACAAACTACAAAGTAAATGTCGTCCACAAAATTACATTTTTACCCTTTTGGTTCTTTTATTAGGAGGGCATTTTGGGAATTTAAAAAGTGGGGCTAGTTTTGTTGATTTTGTTGTCACTAGTTAAATGGTGTACTTATAACACGTTATCAATTTCAATAAACTTAAAAAATATGTCGACATTTTTCCTCGTTAATTTTATTCGGGGTAGTATCTATGGTTGTTATACAAAATGTTTTTCTTAAAGCAAAATTTCACTTTCACCCTTAAATAACACTTCATGTTAGGTGCCATTTTTTTTAAAGTTATGTTTCATTTTTCAACAACTACTCTATCTTCTCTTCTAAAACATGTCACCAAAATTATTCTTTAACTAACCAAAACATTTACTTATCCTATAACATAGGCAAAAGAAAGTCTAAAAGTTACCAAATTACTCTAGCACATTCCTATTTCTTAGGGCTATTTCAGTAATAATAAATGACCAAGCCTAGTTTCATAATTTGTCAAGGTTCAATTAATAGTCTAGTACTACACTCTAGAAACATAAGGAAAAAAAAAAAAGGAAACAATAATTTGTTAAGTGCGGATTTTTTACTCAGATGTACATATAACATAAAAAAAATAAAGAGAATTAAGGTAAAAAAAATAAAAAAGGAACTCACCAGAGATACCAGCAGTGCAGTAAACAAGAACAAAGATCATACCACCAAAAGCCCATGCAATACCAAGGATACCAACACCACCACACGGGTCTGTGGTCAACTTAGGATCAGTAGTACTTTTGTACCCGATAACAGTCAAGACAGTTATATAAAGAAACAAAAGAGTAGCAATGAACTCAGCAATCAAAGCCCTATAAAAAGACCACTTTGTCAACTCCCCAGGGTCAATCAAGGGTGCTGGTGGAGGGTCATGGTAGTCCTTAGCTGAGAATGAACCTTGCTCAGGGACATCTTTAGTCATTTTGACAAGTGTGTGTTTTGTTAAGATGATAATGAACGGTGTGAGTGAGTGTGTTTGTGGTGGTGTTTATATAAAGGGAAATGAAGATAAGAAGGGTGTAGAATGTGTAACGGTCATTTTTGAGGTAGGTGAGTTGTAATTTTTGTTAGTGGAAATTATTGCCGTCCCATAGGTGTAAGTAATTTGTAAAAATAAGATTTCGTATTCACCGACCCAATTTTGAATGTTGATGACTTGTTATTGATGTTGTCCCACCACCTTCTAAGCTAGAGAAAATTTTGAGTTTTTATGATGAATCTTGATGAGGTATGAGTGTATCTTTAATTATGTTAAAGTAGGTGTGATCAACGGTGCAAAATCGGATTGGATCGAGACTGAATTAGCCCAAAACTTTAGACCAAGTATTGGATCGAATGTGTTTGGTCTGGTCCAGTCCGGTCCTTCGGTCGGTCCGGTTCAAGAAGACATAATAGTCGAGTTTTACATAAGACCGGACCTGACTGAATCAGACCAAGATCGAAATAAGAAAAAAATTCGGATCGAGACCGGACCGCGAGTCCTTCAATTCTGTCTGTTTTCAGTTGATCCTCTCGGTCTCGGTCTGTTATGGTTCTGCGATGTTCATCCCTATCTTCAAGTGATGTCGTGAGCAATTCAATTACAGTTGCAAACTAATTAATATGGCTGCTTAGAAAGTTAAATAATAATAATAATAATAATAATAATTACCAATCTCAACACTTAATGATTAAAATAACAAAAATCGACACTAATTCTTTTTATTAAAAAAATCTACATTATGCGCAGATGCAGAAACCCATGCGCATACAGTGGTTCAAAAACAAGCATGCCTTTGCCTTTTCATAGTGATCTCATTTGTTTACAATTTTTTACACTGCTCATTTTTGACAACATATTTTGTGAAACATTTGTAACTACGGAGTACTTTTTTTTGACAAAAGAACGTCGCTACGATAGCCACCATTAACATTGCATACAGAAAATTTCTCTTGAGGAAAACTCAGTTTCTAATTTTGTTTTTTAGTCTTTTTGAAATTTTTAGTGTGATCATGTCTAATCCATTAAAGTATAATTATTATAAACGAAAAATCCGAAAAGTAGATTTTTTAGATAAAAATTGTAGATTTCGAATTCCAACCACTTAATTAAAAATATAATAATAGCATTTTGGCAATGCGCAAAACATTTTGCTTGCACTTATTTCTGTGTCACTATATCAATCATTCAGAAGTGGATGCGCAAAGTTGGGGGGATGCGCAAGTTAATTGGCGCGCACAAATGGCGTGTCACTTTATTTGTTTGCATTTGTTTACATGTCACTACATTAATCATTCAGAAGTGGTTGTAAAGTAGGGGTATGCACAAAGGAGAAAGATGCACAAGTTAATTCGCACTGTGTAATTTTTGGTAAGAGACTATCAAAATATTTGGTAACATGATTGTCAAAGAGTCGAGTATGAAAATTTCCACTTAGAAAAAGTGTAGCAAGACAAAGTAGTATAAACCCATATAGTGCATAGTTTGTAAGAAGAACATTTTGAAATGATTCTAAATTATATAATCATAACAAGTGACCCTAATAAGTTATAACTTACTAGATTTAGGATTGGGACACTATCTTCAACTCTCAAGTATTTAGTCGTTACTGCTCGATTTCCCTATCGAATTGGGGATAATAACTATTTTCAAATAGGTGCCATATGTTTCTTTATAACGATAGTGAATCTAATTTTAGCAATAAACTCGTGCAAATTTTTAGTAATGATAAATCCAACCTTATATTGTCGATTTAAGAATCTTTAACGCTAAGTTTTCTAGTTTTTGTTCAGAATTAAAAAAAATAAAAAATAAAAAAATAAAAAAATAAAACTGAAAAAGCTATTTGTCTTTGAGTTTTTTCTTGAAAAAAAAATAAAATGAAGAGAAAAGAAATTTTAAGAAAGTTTTATACCTTTTTACACCAAAAGTTTCCACCCAAATATTGATGAATTTGGACGAAAAAAAAAAAGTTACACCTAAACTATTTTTTTATAAAATTACTAATATAGCCATCAGCATGTTATATTTCTTGTGTTATATACGGTCTTTTTATGTTTAAAATGACCAAACTAAAATCATCTATATGTTTCTTTCTAGACCCATCAACTCGAGAGCACAACTTTTAAAATTTCTTTTCTATTTTCTTTTAGATCGTGAACATTAAATTCTTTAAAAAAAAAAATAAAAAAAAACTTCTTTTCTTTTCTCTTCTTTTTTCTTTATCCATCATTTCTATTTCTATAAATAAAATACGAAAACACAGTGTAAAACTAATATATCTGTTTTTTATCTCGTTGGTGCATTTTTATAATTAACATGTACATTCAGGTGTACGTGCATAATATACTTATATGAAACCACTAAATGTGTATTTTTTGCACGAATTCGTCCTTTACCAAAAGTGTTTCATGCATAACTATTAAAGGAAAGAATTCAATGCATTTGAAGGAAATTTGAAAGTTAGTTACTTTACTTTTATCTTTTTCTTTCACTATGTTTAACTTTATATGTTAATCATGTAAATTGGCAATCTTTTTACACAATAAAGGTTTATAGTAACATATACATACAAAAGATTTATTTGTATACATTCAAACTTGTTTAAATTTTGTTGACAGCTCATATTACCAATTTGACATACCATTTATGATTGAGATTAGTTGGATCGCAATATAAAGTCAGAAATACATATTAATAAATAAGAGTTTTGTTAACAATAACCTATAGGTTTGTGGTTATAGCGTTCCTTAATTAACAAATTAACATTAAATAAACTAATATATTTCATGATTATATACATTTATTAGTTTTATTATTTTTTTTGAACAACATTTATTAGTTTTAAACACGTAATATGATGTTAAACATTGATTGTTGGTTTTTTAATTAAGAAAATGATTAACCACAGTCTATAAGATTGTTGTTAGCAAAACCTAATACTCCGTAAATAATAATAATAATAATAAAAATTGCTAATTGATATTCTATAACTCCATTTTAATAAGTCTATGTCATCTGATAATGGATAGGCTAGAGTAGAGTGTATTGTTTGTTAGTACTATGTTTCATCTTGTATCTCACTTGGTGAATTATGTTTCACTCCAGTTGTGGGAGAATTGTACCTGTAATTGGTCATTTGTTGATATAAATATAATCATTCACCATTTGCATTAATAATAATAATAAATAAATAAAAAGGGAAAAAAAAAACTCCATTTTAATATATGTTGGAGTATATATTTTCATAGTACTACAAAAAGAATATATAAGCGGCATGCATACCTAATGTTCCATAAATTCATCCCCTATCCCACATATACTTGTATAATACTAACTTTTGCATAGAATATTTGTCTTTTTGACAATTAACATATCTTTCAACAAGATGCCCTACAAAAGAAAAGCAGAATCTACCATGATTATATAAGCATTAATTGAGCTTTTTCAGTTTATATTTGTAATTTAGTTGTTTTAGTGGGTAAGCATAAGCATAATTACGAATTTAATTAAACCAAGTTGTTTTAAATTATGAAAAAGGTGACACAATGATAGTTCACGAGAGTTTGGTGGTCGATATCACATGATGGTTAACCAAAATTCTCATTTTTGTCAAATTCAATTTTTCGTCCCCCTTTAAAATGGTGGTCCTTATTTAGAATTTCTGATTGATTCATTGTCGCAACAAAATCTCTTATTTTCCGAGTTGTCCATTATAATTTTCATTTGTTACAAGAAAAATAAATAAAATAAAAATTCTGGACACAAAAAATATATTAAAGATTTCGCTACGCCTTTTTCTAAAGGTGAAGGCCCCAGTAAACAACTAAATAAAATTTGTTCCTGTAGTAATAATTAATCCTGTTTTCCTTAAATATTCGTGTTTTAACTTTTTAAAACATTTTTTTAAACTTTGTTGTTATATATTTTTATTTGTGCTTATAATATTTTATATTAAGTATCTTATAATTTATATAACATAAAAAAATAATTAAAGTTAAAGTTGAAAAAGAAATACGTTAAAAAATTAAAACATGACATTAATTTCGAGATGGAGAGATTTTTTATTTTATTTATTTATTTATTTATTTATTATTATTTTTTTAGCTATATCTTAAAACTTAGTTAGCAAGTTTGAAATAACAAAGAAAACTAGCTCTCTTTATTTAAAGTAGCCTCAGATTTATTTATTTATTTATTTTATTATTATTATTATTTTTCTTTCTAAAATGAGTATTCTACTTGAAAAAATCCAAAAAATATGCATATTTACAAAATACTAAGCACAACATTGTCACTAGGTTATCATTTACAGTTTTTTTTAATTGAATACAATAAGAATTTAACTATTATATGCCAAAAATAATGATTGAAAGTATTATTGATACGTAAAAATGGTATTCGTATAAGTGCAATAATTGAAGCATGGATAGGGAATAGTCACTACACCTCAAGACTATATCCACTGGCATATCACATGCATATGTAACACTTCCTCATCTGTCAATGAACTTACACCTGTAATGTTCGCATTGGTCAACAATGATTATGATTCCAGCTTAAATGATGTATATTTAGTAAGTAAACGAAAATTAAAAACTACCAAGGTATTTGTTTAACATAACACTTGTGCTCCACATTATGACATTAAAGATATGATTCGCGTAGTTCACATGTTTTTTGATCCTGAGTCCTGACAACATGGATGTACGTTTGACCAATAAAACTTACAAGCCGTAACTTTTTGTTAACTCGTGACTTGTTTAGCATTGTTATAAACTTGCATATGAGTAATGATAGGGAAACCTAATTCATATGACTAAATTCATGTCTAAACAATTTATCATGTGACATGTGGAATGCACATATTCTCTTTCATAATCCTCACCGCTAATCTTTTTATGTGTCGTGATCTTAGAGTTAGGCATGTCTTTAGGCATGAATTTTATTCATGCAAATCATTTTCCCTTGCATATTTGGAGCGTGTTAATTGTAGGAGATCTTGTTATAAATTTGCTAATATAACCTTAACATTTTCAATAGGTTCTACTTAAATCAAATAAAAAGAATGGGTCTCGATTCAAGCAAACAGCGAAATAAATAACAAATTGTCAAAGTAATATATAGATTTGTTTTACGTACTTTTACTATGGATTTTCAAAAAGCAAATATTCGTACAATTTTGGTTGTTAGGAAAAGTTTTAAACAATTATTATGGAAAGTCAATGCATGTATTAGCATGTTGTCCGTAACAATGAACCTTATTCTCTCATGTTTCGTAATCCTGCACCACGTAAAACAAATTGAAGGTTGCAACTATGAAATATGTTTAATGACAGAGGTGTTAATTTGTGCCCGAATTTTAAAAAATAGGCTAATTTTGACTATTTTGTAAAAAAATTTGGCACATTTAGCCCTCTTTTTTTTTTGAAATAGGCACATATAGCCCATTGAAAATTTATATAGGCACTAACGAGCACATATTTTTTTCTCAATCGAAAAGCATTATCGTTTTTAAAAAAAAACTTGTACAATGATATAATTAAGTTTTTAAATATAAATAAGATATTACGTTTAAAGAATTTAATTCATCAATTTAAATCTTTTATAAAGCAATTTGCATATCATGTGCCCGTTTGACCTATGTCCGTTTAGCCCGTGCCTGTGCCCGCACGGCCAGGCCGTTTTGCCACAACTAGTTAATGATTTGAAAATGCATATAATTTCTCAATTTTTATGGTTTATTACAGTTATTTTTTTTTTATTATTTTTTTTAACATAAATCTCTCAAATTTCGAACTTTTATTCTACCATTACTTTTAAAATTTTTGAAAGATAAAATATTTATTTTACATGCACAAAATCAAAAAAAATATATATAAAAAAAATAAAAATAAATAATAATAATAATAATAATAATAAATAAGAATTGACAAGTTAAATTTAATTTCGAATCATTAGCCCTTACGAAATAATAATTTCATAACTTTTAAAAATCAGTCGGAGGCCCTCAAAAAACATAAACTCTCCGACGTCGAGCGCTCTACACATGCTCAAATCCGGCCTTAACAAAAAACAAAACATTTTCACAGTGCCATGCCTAACATGTGGTCGGAATAGTAGTCACCGGAACAACCATACGTGTACCTGTCCAGATTAAAATAAAGAGTAAACTTCAAAATAATAAAAGAAAACGTTCACAAAAATGTATGGTATATGATCATTGGGCGGTTTGATTGACCTGGATTTGTGGGTCCCACTTTGCCGCAAAACTGTCATTATCAACCACACCGTCATCGGCATGCGAATGTACTGTTGGTATTGCGGTTGGTATAAGTTCAAGTACTTTTGTTTCGCATGTTCTAGAATTATATACATACAGTATATACATTTACTGGTTTTTGTTTTGTTCTTTATTTTTGGGTCATACTATAAAGAGGGGGACAAGGGTGGGCAGACCCTTTGTCTCCCCTTTTGTCTTCTCTTTTTTTTCAGCGCAACTTAATTTTTATCAGTTTCTGTTACATATTTTTGACAGTTTTAACCGTTTAACTTATTAAACTTTATATTTTCTATTCCGCACTTTCAGGTTTATAGCTTTTTGATATAAACAAAATTATAAAATTAATAAAAAAAAAGTAAAAAAAAATAGCCCCGTTTAAATAAAAAAGTAGCCCCGTCCTTATATCTCATGCCTTATTTTTATGTGACCGTTGTGGGCCTAGTGATAAAATGGAAACATTGATTTATGTTTTGCAACGGATTGATAAAATGGGATCTTATGTTTCTTGTTTTTGTTTGTTTGAATTGATAAGGAGATTTAATTCTGATTTATAAGCTTTATGTAGGCCATATGTGCTTTATAATGAGTATATTTATGATAATATGTGAGTTTGGGGTCGAACAGGTGGTTCTGATAATTTGTATAAATTCGATAAATGTTTACCGTTTAATGTAAACTTTTGTTAGAAATGTTATATTTTTTTTTAAAATTAACCTGATTTCGAAATTGTGTGTCACACAAATGTTTAGTTAGTTGATTAATATATTAAAAGAAATACACGTGTCTTCTTAATTCGTTTACTAATTTTAATGAATTTGTACATTTAGCATATTTTTCTTTTCGAAAAAAGAAATTATGCACTTGATAACTTGGAGTTATGGGTGTGCCCCTGCTGTGAATTGTAGTTTTATTTTCTAGCTTTTGGAATTGTGACTTATTAATAATGGAAAAATGATGTGGATAATAGAAAAAAGTTAAAGCAATACTTCCTTTTATGGCGGAAAATCGAGTGTACTGTTATATTTTGTTTTCAATAAACCTTTTGGGGAGAACATGAAGTTTATCAAAATAGGACCACGGAAGATAATTAAAAGGCTGAAAAGATGTGGCCTATTGCCACTTGAAAGAAATTTGACAAAATACCCAAAGCTGGTTAAAAAATGCAAGGTCACAAATTTTTGACATATTTTAACGAGACACGTTAAACCGATGTTGTAAATATTTTTGAGGTAATGCAAAAGAGTGACTGAATTATGAACACTTGATAATTCATATATCATATTTAAATTATTTATTTTACTTGCTCATGTTTAGTTCTAACTTTTAATCCCTCCTCAATAAATACAATATTTTTGTAACTTCATCACCAACTTATCAGAGTTCACAACGCCTATTTGAAGCAGATAATTGAAGTATAAAAATAATTGCAAAAAAAAAAATAAAAAATAAATAAAAAAATCAACGATGCTTTATTAAATGTTGACAATCCAGCGTGGATATGTTTGGTTGTCGATGGGCCCCTATGACAGCCCATGGGCTGGGCTACTTTAAAGCATCTAACCCAAAACAAATCTGACTAGAAAACAACTTTCAGATATTCTCACAAATTAATTGTTTTTGTTTTCTGTTCAAAAAAATTGTTTTTGTTTCAGCCTTTCAGGTTACACGAGTTTACGTAAAATTGAAATCTATTCGACTTTATTATACACTCTATTTATTTTTAAAAGGTCACCATTGTGTGGTTTTGTGTCTACAACCCCAAGTCATTGTCAAATATTTGTGTGATTATTTTAAAAGATAGGTATCTTTAAATTATATGTTATGATACTTCGGATATAGTAACATGTCAAAAGATTTTGGTTTGGTACATTTTTAATTAATTGTTTAGTTTATTGTCCATTTAACTGTTACTAATCTATGGTTTTAAGACATTAATTAATTCTATATTCATTAGTGAACAAGGTTTTTTTGTTGAATAATATTACTTTATTACTACGTACAATATTGCAAGTTCATGCATGATATTGATCACCCAGCGAAATGAATTATTTTACACAAAGATTTCATAGATTACGTACATGTTCTCACATATAACTTCTGGACAAAAATGTTATGCTACTTAACTATGCAAAAATACTCTACAGACAACAGCTCAACTCAATTATAGAATACGTTAAAATAATAAATTTGTTGTCAAATCAAAGTGGGTCTGTTTAGAGCTCTTGTTGTCAAATCATAACACTATTTACACAGTTTTGTTGTCAGAACGTACAAGCAAAGGAATGCTGTTTAGTTTTGCAATGAAGGAATAACGAGCATGGTGCAATTCATCAATAATGGTTATACTGGTATGTGCCAAAATAGCAATTATGACATCGTTATAGCATGTTATATTGCACCGGTGGTTTCAAAATAGCAATTATGACATCGTTATAGCATGTTATATTGCACCGGTGGTTTGATGTAATGAGAAGGGTGTGGGACCGGTTGAAACACGAACCGGGCGTGATGGATCCGAGAATCGACTTTTGTGAAAAGTAGGAATCGAGAGCTGAACTGAATATAGGTTTTGGTTCTGGTCCCGGTTCTTCGGGTATACTCGGATGGGAACCGATTTCTAAAAAATAAAACCTCAAGCAATAATGAATTAGGCCAATAAACAACAAAAAATATTTGAATTTTTTAAGCGTTTGCAACCATTAACATTTAAACCAATAACGTTTAACAACTAAAGTATAAAATCAAACAAACAATTACTCCCTCCGTCCAAAAATATAAGTCCAGTTTGACTTTATAAACCGAACTTTGACCTTAAATATATATATTTTTTAATATATATTACTTGATGAAAACCATACCAAATGAAAATACATTGAAAACACAATTTATTCATATATTTTGCATCAAGTCTTATACAATACAAACAAAAATATTTAAGGTCAAAGTTCGATTCAAAAAGTCAAATTGGACTTATATTTTGAGACGGAGGTAGTATTTTATAGTTTCACATTGTTCAAATGTTTAACAAAACAATGACACATAACAATCCGAAAAACAAAATAAAATAACTTCAAACTTTGTCCAACCAAATAACCAAAACCGTTTATGATTCCACCGTTTGTTTCCCTTTATCTCTTCCGGTTAGCTTCACTAATTGTTTTACATATCTTTTACAATCACATCTTCTTAAATCGAGATGAGCAAAAGAATAATAGAACCTGACCGAACCTGAGTTGCAGTTTTATTAGATCCAACCTAGAAGTGTCACTGACTTGCTCATGGTTTCAGAAACAAATGTATTCCATGAAATGTTTTGTGTATGGGAAGTAAAGAAAATCACATGTTTTTAGAATTATTGGATATTTGGTTCATGAACCGAAAACCGGTAGGCCCGAACCGAACTGACCCAAGAACCGAAATATTTCAAACTCAAGAACCAGAACCGAAACCATCGAGTCTGTAGTTCTTTTGCTCATCCCTAGTTTGATGTTATAGGGTTTTAGCCATCGTGTTGGCGATAGTTATGTTTGTGTGTGTGTGCGTGTGATTTTTTTTAGACGGCTTGTTAGTTGTTGGTGATTCAGGTAGCAGTGACATCCAATTAAGTAGTATGTTACTGATCCTGAACTCCGTTTGTACTTCCTTCTATTCCGCCTGAAGGGGTAAAAGTCTCGGGTGAGACTCGAATTTGAGACCTCTCCTAGCCAAACCTCTCCTCACCAAGCCCTTAAGGAATCTTGGTGACCAACTAAGCTAGCCCAGTTGGTTGTGTGAGTGGTATTTTTAGTGGTGTGTTATAAGAATTTTATAAAGAGGGTGTTAATGTTATAGGAATGCTGTATGGTACATGCTGACGTTACGACACCTATAAGATTTATAAATGACACTGCACCTTGCTCTGTTAATCATCACAAAACGGATGGTTGGTTTTGGGTTGATCACATGCATTGTAGAATTGACAATGTGATTGTTGCACGTACACAAACAACCAAAGTGTGCATGGAGGAGGTACTGCTTAAATGCGCGATAAGGTGGACACGAATGTATAATACTGGAATATGTTAAATGACTAACCTGGTCACCATTGGCGGAGCTATGTGAGGACCGGGAAGGGTCTCGGCCTCATTAGGCCTAAGCTCGTTAGTGTATTTTTTTGCGATTTTATGTTTAATTTTTTTTTTTTTTTTTTGTCATCTCGGCCCTCCATTTAATGTTTTTGAGGAAAGAAATTTGCTTCGGCTCTCCCATGAAATTTCTTCTAGCTCCGCCACTGCTGGTTACTAAAAGATACTTAAACGAAAACTAGGTAGCAGCAAATGACGAAAGAAAGACATCCATTGGGCGGTGGGCACATGGAACACCGAAATGTTGTTGCCCACTTTTTTGCTTCAACATTAACCTCCTTGTCCCGATACTAACAATCGAATCCAAGCATATATTCTCTCAAGTCCCCACCTTTTAACATTTTTTGGGCTCCAATATATTTATTTCTTCTTCACATATTTTGGGCTCCAACTTGATTTAACAAATAGTCAACAAATTATCACGGATGATATGAACATTATGAAGGCTTTTGATCTTTAGGGTGGTGGCAATGGTGGGCGGCATCACCAACGGCAAGGTGATGCCGGCGGTGAACACCGCCGCCACCCCACCGGCATGCCCAACGGCATGGCTTGAACGGCAATCTTTGCCTCCGAAGCATGTGAACGGCAAGCCCAAAATATAACCGTTGGTTTGTTTTCTAAACTTATGTGTACGTTTATTTGTTTTCTAAACTTATATTTGCTTCACTAAACTTGTATTTGTTTTCTAAACTTGATTTTCATGTTACTGTGTGTTTTAGTGTGTGTTTTAATTTGCAGGTATAGGTGAATGGAGAAGAAAGAAAACAGAGTACATTTGGTGTGTTTTTTTTTTTTTTTTTTTTTTTTTTTTTTTTTTTTAAGTATAATGTAATTTTCTTTTAGTTATTAATGAAATATTTATGCTTTAATTAAATTGTTTAATTTATTAAAAAAAAAAAAAAAAAAAAAAGTTGGGAGGTATGGAAAAGGCATGGTTGCCACTAAAAAGGGTTGGGAGGTATGAAAAAAGTATGGATGAGGTGGAATGATATTATTGGTGGATTTGAGAGGTATGGATGATTCTGGAGGCATGACTGCCACCACTCTTAGAGCACTAAATAGCGTTGGAGTTATTCAACTGTGTTATAGCAAAAAGTGTTGTTAGTTTTGTTATCTTGGCTTTTTATCTCATGATTCAAAATTTAATAACTTAACCTAAAAACACCCTCTTTTCATCACTCAATTTATAAGATATTTCCGGGTTCACAATTGTTAAAACAAAACACAAATACACACAAAACCCTTGTAATTTGGCTAGTGTATTTGGCACCAAGCCTTGTAACTTGAAGTATGGTATGGCTTGGTGCCATAGGGAAACGTTATAGGGCAATAACACGCCATATGACGTCGGTACCGAATGTTGTACGAGTTAGCGTTTATGTTAGAACCCGCTTATATTATTTAAAATCGTTACTAAGTTTAGTTTTAGACCCACTCGACAATAAGTTTAGCTCGGCTTTTAGTAAAGACTTAAAGTTATAGTGATAAAGGTGGAAAAGAGGTTTTACTGACTTCACGTTGTCGACACATCGTCCAACTTTCAATCACTGTTTATCACAGTAATGATCATCACATTTCTCATTATTTACAAATTACAAATACACCATTTAACACACACAAGTATCCCACAAAACTCACAAGCGCACTAGTCCATGAAAATATTACAAAAAATACATGTAACATTTAATTTTAAATAGGAAACAATAACTTTATGCTGATCAAATTTTCAATTACTAATAAAGTGTAGTTGCTTTCTACTAGTATCTATTATATATATAATCTTCTTTTTTCATATGTAAACATATTTGACAATTGAAATATTCCAATGTCGGTGTTCATAATACATGCTTTTCACAGATTTTAGCTCTTGTGTCAGCTTTATCCTTAATTGTGACATATAGATTTGTATTTACGTAAGAGACTTTAAATAACAAATGTATATTCTGTATCTTTTTCGCAATATACTGATATAGTGGCTTTACTATATTAAATAGCTATAGAATAGTGTCAACTAGACACTTATTAATTGATTAAATAAACATAATAGTCATCTAATAAAGAAATTGATTTGTCAATGTGTACTAAATGTAAAGAAGAGAAACTTTAATGTTTAAAAACTTAAACGATGAGAAATATTGTAAAATTAAATTTACTTTCAAAAATGCGTGAGTTGCAAACACCAAAGTTTTACAACTCATAGGCACTGTGCTTAACTATTATAGTGTAGTAAATGTAATTCCGGATGATTGATTGTTTTTTAGAAGAGTTGAGAGGTAAGCTTGTAAAGTATGATGGAATGATATAAAAATGGGATATATATATATATATATATATATATATATATATATATATATATATATATATATATATATATATATATATATTTATTATTATTTTTTTTTTAATTTGAAAGCAAACAAATATCGAGGGGTTTAGAAATTTGATTTTAAAATTAATATTAACATAATTACAATAAAATAAAATATGACAAAAAATTATATTTGGTGCACTTTTAATTAATACCGTCTAGTTGTCTCTACTAAATCTGACATGCTTTGGTTGGTGGTTATCAAGGATATGCTAGTGTCTTGGTCCAACTCCTACACCCTATAATAACTAGCCTAGTACCTTGGTCCAACTCCAATAACCAACTATTATGCAAGTATTTATGCATTCCATTATGTCTCACAGCCAAACACTACCTCTCAGTATTGGCGCACAAATCTACAAGGAACCCTAGGTAGCTCAGCTAGGCTAATAACATAAGAAAGTTCCAAGGTTTATGTGGTTCTTAGTTTGACAATAAACATTATAGCATCTTATTACAATTGAAGATATAATCAATTCGCAAGCAATAGATAAGCACAATCACCAACAAGAAAACATTAGAAAACAACCAAGTAATATAGGATTTCATGCAATCCTAAGTAAACACAAGAGATTTTAGCCTAGTATAACATATTAAGAACAAGAAATTAACATAATCAAACAAGTAATGATAAAGATAGTCGAATGATTAATGTAATAATTTTTCTTGAAGATACACTTGAGTTCACAAGGTTAAAAGGACTCAAAATCCAACTAAAATTGGTTAACTTTTGTCTCCAAAAGTTCCAGATGAATTATGAAAACAAGGCAAGAGTATATATAGAAAAATAGGTGCGACGGTGTCAGCCTTCGGTTGTGACGTCGTCACCTCACCGTCATCAACTCAAGGTTTTTTTTCCACCGACTTCACTTGACAGCGTTAGCTTATAGGCCATGATGACGTAAATATGGGGTCGTTACCACGACCATGCACGTCTCTACACACCGTCCAGTCACGAAAAATTGCAAAACTTCACAATCTAGTTTTTTTGGTTTTTCGATACAGGAGTTTGCTTGATATATCACATGTGATATAACAATAAACTGTAAATTTAAACACTCAACATGTTGTAATAAAATGAGGATAAGTATATGTGTAGAACTCCACATGATTAACTTGTTTTTTGCTCTCAAAATCCAAATCATTAGCTTTTTACCATATATCACACATAATTTTCAAACTTTCAAATCAATATAGTTTATTAATTTAAGTTGGAGAAAATATAAGGTGTTTTTTTTTTTTTTTTTTTTTTTTTTTTTTTTTTTTTTTTTTTTTTAAGTTCAAAGCTTGCTTGATATGTCATATGTGATATAACATTATTTTGTAGATTCGAAGACTGAACATGTTATCGTAAAATGGACGTAAGTATTATTTTTCGGAGCAAAAAATGTGAATCTTTGGAGTTGTATACAAATACCTATGCTCATTTTAGACATGTTTATGTTCAAACATATAGATTAGTTGAGTATCAAATGCGATATATCAAGCGAGTTTGAATATTAATTTTGTTTTCTATTTTCTCTAATATTTTATAAATAAACCGTATTGATTTAGACGTTTAATTATTATGCTCACTTTACGACAATATGTTGAGTGCTTGAACTTATAGATTAGTGTTATATCACATATGATATCAAGCGGGTTTGACTATAAAAACATTATTCTATTTTATCTATCTTCTATAAATAAAAACTGTATTGATTCTAAGGCTAAAAAAATTATATGTGATATATGGTTGAAAAGTTAAGAATGTTTATTTTTGAATGTCGGAAACGATAAGTTATTTGGGGTTTCATGTCCATTTTATGACAGCATGTTGAGTATTGGAACTTACATATTAATGTTATATAACATGTGATATATCAAACATAATATTGGACCCAAAAACCGCAAAAATAAACAAAAACTTTATCGAAAGTATATTAAAGTGCCACTTTATTAAAAGGTAAATAAATGCTCGTCATGATAGTTTAATTTATTTTGGTTAACGATTTACTGTTTTTGATGTGTTGTTTTAAAAAAATATGGTGAAAGTGAGTTGAATTAAAAATACT
Source organism: Artemisia argyi (assembly GCA_030686995.1). NCBI lineage: Eukaryota > Viridiplantae > Streptophyta > Magnoliopsida > Asterales > Asteraceae > Artemisia > Artemisia argyi. The sequence goes on along the minus strand of CM060706.1, from coordinate 152,685,002 downwards.
AATTATTATTATTATTATTATTATTATTATTATTATTATTATTAAAATGAGTGGCTAAAATTTGCAACCCAGTGTACAAGAAAATAATAGTTCATGAATGAACTTTTCGTATTGTCATAATACTTGCGTAATTAACAATGTTTTTATGAGATCTAAAGCTGCTTTACAAAGCTGACACTTACAATCTTTCTTAGCGGCTTATAAAAAGTTTAATGGGCCTTATAAAAGGCTCAAAACTATTAAGATTGACTCTCATAGTCTCATTTGATTTCCTTTGTGTTAAAGGGATAATAACTTGGCGAATCCTTCCGCTTGCGGATGATTCATACATTTGTATATTTTTGATATTACGCTAGATATCATTTATTGGAATATATACGTATGAGCTTCATCAATTTTGTTCAAGCATGTCCTAAGAAACATGACAAAAATAATGCCAGTCCTTTCTAATCAATGGTATAAATAGCGTGCTATGTCACGTGACAGCATGACCATGCCTCACACCTTAGGATCCATGGCGAAGCTACAATGTTTTTTAAGTCGTGACTTAAAGCGGCACAAAATAGTTGTAGATTTAGGTATTTATATCATATTTCATACATAATCTTCATTTCTTTCAAAAAAACACAAATACCAAGTGCAAATCGCAAATACACGGGTCAGGCATAACTTTGTAACCAGATTATTTAAAAATGCCTAAAAAGGCACCACGCCTCGTGCCTTATCGCACCTTATCACGCATTTTCATGCCGCATCCCACGTCGCACCTAGAGCCACGTCTAGGTCTATTTTGTAACGTGGAGGTCATGCATCGCGCTTTAGCGGCGCCTTGACATACTATTAGCCAAGTTACGGGATTCAACTAGTTATCATAGTTTGGATATACGCAGGGACTTGTTATGTAATATAGGCATAGTATAGTGTATGACTAGCTATATATACCCCTCTAGAGGGGGTAAAGATCCATATTTATGTGTGTGTAACTTCCATTCTCTCTAATAAACACATACGTCTATCCTTTTTCTCTCTACTCTCTCTCTAGATTTATATCATGCCTTGCACGTGTCATGAGCTTCCCCGACCTCCCGATCACCTTGAATCTTGATGCTAACACGCGCCTTTTAGAACCCTGGTCCTAATACACAGGGACGAACCAACATTGGTGTCGGGTGTTGCACGGGCTACTCTCGATTTTGGTCATGAAGCGCAATTTTTTTTTTTTTTTTTTTTTAAAACTACCGTTTTTCTTTTTGTCTGTGCAACCCCGCTAAATCTTTTTGCTAATTTCGGTTTTTGGCATAACTTTATAGCCCAACAATTATTTTGAAACACCTTGTCAAAAAACCTGAGTCCGTCCCGGCTAATACATGTTATAACTTATAGTAATAAAAACACTTATCTATAATGGCCAAATAATTTCAACAAATCAACAATTATAAGTTTATTTAAAAGAAGAAACAAACGATGCCATTTTGCGTCCCAAAAATTCCGGTTCTTTTTCCGCCATTTCCTTGGCCCATGCCCTTAGCCTTTTTTGTGGCCCAGTTTAGCCCTGCTGCTCCACTTTTTAGATACAAAGAAGAAAAACAAAATACCTAATCACCAACACAGATCATCACCAACAATCACGATTGTTGTTTCCTGATTCTTTTTTGGGTTTCTTTTGCCCTTCAAGATTCGCTAACAACTCATCAATTGGGTTTCGATTTTGGTGTTCTTTTTGTGCCAAAAAGTTTCTGGGAGAATGATTACTTAAAAGAGGAAGGGTTTTTCCGGCCAACCTTGCTTCGTCGTCTTCACTCCTACCATCAATAGTAAGTCTAATTATATAATTTTTAAAGTTTTTAATCCGTTAGGGTTTAGTTATTTGATCATTAAAAATTAATTGCGCTTAATAATTTGACTTAAAATTATTTTCCTTTTGAGCTTTTATATATAAAAGATTGAAAGTTTTGATTTGTGGGGTTTTTGATTTTGCATAAGTTGTGAATTTTTTCGAGGTTTGAAGCTGTGAGGGTGAATAGGTTTGATGTGGAGGATAAGGTTCGCGCGCTTGAACCTATGCTTTTGGGTAAGTTTTTATTTTATAGTTTCACCTAATCCAAGGGTTTTTATGATTTTGTTGATATATTAGGGTTTACTTGAAATAAGTATTTAGTATCTTCAGGATTTGTTTTTGAAGAGGTTTGTTGTTATATTTGTGTGTTTATGAACAGCACGACTCCTATATGAATATTTTTTTTTTGGTAAACGTTAATTATCATTTTCATATACTAACGCATCTGTTCAAAATGATGGTGATTTTTATTAGTAATATGACTAAGGGAGTTAAGTACTGATGGTTTTCTTGCTTTAAAATTTATGGTTGGCAATTTGTGATTGTACGAAAGGAGTGGAGCCATAAAGTTCGCAGGTTCAACCTGAAAAACAGTTATGATTTTCAGCCATGGGGACAGGAAACAACTGCTAAGGTTGGTGGGTGCTTAAAAACAGAGATGTATTTAGTAAATGTATAAAAGTCGAGATGTATTTACTTGGGTAAAAATCGAGATGTATTTACTAGCTTTTAATTGTTGTATTTGCTGTCGTGACTTTTAGATCCAATACATAAGCCGACCCTTTTGAGAACACAGCTGAAGGTGCGCGAACATCATACCAGAGGGCCAACAACCGAACATTCAAATCTTTTGCGATTAAGGTGGTCGTACAGTTGCGAGTGATTCAGCAAACAAGTTAGCCTCGCGTATCTCAAGGTACAATAGGTTAGGAATTTCTATACGTATGGATATAGTGCCCATAATATACAAATAATGAGCGATTAATGTGGTCATACAGGTGCGAGTGTATTAGCAAACAAGATATAATCGGGTAGAATGGCACCACAGAACATCATTGCTGATGTTCATGTTTTGGATAAGCCACAAAAACTGGAGCAACCACTCGGTATCTGAAGGTACATTAGGTTAGGAATTTCTATACGTATGGATATAGTGCGCATGATATACAAATAATGCTATTGCATGTATTTATTATTAACATTTCCCAATTGTCACAACCATTTCTGAGGTCACACGAAAGAAGAAATAAATGCATTAGGTTGGGCACACGTAGTCAAGATGCACGTTTAATGGACCAACGTTCATGACCAGTGGCTAAACTGAAGGTATATTCCGGGGCCATTATTCATAATACATTTCGGTCATATAAAATAAATATAGATACAATTATACAAATATACTACTACACACAAAACCGTTGTCAGTTCGATAATAGATTCGGAAACATATGGGACATTCGATTGGATAGACTTATGCACAGCAACAGCTAGCTGTAGAGATATATTTTAATTTTGATAAATTTCATTTTTGTTTTCATGTTGTAGTAGGTTGTTGTTTAGTTGTTGTTGGTTTATGTTACCGTTGAATGTTGTTATTATCTCTTTTGTAGGACCATGAGAACTGTCGGCCACTTTCATATGAAAAACTTATTGTGAGCTTTATTAAAGACGAAATCAGGCAAATCAGAGCACGGAAACTCAGGAAAATCACAATGTAAGGTGGAAGCGATTGAGGAACTTAATGTATTGATTCAACTACGGTAGTTTATTTGTAGGTTAATTGATTAAGGGATATTTATGCTTAGATAGTTAGTTTGAAATGTATCTTATGTTTTATTTGGTATTGGGCTTATGTTTCAAAAGCTTACTTTTTTTGGCTTAGTTTCAAACTTTTCAGCTTATATAAGTTTATATTGTGACATAATAAACTTATATAAGCAGAAAAGGTTTCAAATAATGTGCAAAAAATGAGCTTATGAAACATAAGCCCAAAACCAAATAAGCCACAAGCCGGCTATATAAGCTCATATAAACAACCCTTAGCCACAGTGGGTCCCAGGGGTTGTGGTATACCCATGTATTTTTGTGGTGTGGTGCCATTTTTTATTAAAAAAATAATAATAAAAAATAAAAAAAATAAAAAAAATAAAAAAAACAATGATTACTTTTTTTTATCGCTTTTAGCCCCGGTTATGCATGTTTGTATTGGTCTAGCTTTTCTTATTAGTGGGTGATGGTAAAATGGCACTGGTCGTTAATAGGAAGAATAGGTACTTTGGCGTATTTTATTACGTCATTTAGTACACACAATAGTAAGATAACTAGACGAGGTTTTACGTGGGAGGGCGAGTCTTTAACTCATATGTGCGCAGGCGGACTGTGTATTCCCGTGACCAATTTTGATGTGAGGTTTGAGACTTTAAGCCCTAGACCTCTTTTCATGAGATTAGGTGCCTAACGACTAGGCCACTTTGGTGGTCGTTTATAGGAAGACTAAAAAATTGTATATTTAATAAAAAAAAAAAAAAAAAACTATTGACATATCTTCCCTCATCATGGTTCATAAGATTAGATGGTTTACGGTGCATGTGCTTAGCAGATTGCTGCTGTTATTGTTCTGAGACAGAGAGAAGGAGATGATGAGCCTGAGTCGGACAGAGGAAATTTAAAGAAACTCAAGGTAGGGCAATGTGGCAATTCTATTATCTCATCGTTTTCATGCTTTTTCTAATCGATTACATGTACAAAATGATCTATCAGTAACATAACCTTATAGGCTTATTAGATCACACTCAATCGAATTGAAAGTTTTAACAGATATTACTATGAGAAACTCAGAAGACACGTTTCATGTAATTGATCGTTTGACGTCCACTGCATTTCGTGTTAGTTATTATTACTGGATTGAAAAACCAATGAAAAGACCTATGGTCACTCACTTGGCTCGCACGTACCTGTTGGTACTGCACATCAGCCCGTCGTAGGTAATCGCCGCTTAAATAATGACCGGTATATGTGCGATGACTCTACTATTCTCATAATTTTTATACTTTTTTGTTTGCAAGGTCAGGATGCATGGAAAGCTAATGTCACCGAGACCAGTTCGTTGTTTAATCTGGTAACAATAGTTGGTGGCGGCCTTCACGTAAGCAGTTACTAAGTCAAGCATCCTTGATATTTTTTTCATGTATGAAAACTGCTTCATTTTACCATTATATTTTACATGATTCAAGTTACTTCATATATGCGTACATGTTTCTTAAGAATATGTCAGCTACCTTCCTAATCAAGAGAATGGTTTTGTTTTAAAATTAAAAGCTGTAATAAATAACATATATGAGATTATTTGGTGGTTACCATGTGAAGTTATTATTTTGAGTATTCGTATGATATTTATACATATCACTCCTTTCGAACGTACTTTTTTTTCGCCAGGTACGACCGTGGTATGTTCCTGATCAAATATATAGACTTCTATAGCAGAAGTCTATGTATTTGATCGTGTTCTTAATGCAGAGTTTAATTGTATACCATATATGTCAAAACTAGGTACTCATTAGACTCAAAGTTCTCAAAATTGAGATAGTACCTATGACCCCAGTTTACATACAACTCACTACCTCATGATCGGTACACTAACACACATCTTGCTATTTTTTTTTTCTTTTTTCTTTTTGCAGACTAAGAAATCAAAGGCTACAAAGAATCGAAAGCTACAAAGACTGCCTCACAATTTTCCTAATGTCTTAATCTTCATTTTGGCTGCTAAAGTTGGTGGCCTGGGACAAATCTCATGGGTGCTAATAGAGTGATCATCTTTCACCCTCATTGGAACCCTTCGCTTGATATACATATACGCCTTTCTATCCTTATGTTTTATATTACTCTACAAAATGAATGGGTTGGTCAACTTATTTAACGGACCAAAACAGGTTCTGCTAATCAAATTGGGGGGTTAAGATTTCTGATGCTTACATATTTGCCGATCAGACACAGCATGAAACTAGCAGAAAATAGCTCTTACGACATCTGTAATGGGCAAATAGTGAAATTTAAGATGAATATTTCCAAAGAAAATAAAACCTGATCTCTTTTTTTCAGGGTATGTTTATGTAGGTTTACTTAATTTCAAGCCTTTTTATCCAATCTGCTCAAGTTAAATTATAAACGCTATATTTCAAAATATTGAAAAAGAATGGATTTTGATGACCATGTACCACAATTTTATGGTCATTTTCATAATCAGAGTAGTCGGGCGAGCTACTGAAGAAGCCAAATAAATGATCAGTTTCGGTTTGAAAGCTGACACGCAGAGGGGGGGGGGGTTAAGGGAGGGTGGAAAAGCTATGAGCCGGGTAACCAATTCAAGAGAATGAGCCTGCAGCAAGTTAATATTTTGTTGATACAGAAAAACTTGGTGAGCATTTATTTTGTGTTTTCTATAATGCAAATGTAATATGCTTAAAGATTTGCACAACTGATTATTTATTTATTATTAACATTGTTAGGTGATCGAGAGATACAAACTTACTTTTTGAATGCATGTTCTTTGACTTTCCCTACACCTGCTACACCATCTCCGGATACGCTATATCAGGGTAATGTGTGGGAACATTTAACAAAAAATGATTATTTTAGCAAGTTGCACATTGAATACGGGCTTAGCTTATATGTTCTTGGTCTGAACTTTACAGGATACAATCTTAGTGGCAAAACTGTACATTTCTTAGTGGCAAAACTGAGGTTGATCAGCTATTCAGCTTTGAGCCTATGTGAACCTCATTTGAAACCATTCAGGTTTATTTTCAGGTTTATTTTCATTAGTTTTGAACAGCTATTCACAAAAACATGTAAATTGTTGGGCATATTATTTTGAACAGCTACAGCAATGTGTATTCGGATGACAACTTTTCGTATTACAATGTCCTTATTTATAGAAAACTATCTCGCCAAAAAAATGGCCCGCCTGCAACGCGGCAGATTATCGCCAATCTAGTTAAAGTTTATATTAAAACTCAACATATACGGTGCCGTTTTGCACCTGGCTTTTCCCGCCAAAAACTGATCCAAGTGGTGGCCCAGGTACTTAAACTTTTTGCGTAGCCTATCCCGCTTCTTCTAGCCCTCCTCTATCTTTAACATGAGCCACACACTTTTATACCCCCGGATCTCCTTATCTTCTCAAAACTTCCAGGATCATCGACACACAAACACACACCTACAAGAAAAGTATATCGTGATTTCCAGAATCTGCATCTCATTCACAAGTTACCAGGTAAAATTTTATGGTTTTCGGTTTAATTGTATTTAATTTTTCGATGTGTTAAATTCAACTCCTCATGAGTTAACTTTGACATTGTGACATTGCATATTGTTTCTTGAGAATGATGGTTTTGGAAGCTAACCAACGATTCCAGTGGTAAGGTTTCAAAATTTTACTTGATTTTCTTTTTCAATGGCCATATTCATATATGAGATTTGTTATATTAGTTTCTAGGATTTATTTTATGTTGTCGATGATTTTGCACTGCTGTTTGATTTCCAGTATATGGTTTTTGCTACCTAGAAAATTTATGTGATAACTTATTATGCACATGGCTTGCTTGATGAAATGCTTAGTGAACAAAAACATTATATTACGCTATACTTGAGCTATCTTTTGTAATGTTGTTACTTATATGATGATTAATGTAATTTTAAAATGGCAAGTAAGAAATTGGGTTAGTGATGACTAAGCATTTGGTTTTTTTAAGCTTATTTTGCATATATCTTTTATTGTGGAGTTTTATAAATGTGACCAAAGTGTGTTTTGAGGTCTAATAAAATCTACTAACCCAATATAATCAGATGCATACACTAATATAGTTTTTCATAGGCTTTGTAAACACGCATATTCAATGATGTTGGATTTTTTTAAAGGTTACAGCACTGTCGCTTTGGTTAACATTAAGAATACAAGTCTTCAACCATATGAGATTGTTGTTACTAGCGGTGAGCAGACCCTAAAGGTTAGTGCCTGAATAACTTAAAAAACAAAGTTTATGTATTTGATGAAATGGACCAAACACATCGTACATGATGAAATGTTTAACAAAAATTGTGTTTATGTAGTTGTTGGTGTAGGTACCATTTGTCAAAAAATGATGTTAGCAAACACAAATAATGTTTTAACTTTAAAACTTTCTGTGATTGGAGATGATACAGGTACGCATCTTTGATAGAAATATATTGAATATTAATTATATCAAGTGTTGAGAAATACTAATTACCCGAATAATGGTTTGAAACATGCTATTTTGGTTGTGGGGACTGCCCTTTTAACAACACTTTCTTTTTCATAAATTGTTCTCGTGAAATTTTCGTAGGGAAATACTAATCACCCGAAATATGTTTGAGTCATGCATATTATGTGTGAAGACATTTGTATCATTTTTTTTTTCTTTTTGAACAACGAGTTAGTAGTTAGTGATTCGAGCCCACAATGACATCCAATTGGGCAGTATGCAAGCATCGAATCTTTCTCCTTAGGGGATAAACCCCACTCCTGCTTCTATTTTTTTGGGCCCCTGAAGGTACATGGTGAGACTCGAACCTGAGACCTCTCCAAGGATACCTCCCCAAGGTTGCAAAAATTGCAGGTTTTACTAGGGAATAATGGTCTTCGAGATGATGAAGGAAGCAAATATAATCTTAGGATTTGAATCGAATTGGTTGCACCAAGAGGAAGGTTAATTTGAAGGTATTAAAGGTTCTTGCAATCGGACAAAAGGTATCACAACAACTTTTTGGTTTCATTTTTAGGTAACGATTTCATAATATGGATCTAACGTAGGTAGTATTGACTCAGAATACAGCTTGCTCGAAGTACTCTTCTTACACGTGGGGAAACACATGTATGTGCTTTTTTCTAACATTAACTTCTTGAAATCGCATAATAGCAACTATGAGATTTGCATTATTGGGGTCATTATGAGTAACTTATAGGTTTACATGCCATAAAATGGGTTGTTGTTCGGATATATGTGAAAAATTGGTATGAAGAAACTAAATATTGACTTCCTTTTTTAGTAGTACTACAAGCAGTAAATATCATACAATTCAAATGAATAATATGATCCGTTTTAATACGATATGTGTTATGTAATTCGTTAGCGAATAATTGTAAGATTTGCTGATAGAAATGAATAATATTAGAACTGCTTATCTGCATTTTGGTATGGTTAATGTTTTGGAGAAAATGTAATAACAAAGTAGAAAAAAAAACCTAATCATGGATAAATTTGATGTTTTGAAAACGCGGCTTAATGACAGTTCATTTTTGGCAGTCGTGCGTTCATAATAAAGAGACAAGGTTTGAGTTGTAAGTTTACAAGATTTGGTTTAATGATATTTCATTTCTTAAATGATTATAAAAATTTAATTCCCTTTAAACTTGCAGGTGACGGTTAAGAATGAAGACCTGTAGAGATCTCGGACCAAAGGCCAGAAAATACAAGAAAGATTGAGCATGATGATATGATTACAGAAATGGGATTAAAGCATAGAATTAACGGCTTAAGATTCACAGAGGTTAGTCATCTATAATCCCCAATCGTAATTAAGAAAAACGTAAATTACTGCCTATTTTTTTCCACCAGATAGTGCGAGGTCTTAATAGTTATCAATATTTACAAATGGTTATCACAACTGTATTTACTTTTTTTCTGTGCCAGATATGCACTTGAGGTCAAATGTGCTACAAGTTTGAGTTGGCTCAAACTTTTTGGACGCGCGAGCTGGTTGCAATTCAGTTCCGTTCAGTATTGAAAGCATTACAGGGGATGGGTGTACTTCAGGTAGTCACTCTAAGCTATGCCTGAAATTAGTTTATCTTCCGCATAAAACCAAAGCACCACATAAAATGACCCATACAGTTCTCTAGAGTGTAGTTTTTTTAGCCCCAACTGTCATTGAAGTGTGAAAAAAAAATATCATCAACTTCCTATTATGAATATGTTTCGCAATTTTAGTCACTAGAAGAATAAATCAGATTCACAATATGAACATGCTGTTTAAAATTGTGCATAATAATGAGTATTAGAGTTTATATTAAATTTCCTTACATACGTCACTGTTTTACCCACTGTTTTCCCGCCAAATTATGGCCCAACTTCTTAACCTGTCTGCGTGGCCCATATGATCCAAAAAAATGATGTTTTTGCCAGATTCGGTCCATTTATGGTCTAACTAATACTCCCGAACCTTCCACTCATTCATCCATTCCAGATCCGCACACCCTTATAACAGAGACGATGAAGAAGATAATGATAGTAACAAAGAATAACAGAGGTTACAGCAACAAAGGGGTAAAAAATGATGTTTTTGCCAGATTCAGTCCATTTATGGTCTAACTAATACTCCCGAACCTTCCACTCATTCATCCATTCCAGATCCGCACACCCCTATAACAGAGACGATGAAGAAGATAATGATAGTAACAAAGAATAACAGAGGTTACAACAACAAAGGGGTTTGATTTATGAACTTTTTTTTAAAAAAAATTAGGGCTTTATCATAATTTTGGGATTTTGTTAATTTGGAAGTTTCGTTAATTTCTTTTGCAGGTTGAGCTGCTGTTGTTGATGGTTTTAAGGTATTTCTTTTCCGTGTGTATGCTTTTACATATTCAATCAGCTCTAAAGAAGCTCATACATGTAAGTTTCTGAATTTTAGTTAACTCACATTCATACAATTGCTTAGAAGTAGCCTCAGCAAGTGGTTGCATTTTTCCAGGTTTCAAATTCATATTAGAAGCAGCCACGCCATGTAATCGTGAAAATTTTGACGCCTGCGTTGCCATGCTCTTGCCATAAAGCAATACCTGAGAAAAGCCAAATGGAAAGAATGGTGCATTCACAGCTCAAATGAAACTTATAGCTCAATCCTGCGCTTGGGTAAGCCTATAATCAAACGTGACTACAAATATAGTAACGATGCATGATAGTTTAGATGTGTATTTTGAAAGTGATTTTTGCGGCTTTAACTGCCACAATCCAGATAATAAGTTAGTTAAGTGATCATGTGGTTCAAGTTAGGCGCATGGTTAGATAGTTTTACATCTACGTTAATTTACTGAAAATATACTATTTTACATTGTTATTAAATAAGCTGTTTTGCGCATAATTCTGCTGCTTTTCACAACTTTTACATGCTGATTTTCGCAACTTTTAAATGTTAATTTGACACCATTTACATGTTGTTTGGACGGCTGAAAAGCGGGGTCTTCGGGCACAGATTTTACAGCTTCGTCTGCTATTTTAGCATCTTTTTATGCTGCTTTTATGTAGTTTTTTACAGCTTTATATGGAAACGGGGTGTTTGGACACAGATTTTACAACTTCCTATGCTGTTTTTAATAGTTTTTTGTTAATTCTTTTAAACACTCTTGGCATAATGGAAGAACGCTCTTTCCATGCTTGGCCAGGCCTGTTTATATAAGCTGGTCCAGACCCAATATACATGAACGTGTTTTTTAAATATTGGAAGTTTGGAACCAAGTGATTATATAAGTTGGGCCAGGCCCAACATACATGAACACGTTTTCAGAATCTGGCAAGCGCGTCATTGTCCTTCCACAGGTACACATTGAGTCATTGACCACTCATTTGCATAAATTTCACATTTCATGTCCAATATATATGTACAAACATTTTCTTAATACTTTTTTTTTCTTTGCAGACATTTCCTTAATGCTTCAAATATCTGTGATTAACGCCAGCTGACATTTTTGAGTTGCAACAACATGTAACATGGTATTTTCAGTCTTATTGTATCAGTTGTTTCTCATTTCCAAGGGAGAAAAGCCAAATGGGTCAAAAGGTTAATTTGGTGAAAGTTTACTGGGTTGCAAGGTGCATAAGATGTGTTTCGAATATATAAAAGCTATTACATTTAGCAATCCAAAACTATATCATGAGTTATAATTGATACAATAAAAGTAGCGTTAGAATTTGAGTGCTTCTTTTGGTAGCGCTAGAAAAGTAGCGGTTAAAAAAGACTGCAAATGCTAAACAAGCTTATTATCCTAAATGCTAAACATTACAAAATGCTCAAATACGCTCTGGCCGAACACACCCATTATAGACTATCAGATAAGAGGTATAAAGTTTGATTAAGCAATCCCAAATACTCAAAACTATTTGTGTTGTAAGATAAGCAAACCCAAACACTCACAAAACTATTTGTGTGTTGCATCAGTATACAAAAACTAGATAAACAACATTAATAAGTACTATTATTAGTTGATTCTTTGGCGATATTAGGTTCTAATATAGATTAGTCATATATGTAAGCAAAATATTGAATAAATCCTTTGCTGATCTAAAATTAGGTTCCATCTTGATTACATATACAGTTGAGTTTTGATCAAATGCCTTAGGTTCCATCTTTATTAAACAAATAGTTGAACGTTAGTCAAATAAGCAAGCAACAATATATATCACTATAATTGATGAGTAGTTGACTACTCTAACGTGAGCAGCATGTTACTACCCATTTAGCAACATTATAAGTAACACACGTATTGATAGCCAATCTCTATAAACATCATCTAATACACCATGCTGAAATGGGTGTGTTTGGTTGTTGAAATTGGGGCTGAAATGGGTGGGTTTGGGTGATGAAATGGGGGCTGAATGGGTGGGTTTGGGTGCTTTAATTCTGCAGCGACTCTTTTTCAGCTTTCCGCGACTTCCACTCTTTTGTAGCCGATAAAGGTCGAGGTAACTATGGCATTTTCCTATGACGGAAAAAAATGTTCAGCAAAACTCTGCATCAGATCATCTCTCGATGGTATTTTCTATTTCCTGTTCTATTTTCTTTATACATTGAGATGCTGGAAATTGGATGGGTTTGTTACAAATATTTACCTAAATTTTTCTTTTTCATTTTTTTTATATAGATAGCAGTTTGACAAATAAATATGATTATAAAACCTATAGCTTTTACAATGATAATATAATGTTTTGAATAACAGATTTAGAAGGTTGTATGCAATAAATACACTTTACGAGTTTACGCTAATTTCAATCCATTTGACCCATGAAATAACTTTACCCAAATCTATTCATACATAGGATAATGTGTGGAAAACTGAAGGGGGGGGGGGGGGGTTGAATAGTTTTGCGTCTTTTTCGTTTAATAAAAGTTCGCTTTCAAAGAATTGATGGTAATCGTAAAAACCTTTGAAGCTAAAGTATAGATACAAATTAATTCACATATATCACATAGATACTACTTATTTAAAGTGTTGAATAGAAATTATAATTTGATATATCTCACTTAATTATAAGTAAGTATTTACATATGTATATATGTTTTAATAATGAGTAAAGATCATTTGAGGATCAAACTTTTTTTACATACCAAGAGACTAATCTCCACCCTCCATCTTCCCTCCATCTTTATTTGATCTAATGGATGAGATTAATCCCAACAATTTAAAAAACCCACTTTCTTCCTTTTTTTTCAAATATTAATATCTTTCAAACCGTTAATCGTTAAGCGAAAAAAAATATACCGTTACGACGAGCATTTAATTATCTTTCTGTAGATAGGCTAATTGATATATTTTCGACAATTTTTTTTTCGTTTTTTTCATGTTTTTTTTTCGTGGCCGAAAAAATCATATATAATATTACATATAATATCATATATGATATTACATATCATATATGATATGTAATATCATATATGATATGTAATATCATATATGATATTATATGTAAAATCATATATGATATGCAATATCATATATGATTTTTTTTCCGGCCACGAAAAAAAAACGTGAAAAAAACGATTTTTTTTTCGAAAGTATATCAAAGTGCCCGTTTATAGAAAGATAATTAAATGCCCGTCGCGATGGTGTAATTATTTTCGCTTAACGATTAATGGTTTAAGAGATATTTAAATTATAAAAAATTGGTGAAATAATAAAATGCTTTTAATCTCAACCATTGATTTCCTTTTTAGATGGATGGTGGGGATGAGTCCCTTGGTATGTGAGGAATGTTTGGTTTGTAGAATAACTCGACTCTTTAATAATTGTATATACTTATATTTTACTAATGTATAATTAATGTTCTAAATGGAATCTAGTTTGATCTTTATGTGAAATCAATATATGCACAACACACAATTATAAAAATGTACGAGAAGCAAGTAAGTAAGCAAGTAAAGAATGAGAGATGGAAAGATCAAACCGAAAAACAAAGGATTTATAGTGGTTCGGCTACAAGGACACCTTCCTTGCCCTACTCCACTCCCCGAGCACCGAACTCGAGAGTTTTCTTCACTAAGTCAATAACCTCCCTTATGGCGGAGAAAACCGTACACACCAAAAGCTTACACCAATTAATGACGCAAAGCAAAATGTCGAGTTCTAATCGTAGCTAGAACCAATCTCACACCAAATATCACACCACACCTTCTTCACACCTTTTACTTCTTCTATACTTCTTCACACCACAAGTATCTTCACGCCTTCACAAAATACTTCACGACTTCAATGTCTTGCAACTTCACAACTTCAAAGCACTAACGTCTTCACAACTTCAAACCAATAATGTCTTCACACCTTCAAGCCACTAGTGTCTTCACAACTTCAATCTACTAATGTCTTCTAGTCTTCTCCACTTGGAAGCTTCAATTACTACACTACTAGTCACTCTTGCTACTATCTCCTATCTCCACTCCTATCCAACACTACTTCTTCACTTCAAGTTCCACTTCACACTTACAACAATTCTAGATTCTACAACTAAATCTAGCTAACTAATACATACACCTTATTCACCAAAATATGAAAGATCAACAAGATGAAACAAACAAACAACTTAGATAGCAAGATGATACTAAGTTGTAATACTTCTAATAGAAGTATTCTTCTCTTTGCACTTGAGTGTTGAGGCTTGAATCACTTTGAAACAAAGATCAAAGTATATAAGATCAAAGGATTTTTAGAGGATGGAAAAGGATGTTTAGATCAGAAAGTTTATAGTGCAAAAAGGTGAGAAAAATATGTGGAATGATCCAATATTTATAGGGCCAGAAAATACTGTTCTGGAGCGTGCCGGTCCCCTTAATTAGGGGGCGGTCCCCTTAATGATTAAGGGGGCCGCCTAGTAAAATTAAGGGGGCCGCCCTCCTGAACGTTGTATTTTCTTGTCCTTTTGTGAGGGAAATTTTTCTGGATTAGATTTGCCATTTTTGGTTGAAAATTTGAATTCACAAATTTGTAATGATTTAAACATATTCTTTTAATGCCAAAAATGTTTTACAAAAGTTATAAAATGTTTTGTGACATTTTATAAATATCTAGTGATTAACAAAAGTGTTTCTTTGATCTTATACTACATTAGACACTTTGTTTATTCATACCTTAAGTGATTAATTGGTAAAGATGAATATTTACTACTAAATACTTGTTTATGTCATAATCTTTGGTTTGATGAGTTTAGGTTTTGTGATTATCAAAACATAGAGATATCGAAAGATATGAATAACGTTTTTAGTCATATATTTATATAAACAATCTCCCCCTTTTTGATGATTACAAAACTTAAACTCATTAAATCCAAAAATTAATTTTTAGACAAGTATTTAGTGAGTTTATATTCACTTCTCCCCCTTTTTTGTAAAATCAAAAAGGTTTAAGCCAATAGAAAGGAAGCTCCCCCTTGATGTATGCTCCCCTTCGTTTGAGGGCACCAAGGGTTCGAGAATTGGAATTCTTGCAAGAAAAATATTAGAAGAACAAGCATGGCATAAGCAAACACATATATCATAATACCAACAATTAATAAGCATGGCAAAAGATAATAAGGAACACATATTAAGTCATTCATTGATAGAAAATGATTATGTCAACCCATAATCATTGTTACAAAAGCCATAAATATAGAATACTAAGACTAAGTATAGCATCCTATTGTGCTAACAAGGAGTGTCACCAAACTTTCTTGAATCCCAAAATGGTTGAAGAGTTTTATTTGAAAATGAGAAACATAAGCATATAAAATGCTTGGTGGTTTAGTGGAGACAAACTTTTGGTTGCATGGATGTTGGTGAGTTTGGAGATGTGGAACTTGTAGGTCGTGGATTAGAAGTAGGATTTGTTGATTGAGGGTTTTGATGTTGTTCAAGTGATGGTGTTTGTTGAGATCTTGTAAGAAGATACTCAATCTAAGTGAAGTGCTCATTCAAAGCAATGGTTTGTTGTTGAAGAAAGATGCAACAAGGGCAATTGTTGACATGCTTCTCAACTTGGTTGATGTTGTGTGGTGATGATGGTGAGCTTGATTGGGGTGGATCCAAACTGCGTTGAGCAAGATGTAATGCTAAAAGAGCACTAAGCTCATGAGCCTCTTTTAGCTCCTCAACAAACTTCAAGTGTTCGGAGGAAGGTGATGATGGTGGAACATGATGGTTATCTTGGGTGAATGTTTGAACATGCAACATAGGAATGGCAAATGAAGTTGTAGGATGTGGTGGTGGTACTCTTGGTGGTGGAGACATGGTTGAGCTTGGGTAGTCATGAAAACATGAAATGGGTGGAAGAGGTTCTCCATGAGTGAGTGGTGTTTCTGTTGAATGAGCAACATGTGAAGTATTGATTGAGAGATTGGGATTGTTGTTTTGGGATTGAGCATGCTCATCATAAGAAGAAACATGAATGAGGGAATGAGTGGGTGATAGGTTGTGAGATGAGTCATTATTGTGGGTTTGAGGTTTAGTAGTTGGTTGACTTGGAACAACATCACTTGAGTTATGACAAGAATCAAGTTTCCTCCTCCAAACGGGTTTGACGGAGATCCTTGCGGTTCTTGAAATCTTAGGTTTTTGTTTGTTGGGAGATGACATATTTGGGTGTGATGGCATTAATGATGGGAAGAGGGTATTTATAGTGTATGAGAAATGTGGTATAGGAAGGTAAATTTTGAGGGATAGCATGGGACAAAATATGTTTGTGAATTTTGGGAAGTATAGGCTGAAATGGGTCAAAAAGTGATAAAAAAAAAATAGTATTCCCGACCATCAGATGGCCGGTCCCCTTAATTAGGGGCCGGTCCCTTTAATCATTAAGGGGGCCGCCTTATATAATTTAGGGGGCCGCCCATCTGGTGATTCCCAGAATGCCAGAAATGGGTTTTTGGTAGAAAATTTTCAAAAAGGTTGTGTTTTTGGATTTGGATTCAAGTAAGTTCAACTCTTTGAGGCAATATAGGGCATACTATTCATGAGTGTAGAGAGTGATATAGAAATAATTAAATTAGATAATTAATTTCTAATAATCATGCTATCTATTAATTTATCAATTAAGATATGCAACTATGGAGGCAATAAGGCAAATAAGTTGAATGTGTAACTATATGAAGATGATAACATGTAGTCTAGTGCAAACATATTGATGATAGTTAACAAGTAACAAGTAGGAAGATATGATTATATGGACTTAAAGACTTGTTACAAACAAGATCCATATGGACAAGCCATGATTCTCATGAAATGATTTGATTAAATTGTGAATGTCATTTCCATAGAAGTGTATGACACATGTGAGATAATCAAATGTGTTTTAAGCAAAACGTTTTTAGTTTTATTCAACAATGTTTTGAAATAAATTCAAGTGTGCATTGCAATAAAATGAATTGAACTTTGTTTCATAACATGTAATAAAAAATTTCAATCTTGTTTTCGATTAAAATAAGGTTATGAAAAATTTTAGTAAAGCAAATTGTTTGAAGAAAAATAATATAGATATTTTTAAAAGATTTTTATTCAAAGAGAGAGAAGTTTTAAACAATATGTTTTGATCATGATAACAAGAAATTGCAAGTGAAGGATTTGAAATGGAAACTTATCATGCTCAAGAGAATCAATTAAGCCCATTGTCACACATAATCATCTCTAATGACACCTAAAGATATGAAAGAGAGATGGTAGATATATATGATCTAAATGCAATGAGATAGAAAGAAACAAAGAAAATTATTTATGGATACAAGATAGACATGTGTGTGTGTGTGTGTGTATATATATATATATATATATATATATATATATATATATATATATATATATATATATATATACATTATATATAACAGGAGGCATTTGAATAAAATGCCACCTCATTGCCCAGTAATTCAATTTCTGCCATGTCATCAGCCATGTAATCACATTGTCGCCATGTAAGCAATTTTTCTGTTTTTTATAATTATTTTCATCACCTTAAAGTCCACCTAAGCAAGGATTAAATCAAATAAAATTAACTAGGATTAAAGTAAATAAAATTCGGATTAATTATTTTAAAAATTGAGGATAGTGAGGTTCGAACTTGAGTTTTTCATATGGTGTGCAAACGTCTCAACCAATGGAGCCACTCCATAAGTTGTGATCAAAAACCCAAAACAAAATTTATATCTTATAATAATACCTCAATGATCTTTTATACAATCTCACATTTTATTCATTAACCCTAATATAATGTATTTACGTAATACATGTCTCTGTCATTATTCCAAAACCTTTTTAGGGTTTTAACAATGGCTTTTTTTTCTCAACACCCTAATATGTTCAAGTACATTAACTAAGAATGTCATAATATGTTTGTTTTAACTAATTGCTTTTCATCTTTTAATCTGCAGGACGGGAAACACAATAATATGTGTTTTCAATTTCATATATGTTGTTCTGGAATCTGTTAGGATCTATTAAACTCACTCACGTATGTTTTCAATTTAATATCTGTTGTTCATTGGTGATTTGCACATGTATGACTTACATTCTTATTTGCTGTAGGTTGTATTCGATTTTGTTTGGCAGATAAATGATGATCAAAAGGTTAATTAGTCTCTCATTAATCACATCTACAAGATGATACTCCCTCTCATCTAGCACTTCTCCACTTCCTTTTTTCCTCATGACACAGGTTTCATTCTTACTTTCTATAAAATATAGTGTAATAAACTAATATATTGGCTTATTGTTAGTTTAAAAAGTTTTTATATGATGTGTTTCATGATGTAGATATATAGAAAAAGATAGAGTAGATACAAACATGAAGATGATGATGTCAGAATTATTCGATTTTAAAGGTAAGATTTTTCTTAAATCTTTTGTCAATGAATATCCTTCATTTAACTTTTAAGTTTATAACAGTAAGATATAGGTTTTATAATTGAAATACTAATAACTCGCGTAGCAAAATGGTATGTTTATAACATGCAGCTGATCCAACATGCCGTCGTCTTCAGGTTCTTTTCATTGGGTTGTCATGTGTTAGTGCACCCTTTTTGGTGTTTCTTTTGTGGTTGGTTATATTAGTTTAGTGTTTATGTTTTTGTTACTCAAGAGTATTTGATTTATAGTTCGTGTTGTCTTTGTAGTGGTTAATAAAATGCCAGAACCAGAAGATATGAAGATAGGTGAAGACTTGAAGCTAGAGTTTGGAGATTTGAAGATAAACGAATGAAAATTGAAGAACTAGCATTTTTTTAGTTGTCAGGTGTTCATTAATATCTTCATGGCTAACTTTAGTGAGTGACCGCTCATGCTAAAGAAAAAAGAATAATGTTTGACTGCATTAGTTTTACTTTTTCTGATTCATGTAACCAATTATTAAATAAGTTTCATGTTATATGATGTTGATACAATGATCTTTACAGTATCTCTGATGTGAGACTTTTTACATCATTTGTTGTTTTTTAATCTACAGCTGGTAACACTATTCTCCCAATGTTTTGGGTAGGTCTCGGGTGACACTCGCGATTGATGATGGATCTGGAAGCATACTAGCCAGTAGCCACTATCCGGTACATCCATACCTGATGTGGAGATATTTATAGCGTTCAATTCACTAGGGCTCAAAACACATGATTTTAAGAAATTTACGAGTAGTGCACTACCCATTTGGGTACTAAAAATTCAATCTGTGTGTTCAACACTATTATCTTTTAAGAAATTCACTAGGGTGCAAAAACGCGGGATTTTAATAAAGTGGTGTTGTTCACTTCACTATTATATACTGCATGACCTTTTTAAAAAACTTTTATTATGTATGTATGTATGTAAATATATATATGTATGTATATATATATATATTTAATAAAGTGGTGTATGCAAATAACTTTTTAATTATGCTCATTTATGTATTAGGAGGCATTTATGTACGTAGTATTAATCTTTCTATTAATTATTGTATAGGAAATACATATTGATTTTACGAAAGTATCAACAACAATGAAAGGGGCTGCATTTTCTGAAATAATTCCATGGGATTTGTGCGTAGAAATTCAGTGGCCACTAGATGATGATGAAAATATTGAAACAGAAAATGATATATTGCCCCGTGATTCAACTGTAACTGATGTAGAACCTTCAGTTTCTAATGAAGATGAGTCTCCTCTTCTCGAAAGGTCATCACTTGATGCCCCATAAGTTGCATTGGTTTGTACTATATAGATACACTTTTTAAGTTGTATTGTTGTTAGTATCCAAATTATTTCTGAATGGAGTAAAACATGAGACTAATGAATGCTATTGTTGATGCACTTGTCCAGAAAAGAAGTTCGAACAAGCAAGAATTTATCAACTTAGTCGAGTTGCATGGCGTTATTAAATGCAGTCCACCAAGTATGCACTTGATTTGAGGGCTATAAAACGTGCACAGATGGAATTGGTGATAATGAAGCACAAGGAAGAAGCTGGGCAGGCAACTATTTAATGTACAAAGTCAAGCTTCACAAATTTTTGAAGGTATTCCTTTGATCAGTGGTATAATCTTTTAAAGGTACAAAATGTGATGGTTGTGCAGGTTGGGTGATGAGCGGACTGTCAACACTTTAACCTTTTTGAATGTAGGGTAATGCACGGCAAGTCAGGTAACAGGTTAAAAAGAATCATTTTCAGGGCCAAGTATGCAAGGTCAGGGGTTGGTCGGTCGAAACGGGTTATATGTTGAATTTTCGTCTTCCCTAACTTACAAAATGCTATCGTCTTTAGAATATTCGAAAACAATGGACGATATGTTGCGCTAATGTGCAGTGATCAAAGCCGGTTAGTTTACTATTTGGTTCTCAGAAAGAGATCCGGAAAGCACGTTTTTTATTTTCTCAAGTCGCAATTTCAGGTCAGCATTTGAGCGTTGTCCAACATATATTGCAAACATATAAACTCAGTATCAGAAATCGATGGTTTGAATAATTTTGTTGCAACGTGTTATGTGCAATTTTCGTATTTTTTAAAATTGTATTGCATTTTTGTAGTTTATATCAAGTGTTATTGATGTAATTTTAACTAACCAATATTGTTGTTAATTTTTAATAGATTTCACGAGTTGGGTTTGAATTAAAGATTGATGTGATCAAATACAAAACTGTTGTTAACAATTCAAAAGAATTTGAATAAAGTTCATACTTTTTGTAGTATACATGTTAAATGGGTGAAACTACCCACTTTGGCGCGTTACCTGTTGTACATACATTTCACCCTCAGTGAACAAACCTGCTTATATGCATATTTCCAGAAGTAAACGAGGGGATGTTTAGGATTGATTTCAAGTGTTTGTTTACTCTAAAATAAGCACGTAACCATCCCTATCCAAACACTTAATGATGTGGTCACTTGGAAGAATACTTAACACACCTGAACCGACGCCTGTCAAGATTGAGTAAGCTTTCTTAATCCTAATCGTACACATTTCCTAAAGTATGATTGTTAGCCTCGCTATTTTATTAAGATAACATCACACACGTGAATTGAACTAGATATGTAATTAGTTGTGCCCGCATGGACTACTATTGTACAAGTAGGATAGACATATTGTAATGAGCCTATAAATACCCCTCATGACTCTTCATGAGGGGTGTGGGAAATTGTGTATCTTTCATTTGTCATTAATATTAACCTTTTTCTTCACACTCTCTCTACTTTATCTCTCTAAAACCAAACATGGAATTCATATACTTTGATCAACCTCGACCTCCCGAATCACATAAAAATCATTACTTTTCGGTCCTACAAGTGGTATCAATCGCCTAACAATGATTTAGGAGTGTTTTTATCAAGTTTTTTGTTAAAAAATTGCATTTTTCATTCATTTATGCACTTTTTCTTCAAAAAGTTTTGATTTTTACGTGGTTTTAGTGTTAAAGTTGTTGTTTTTATTGAAGTTTTAGTGATTCTAAGTGTTTTGGGAAAGATTTGATCAATAGAAACAAGTGGAAAAAGTGGTTTTAGTTGAAAAAATCGGATTTTTCACGTTTCTGGTCATCTTACGCGTAACTTGGGTGAATAGTACAATTTCTTAGCTGTCTACAGTACTGTTTACGCATAAGATTAAGTCAAAACCCCTTTCCTACGCTTAAGTTTAGTCAAAACCCTCTTCTTACGCATAAGTTCACTTTCTTACGCATAAGATTGAGATCCTACGCTTAAAATCCTACGCTTAAGTCTGTTCCTACGCATAAGATTGGATTCTACGCCTAAGATTGGATTCTACGCATAAGATTCTACGCAAAAGATTGGTTTCTACGCAAAAGATTGGATTCTACGCATAAGATCATACGCAGAAGTTCCTACGCAGAAGTTGTACTCAGTACTTCCCTGACTTGGATAAGTTTGTGGAATACTTCGACTTGGGATATCTTTCAAGCTTGGATAAGTTTGAGAGATCTGTTTGGTTGAAAAACCTTACGCGTAACATTCTTACGCATAAACTCTAAGTTTACGCGTAAAATCAAAGTCTACGCATAAACAATATTGTTTACGCATAACATAGATCTTACGCATAACTTAAAGGTTACGCATAACATCTTACGCGTAAGATTATTCACTGTTTACGCATAAGTTCAGGTTTACGCGTAAGTTTTTGACTTTTGACAACCAAACTTCAAACGGCCATAACTTTTGAACCGTAACTCCGTTTTCGACGAATCAGCTGTCAAAACGACCGTGAAACAGAGAAGAAGGACACGTTGAATCAATTTATTCATTCAACCCAAGTTTTGAGGCCTAAAAACGCTCCGAGAAGAAGTAATTGAGGTTTTAAGGTTTCAGATCAAATTTTTCACCATAAAAACTTGCATCAACTTACACTAAACACAACTCCTACTTCGTTGAATCGATCCAAGAATCAACTTTATCAATCTACACTTCATCAATGGCAACTCAGCAAGATATTCATGCAGCCGGTGCGGAAAACCGACCTCCAATGCTTGAAAAAGGTGGATATCTCCCATGCACAAGCCGCATGCTTCGTTACATCAAAACAAAGCCTGATGGTAAATTAATGATCAACTCCATTACAAATGGTCCATTTATGCCAAGACAAGTTCAAATTGAAGGCAATCCAAATACAACACCTCCTACTCAACCATTTGTGCGTGAACAAACAGAAGCAGATTACACAGAGGAAGACAAGAAGCAGATCGCCGCTAATGATATGGCAATGCATTTAATCCAACTTAGATTACCACGGGAGATCTTTGCTGCCATCGACAGTTGTGAAACTGCTTATGCTATGTGGGAACGTGTTAGAAGGATATGTCATGGAACAGAGATTGGACAACAAGACGTTGAGAACAAACTTCTTACTGAATGGGAGAACTTTACATCCACTAAAGGTGAACAGATTGAATCCTACTACACAAGGTTTTGCACTTTGATGACTGAGTTAATCAGAAACAAGTTGACACCTCGAACAATTGCAACAAACATCAAATTCATCAATAACCTTCCAGAAGAATGGGGTCGTTATGTTACAATTGTCAATCAAACAAAGAATAATACAAAAGTGCTAAACAAATATTAATTTTGGATGAGCATTTTGGTATAATGAGTGGTATTTTGGTATATCAATTTTCACGGGGATACATTATTCACGGCTAGAATTGTTTCGTTCAACAAAAATGACTACGGGGTTTTTGTACGGTATTATCGATTTGATTTTGAAGTGGCGTTTCAAAAAGTGTACTTATTTATCTCAAAGTCAAGGGGTGGTCGGATGCACGACTTTTGAAGATAACTTGTCTGCGCAAATTAAAAAATTCAGTCTTGACAATCTAGTTATTACTGATGTAAGGAGTTACGTTGTAGTGCTCACAGTATAACTATCACTTTAAGGAGTTACGTTGTAGTACTCAGTGTCACGCGAAGCAGTGGATTGTTCAAGCGGCGAATATTTCGTGCAACCTCATACTTAAAGGAGTTACATTGTAGTGCTCAGTATAGGTATTAAGTCACATCTATCGTACAAGCATTAAGTCACAAGATGGGATGATTACTTCTTTTTCAAGCTGGTCATATCGGGCTGTCTCCATGTGTGGTCATTACTATTAGCCGGTGAATTCAAAGGAGGTTTGATTACAGGTTGATTTGAGAGACAAGTATTGAGAGTATTTTTGCGACATATACTCACAAATTATGCTTACACGGTCTATCTATATTGCATCAGAAGTGTAAAGTACGGGTAATTATGGCATGTACACAAAATAGTATGATGATTTAGACAAATCGCAACCATCAGGAGGGAGAAGAACATGCCAAAAGAAGTAGTGTTTCATCTCTAGTACGTTGGTTGTTCGAGGGAATTGTGCTTACACTAGAACCGAAAGAAGTACTAATGATGTGTACATCGGAGCGTATTACCAACCTTCTGTGCAATACTATGTGAGTTATATTGTCATGATGCTCCCTGAACGACAACCATGCGCCTACACTTTTGAATCTACTTTATCCACTGCGTGATGAAAAGAGAGTTGTCGGTTCAGGAGGGAGCAGGAAAAAGAATAAAGGCTCACTAGTTAGGAGGGAGTAATAACCTAACTAGACCATTACAGTTGGAGTTCAGAGCTACAAAGACCTTTGTCGTCAGTGTCAAAGATCATACGCCGAGATCGTCGGAAGAGAGAACTTCAAGTCTGCCTCAGTATCTAGACTACAGAGACTCTGCGCTTCAACAACGTCAACATAGTTTACTATTGTTGTAATTTTACATTGTTAATGTATTTATAGGTCTCATTGTAACCATTCACGTGTGACGATATCTTGGAGGGAGATTGTTAGCCTCGCTATTTTATTAAGATAACGTCACACACGTGAATTGGACTAGATATGTAATTAGTTGTGCCCGCAGGGACTACTATTGTACAAGTAGGATAGACATATTGTAATGAGCCTATGAATACCCCTCATGACTCTCCATGAGGGGTGTGAGAAATTGTGTATCTTTCATTTGTCATTAATATTAACCTTTTTCTTCACCATCTCTCTACTTTATCTCTCTAAAACCAAACATGGAATTCATATACTTTGATCAACCTCGACCTCCCGAATCACATAAAAATCATTACTTTTCGGTCCTACAATGATAATATAAAATTGTAGAATTGCCTACTTGATATTAAAAATCAGAATAACATGTCATTATAAGATGTGTATAAGCTGTGAATAAGCTATGTATTGCTTGCTCCACATGGTCGTTTGCTTATGTAATTGTATTTTGATCAGTCGTTTAGGTAGTTTGCTTAGTGTTGTCAACATACTGGTGTCTTCTTATAATTCAATTTTTATTTTTATTGTTGTACTTTATGCCAGTGTGTGCTGATTTGGTCGTGGTTCCAAGGACAAGAAGTTGCTGGTCAAGGGACCAGTGAAAATGACACCCAAGGTTCTTATATCACAACCATGAAGTTTCCCTATGGTAAAGGTAATTATCATTCATTGTGTCGATTTAGGTTGAAGTATGTTATGTACTAATACCCCATCTCATCACTGTTTACTTATGATAGGACAATATATACGGTGGAATTTTTAGGGGGTGCTTGGTGGGAGGTTAAAGGGGGTGATGAATGGGTAAGGTATTCGAAAGGGCCCACATTTCTTAATATATGGTGCTTGGTAAAGGGGTGCAAAGGGATTGATTACCCCAAAGTGGGTAATCAACCATTATAGAGTAAATTGGGGGGGGGGGGGGGTAAGGTATTGATTACCCACCTCACTCATTCCTTTGCATTCCTTTTCCATTTCCCTTTCCCCACTTTGAACCAAGCGGACCCTTAGTTTTTGTTTGTTTGAAATGCATCTGTTTGTTCTATTTAGTTGAATGTTAAGGTGCTAATATTGATAAAGTTAGTAATAACAATTGATTTGGTTTGTGGGTGGGCAACTTGACTTTTATAATGCCTTTGTTAGTGTTTGCGACCACTTGGGTCTATACAACTTATCACTTTCAAAATGGGTGTGTTTTATATGTGAAAATGGGTCAGGCTGAATTGAAACACTTTACTATGAGCTTTTTTTTATTTTTTATTTTTATTTTTTTTTTTTTTTTTTTTACTTCTAGAAACAGTTAGTATTTTAAATATGATAAAAAAAAGACTAATTTTTCGAGTGGTCGATACACATTTGTCATATTTGAGGCATCACGATCTAAATCAGCCCAACCAAACTTGCCACTTCTAACACTAAAAAAGTTAACTACTGTTTAGGAACTAATATAATTCTGACCCGGTTGTTTATGGATATTGAGTTTCAAGATACTAGAAACAACCTTATCAGTAAGACTCAAGCAACCGCTAAGATTCACCTTGGTAAAACCATCCTCACTCTTCTGAATGAGTGATGTGAACCCAATATATGTTTCTTCATAATATACTTTTTCTCCAAACCCTAATTTTATTTGTTCCTCAGCCTTTTTTCCCCTCAATTCTCTCACGATCTTCTTTTTGTGTGTGCAGGATTGAGAATACCAGGTGTTCTTTGGAAGTAGCATGGTGAGTTTGCTCATGAGGTTTTTTTTTTTTAAATTTTACTGTGATCATATAAATAACAAGAAAACACAACGTACATCATATATCAAACAAAGACGGGTTATCCTATATCAGTTGAACCATTCATATAATGAGATTTTCATTAATGATGTAATTTTTTTAGTTATTTTACCCACTGATCACTTGAATAATCCGAGTTTTCACACATTGCCTATGCTTTTGCCACCATGTTATTCTTTTATTTGGTTCAACTGATGAGATTTATTTTTGTTAAAGATTTGGATTACATCATAATATGCTCTTACATGTAGTTCTATTGTATGAACAAATACATTGTTTCCTTTAATTTGCAGAAATGTAGTTCTATTGTCTGAACAAATAGATTGCTTCCTTTAATTTGCAGAAATACATGGCTGTTTTTTACATATCAGACTTCCAATATGGGCTAAGGGCTGTGGTAAAGGTTGGTTATGGAGCCAAAGTGGCTGTTTTTTTCAAAGAAACAACGTGGTAGACATACCAAGGATAATCGAGTATCGTCTCCAAGCTCATTTAATTACAGTATGTAATGTGGGTATGTAAATGATATCCAGCTTTAGGAGGATCGGAACTTATCATTCTAAAATCTAGAACCATAAAATGACAAGTAAGGTAGAACGAAACTGAGGCATAGGTACATATATGCAGCTACGTTTAGGATATTTGTATTCTTGACTCTGTTATTATATTTTACATTAAAGAAAACCCATTATTCTAATGGTAAGGTAGGCCAGTTCCCTCATTTTTAAACAATTTCTGTTGGATTTTTTTATACCAACAAGTGATCCACTTAAGGTAAGCTTTAATATAATGTTGATATTTTATGTAGCTGAGAGCCTAAGAGTTTGTGATTGTCTAAATTAGACGAGGTATTGTCATTTAAGCATTTTCTGATTATCTATTTTCTTGGCTGATCTAACTCGGCATGCACTTTTCATTATACCAGTTTAAATAGGCAGTCCCAAATGCCTTTGCAACTTTTGATACATTGTATGACGACTAATTGGTGATGCGTTTGTTTTTATCAGGTTGCGATGGAAACTGTAAATAAGCCTAGAAATATCAGCTTCTATCGACTAATTAATTTTCTTATTGAAAATGGCTGTTAGGAATCATGCTCCCGCTGAGATTGCCTCTGGTATTAAACGGGCGTCGACCCATTCCCAGGTTGCTAATCATTTGAATAATATACTAAGCCGTCCGATTACTAATAGTAAGATGCCTACTTTAAATTCCCATATATGTCATATAGCTGATAATTTATATCTGAATAGCCTTTTCCATTCCATTATTTTGGTTACTGCAGTTTTGTTGTTTTTTTAATTATTGCTTATTTCTTAATTTTCTCTAACTTCCACATATGCAGTTCACGGGGAACCTATTGCATATGATGTTTAGGTTTCTGTATATATTGTTGAGATCTCACCTCAACAAATGAGAGGTAGCCTATGATCCGTGAACCAGGTCTGTCATGATGCGTTTTTGATCTTCGGTAATATTTGATCAATTATCTTCTATTGTATTCATGTGAAGTGGTGTAGCATAACTTACCATTAATTTCTCTTTTTTTTTAGTTATAGAGATACTACTTATGTTCGTTTTGGGACTTTTTCTTCCATAGATAGCACTCGCAGTAGTCTGTGAGGTTTAATGTAGAAAGTTTAATTACGAGCCATTTACTGATAGTGTAGTTTGTTTTTAAAACATAAACTATGTCCATTTATGGATTAACTAAGTACAAGCTCATCGTCTTCAAAATTACCCATTTAGGAGTACAAGTACATGGTTCAGAATCTCCAAATCTACCTTAAACCAGTAAATGATAGCAAATTGACAAAATTTTGGTTTATCTTCCTATTTTGGTTTTTTATGAACTTATGTACTTCTAAGTTTCGAGATAATGTTAACCATGTATCTCGACAGGCCAAATCTTACTGATCTGGTGAGTTTTCAGGCACAGCAGGTTGTTATCCCATTTTTTAGGATGGTATATTTGCAGACCCAAACCAAATCACCGCTGAATAATATCTGGACAAACCGTCCATAGCCAAAGGTAATTCCACATTTACATTTTCACATTCCATTATACTGATTTTAGCCGGTCATTACTATTACTGCTACACTTTTTTAATGCAAAATTTTAAATAGGAGATGACATATTTAAACGAGCTTTGGAATATCCGGCAAGACAGATAGCTACAAATGACGGTATTAATGGAAGCGTTGTTCGAGAGAAGGTGTGCCATCCATTATAGCTTCTAATTTGTGGCATATGAATTGACTTAATACCATTATAGGACAAGAAGTAAAATGGCCAAAAAAAGGTCCCATATTTAAAATTTCACGAAGTGTCATATCAATGAGAGATCTTTTTTTAAAATGTTGTTGTGATACTTGGCCTTTTGAATCATCTACTCGAAACAGGGAAATTCCTCCATCGTTCCGTCATTGTGAACAACAAAAAAGCTTATCTATTGACAGCAAAAAAGGTATGTGGTTTCATATATTTTGGGCCTATGAATTTGTAGAATATTCAAGATGTGATTCGTTTTTGCATGTGCCAAAATGAGTTTGCATTATAAAAATTGGGGTTTAATTAAGTTGGCATGTGATGGGTATGGGTTAATATTTTTTTATTATTTGGTGTATAAGAGGCCACCTGTTACTAAGGCCAATAGAAATAACAAGCTGCAAATGTGGACTGTAATGTGAATGTTGGCCAAAATTTAATTTTATGCTCTAGACATAGAGTCTCATTAAATGTTTATTTCAAATATATAGAGTAATATTATAATAATGTTGTTTTGTAATTAAAATAATAACCACTATGTTTTTTTTGGTTGTAGATTTTTTACTCCGAGGATCATAGCAAGGGTGCGTCGACTATTCGAAGGGTAGCCAGACTTAACATTGGGTTTCAATACCTATCAGCATACTTTATTTTGTTCACCTTAATGAGGTTGATTCTTTGCTTTCTTTGTATATATGAGTGAGTGATCACTTCACTGCCTTCTATTCCTATATTTCATATTTTTAGGACTTTAACCATGCATTAGGTAGACTAATTGTAAATGCAGTGGCGACGTGGATGGAGTTATACGGGTCACATGCTCAAGGTACAATGTAAATAAGATGAAGCTTCCTATCCTATAGAGACTTTGTGGTTACAATGGTACCATGAAAATGAGGTATATAATAAGTAGATTTTTTATACATGGATCACATGATTTAATGACATAACATACTAACAAACTAATGGATGTAATAAAATGTGAATGTGATCTGGCATGCTTGCTTATTGACGATTACTAGGTTCACGTATGTTGTGGAAAGCATGACTGATAACTTAAAGCCCACTAAAGTTGAGTCAATGGATGGTCGTCAATGTCGTCTTAGATGGTAAGTTGATGCCACTGTTGGTTAAAGGGATTTCGAGAATGCCAAGCCTAATGGTGTTCATGGACTATGTGAGCATTGGTTAGTAGAATGTTCAAAAAGGTCAATGTTCCCTTTAACTTGTCAAGTGCTTATTTTTATGAACTTATGTACTTCTAAGTTTCTAATTATTAGAGTAAAAAAATTATTGGGTTGGGTACCAGTATAAGAAGGGTTCGTTTCAGATTTTGACGCGTTGGCTATATCTAGGGTCACAAGTTACAAATCTTCGGCAGTTTCGATGTACGAAAAAAGCGGTAAAGAGTCAAAAGGTACCGTATAATGAGCATTGTTTAAAATGAAGTTTTACCAAACAAAAAAAAGAGAGACGGCGATCCTTTTTCTTAAAAAGCTATTTGTATTTCTATTGTTTAATGAAAAGTTTATTACATGTGATTTTCCTTAAAGGAAAACTATAACTAAACTATGCACTCTTAACAAGTAATAGTTTCAGGACAGAGATTGGATTTGCTTCGTAGAAATTTGAAAGTGGCAACCCCTTGAGGCATGTAAACATTTTGTGTGTACTAGCGTGAAGTATTATTGTATTAATGCATTAAGTAAGTATTTTTTAGGAAAATATTGATGAAGTGCAAAATGTCATCTCTCATAGTAATCTTTTATGCAATGATTTTAATGGAACATGGTGAAGATATTTTAGTCCAAATTAGCCAAACAGCTTTGATGTAATATAATTGCTATGTATGTTTTCTTTTTATATTTTTATAAGCTTCCATGGGCCTGATCTAAATATTTATTTGTGCAGAATTGATGACGAATTAGGAAAACAAAAGTTGATCAAGTTCCAACTCCTGAAATACATATGCAGATTTATTTGAGATATATTCAACAAATGTATCTTAATGCAATGTACGGTGTTTTTCGAGCGACTAATGGATCACTTGATTCCATTTAAATTAATCTTCAACCAATACAATATAGTTTTACATGTCAAACATTTTTGCCATTATTCATTATTTATTTACTTGCAAATAACTTTTGTTATATCTAAGATTGTTTATCAGTTAAGAAAACTTTATTTTTGTACTTTATTTTTATCTTTGAACAAGTGTTGATTGTAAGGAGTTTATAATAAAATATTCATCTTCATGGTTGTATACGTATTTTAAAATTTAGTCTATTTTTTTTTTCTTTCTTTTTTAATCTTTCAACAAATGATCAATTTCCGCTATTTATTTTTTTAGCACATAATGTTCATGGGTCAATAAACCAAATTTATCATTCACTTACAAACAACAATAACAACTTTTAACACCTTCTTTCGCTATAGAAAAATATGCCAACGATATTTATGGGCGGGCTTTGAAGACTAGTGTATATATATATATATATATATATATATATATATATATATATATATATATATATATATATATATATATATATATATATATAAAGAACATCATAATATCAATTTACTAACAAGTCTCAATTATAATACATCTATTAATGCAACTAGTAGGATCATATAGCTTAAGTGGAAAGAATTCTACTATAAATCATAGAAGATTAAGAAAAATGATAATAGACTAAGCAACAAGAAGGTTAATAATGCTAATATCATATATGCATATATTAGTATTAATGATCTAAAAGTATGGCAACTTGTAAGTTAAATCAAATTCACATACCAATTAAAGCATTCTTAAATATAATGTAATATTGGCAAGTTTTTGAAAAGAAAACTTATCTCAGGTCCAGCTTTTCTTAAAGAGTGGGCATGAGGGAAATGGAAGATATCTTAAAAGTTTGTCCAAAACATGTCGAAGTAGCCAAGAGACATTCCAACGCAATAGAAATCAAGGGAGCTTCATCCGAAATGCTTAATCGATCACACCAATCATCACAAGTCGTGAAGACTAAGAATAATAGTGCTTAGGAGCCTTCAACTAGAACTAGCAATGGACACACCATGATACCAATACTCCAAGAGTGAAGAACAAAATGCCGAGACAATAAATGACCTCAACAACGTCATAGGCAAAACATTTGCAGAATGTAAAACATAGTGATAGGAACCAATAGCCGTTAAAGGTAATAGAGCGATATGAGCAAATCAACACGTAATAAACTCTTCGTTCGTTAATTACCTAAACATGATAAAAAAGCTTGGTACCCAGATTCTCATGGGTCCGAGTTGGTTAGTTGAGAACATCCATTGCATTTAAATACACATGATGAGGATGTCGTCGAGAAGTACAAGAATTTATCAATAGTTTGTTTTAATTAATAAACAATGACTTTCTTGACTAGAGTGATAAATAATGAGTGTAAATAATATTAGTTCTAAATTTATTCACTAGGTTTAACAAATTTTATTTGTTTTGATACATTTGTTGAAGGATCATTTACGATAAATCCTAAGCCTGTTTTATCATAAAATGACTTTTGAATGTTGGGAAGATATTTTAAAGATTTAGAACTATTTTCGAATTTTGCCAATGTTTTTGTTTTTTCATTTTCCATTTTTGAAAATTCTAATATAAATTGATCATAGCAAAAATGTTTGGTTTTGGATTGTACCTTATTTGTAGTTGTACATTCTTCACATGCTATACGGTGATCAATTCCATTGTCCATGTCGCTCCATGTTTTGTTTGTAGTTTCGCTTGGATCTAGAAGCATGTTGTCCTTGCCATCAATACTTGTGTTCACATTTGTTTGAATATTCTCATAAGCCGTATTATCATCGTCTTCTTTGCACTTGTTGCACCATGATTTATTAACGCTCTTTCTTCGGATTTGGCTCATGTACTCTTCGTTATAGATACCTTCAATGATCACATTTGAACTAGTAGTACATGTGTTTGTTTCAACTAAATATTTATTTACTAAATTTTCTAGATTAACTATTTCTTGTGCAATATCAAGTTTATCATCTTTGGTTTTACATTTCTCTTGGTGAAACTTTAAAAGACATTTCCAAATATCATTTGCCGTTTTACAATGAAATAATCTTTCATATTCATCTCTTGGTAGAGTTTTGAAAATAAGTAATTTGGCTTTAGTGTTTTTATCAATTTTGGTTTGAAGATTATTATATTGATTTTCAAAATTCATTTTGGTTGGTTTAAGATCACCAATTGAAATGATATGCCAAAGATCAAGATCTATTGATTTCACATAATTTTTAAATTTGTTTTTCCATTCAAGAAAATGATCATTTTCAAATAATGGTGGTTTTTGCGTAAATTCCCCTTCTAAATATTTTTCAAATTCCATAGATCGTTACAAGTTTTAAAATACAATCTATTTTAAAAATCTTGCTAGACGTGGCTCTGGTACCAATTGTGGAAAACTAGAAGGGGGGGTTGAATAGTTTTGCGTCTTTTTCGTTTAATAAAAGTTCGCTTTCAAAGAATTTATGGTAATCGTAAAAACCTTTGAAGCTAAAGTATAGATACAAATTAATTCACATATATCACATAGATACTACTTATTTAAAGTGTTGAATAGAAATTATAATTTCATATATCTCACTTAATTATAAGTAAGGATTTATATATGTATATGTGTTTTAATAATTGTATATACTTATATTTTACTAATGTATAATTAATGTTCTAAATGGAATCTAGTTTGATCTTTATGTGAAATCAATATATGCACAACACACAATTATAAAAATGTACGAGAAGCAAGTAAGTAAGCAAGTAAAGAATGAGAGATGGAAAGATCAAACCGAGAGACAAATGATTTATAGTGGTTCGGCTACAAGGACACCTTCCTTGCCCTACTCCACTCCTGGAGCACCGAACTCGAGAGTTTTCTTCACTAAGTCAATAATCTCCCTTATGGCGAAGAAAACCGTACACACCAAAAGCTTACACCAATTAATGACACAAAGCAAAATGTCGAGTTCTAATCGTAGCTAGAACCAATCTCACACCAAATATCACACCACACCTTCTTCACACCTTTTACTTCTTCTTTACTTCTTCACACCACAAGTATCTTCGCGCCTTCACAAAATACTTCACGACTTCAATGCCTTGTAACTTCACAACTTCAAAGCACTAACGTCTTCACAACTTCAAACCAATAATGTCTTCACACCTTCAAGCCACTAGTGTCTTCACAACTTCAATCTACTAATGTCTTCTAGTCTTCTCCACTTGGAAGCTTCAATTACTACACTACTAGTCACTCTTGCTACTATCTCCTATCTCCACTCCTATCCAACACTACTTCTTCACTTCAAGTTCCACTTCACACTTACAACAATTCTAGATTCTACAACTAAATCTAGCTAACTAATACATACACCTTATTCACCAAAATATGAAAGATCAACAAGATGAAACAAACAAACAACTTAGATAGCAAGATGATACTAAGTTGTAATACTTCTAATATAAGTATTCTTCTCTTTGCACTTGAGTGTTGAGGCTTGAATCACTTTGAAACAAAGATCAAAGTATATAAGATCAAAGGATTTTTAGAGGATGAAAAAGGATGTTTAGATCAGAAAGTTTATAGTGCAAAAAGGTGAGAAAAATATGTGGAATGATCCAATATTTATAGGGCCAGAAAATACTGTTCTGGAGCGTGCCGGTCCCCTTAATGATTAAGGGGGCCGCCTAGTAAAATTAAGGGGGCCGCCCTCCTGAACGTTGTATTTTCTTGTCCTTTTGTGAGGGAAATTTTTCTGGATTAGATTTGCCATTTTTGGTTGAAAATTTGAATTCACAAATTTGTAATGATTTAAACATATTCTTTTAATGCCAAAAATGTTTTACAAAAGTTATAAAATGTTTTGTGACATTTTATAAATAGTGATTAACAAAAGTGTTCCTTTGATCTTATACTACATTAGACACTTTGTTTATTCATACCTTAAGTGATTAATTGATAAAGATGAATATTTACTACTAAATACTTGTTTATGTCATAATCTTTGGTTTGATGAGTTTAGGTTTTGTGATTATCAAAACATATAGATATCGAAATATATGAATAACGTTTTTAGTCATATATTTATATCAACATAATGGGTCGATTCTAATGTATAAAATAGACATGGAAAAGAAAGTGATGATGTATCTATTTCTTTTACAGGCATAGTTACTTCATGAAAATGTCTTCTACCAACAATGAAATAGTGTCGATAGCGAGTAGCAGCAGTAGCAGCAAAACCGACCTTCCTATATACCATTAGGAGCAGATTTCATCAACATACAAGTGACTAATTCTTTGATTCATTTGGAATGATCCCTGACATGGTGTCTTTGCAATTTACAGTTGTGTATATGTATAACAATGAAAATTGGTTCATGTTTAACAGACCCTTTAGAATCATTATATTTATTGTCACAATGATTTATTCTTTATGCACATGAAAAAAGCTTAAAACAAACCTTAAGACCCTTTAAACTCTTTTGACCCGTTAGTGATTAACCATTACTCAATAAAAAAATTATATGCCGAAAAAATTCATACCTTAAAATAACCGACAAACGAAACAAGTACCGGTTAAATTAATAGAACAACTACTAGTTAAACATTATGCTTTGCCTATGCAACAAAAAAAGAAAACTAGAAATTTACAAAATTAACAGCCGTGCAATCACTGAAAAAAACATTTATCCGGGTAAACAGGCACGCCGACAACGCGGCATTCGTAGCCATTCTTGTGTACCTAAATCCTAATCTTCTAAAGTGAGAGAATTGATGAGCACATGCACATCCTACCTGAAAGTCCAAACCTTAACGGGCCACTGGATTTAAATGACAGGCCTCGGGCCTGTGTGCTGTTTCGATGAAAATTTGAAATATAGAGACTTTACTACAATTAAAAACTTGTGTAGAAAAAGTCAAGGCTTTGAAACTTCAACTTATAGGGTAGGTAGTCGAAACTTTATTAATGCATTAAACTGAGGTATTGAATGAGAGTTAAATTATAAAAACACCATTCAACAATTCTGACGTATTTAATTATTATACGTATGGAATTTGTAATAACTTCACTTTGACTGTGATGATTCACTAGCTTGTGCAATATCCCAAAAATCTTGAAACCCAAAATTATTAAGGAGTATTTGGCACAATTTATCTATCGACATGCTGTTAACTACTCGTATTAAACATATGCAAATATTATACATATTTTTATCAGTACACATTGGTTCATTAAGTATTGAATGTTTGACGTTTTAAGTGAAATAAAGTATGTCACGTTCATATAATAACATCTATCTACATCTACATAAAAACCAATAAACAAAGCCATAAATTGACTAATAAATAAATAGTTGGGTAACTTGATACGTGTGGGAACTCTGAATATATGTTTCAAATATATCGTTAATTTAGGTAAACTAGATGATATATGTTTTATTTATTTATTATAGTAATAAACTAATAACGATAGAAGAAGACATTTCATAGAGCAGAGTTTGATTTTTCATTTTAGACTGTGCGAGTAAAATATAATCTAAAGCAAATTAGTTAGGAGACATTATAGTAATAAACTAATAACGATAGAAGAAGACATTTCATAGAGCAGAGTTTGATTTTTCATTTTAGACTGTGCGAGTAAAATATAATCTAAAGCAAATTAGTTAGGAGACATCTTAGTAGTTGGCTTTAATTAGAGAGTAATTTTCACCATTAAAGCATTTAATGTTGTCTTTATTATAATCATAAAAACGTGATTCATTCATTTTGCTTAAAGAAAATGAGATTTAATTATTTCCAAAATGTGATATATGAGTTTGGGGTTAATTGATTCACATCTAATAGCGACAAACTTTTTCAAATGTTCACGTATTAGCTACGAACCCAATAAAATATCACAATACTCATCAAACTTTCAAATTTTAGCTCGATATCATATTTTTGCTTACATGGCATGACCGGCAACTGGCTAAACCGATTAATTGCTTACGTGGATTTTTTTTATTATTATTTAAGTTAATTACGTAAAGTTAATACCCATCAAACTTTGTCAAATGTTTCAAAATACCCATCAAACTTTGTCAAATGTCCACTTATCAGACATGAACCCAATATGACGTGGATCATAACGGTACAAATTTATGACATGGTATGTACATTTGTCGTTGGCGTGGATTTAGGAGGTAAAAACGGGTTTTTGTTGATATCAACACAAAACAAACAAAGTTTGATGTGTATGGTGATATTTTGTTGAGTTCATAACTGACATGTGAACATTTGAGAAAGTTCGTTACTATTAGATGCTATTAACTCTTAGTTGATGCATGAATTTTCTTTAGGAAAACAAAATATGCATATTTTTAAATGAGAAATTTGTGTTTAAAACAAAAATGAATACAAATATAGCGGTTTTGATTTTTCTATGTTTTTGTTTCTTAGTTTTGGTTCAAGCAGGTTTCGTTGCAAACTAATACCCCTATCAAACTAATGCCACCCAAATGAGTAAATCTATTTATCAATTTGTTTACATTTCATTTTCTGGTGAACCAAATACGTTCAAATATATTAGAACATACTCTGTATATGTTAAGAAAATAAGAAAGAAAAAAAAAAAGTTTATGAAATTGAGGGAAGCACTAAGACTAGTGATAATCATAATCATGATATGATAATTATTTGACACACAAGTCAAAAGTTTTTCTTTTAATAATATTTAGGCCATTGAATTTGGATATCCTGCCACACTTTAATCACTCTACTCCATTTATTGTTTGCACAAAAATTATTATATTTTTAATATATAATAAATACAGTTTAATGTTTTTAATTGAATTAATTTTGCTTAATAAATTAGGAATATTAAAGCACATTTACAAGCTTTTAGTTAAATTTTTGTTCTAATAAATAAACATAAATGATAGTAAGTGCACATAAACACACATAACCAGAAAAACACATTATTGTGTTATTCAGTCTACTCCATTTATTGTTTGCACAAAACTTATTATATTTTTAATATCAAATTAATATAGTTTAATGTTTACATTTAGAAAAATTTTAATTGAATTAATTTTGTTTGATAAATTATGAATATTAAAGCACATTTACTTCAGGAAAAATTTAATTACGGGGTACTTTTTTTTGTTTTAAAATTTCAAATCGAAAAAGGATTGTAAATTTGTAATAGCTTGCATTAACTTTTTTCTCTTTTTCTAGCAAAGTCTTTATTGCAGACGTGCAGTACTTAATGCATACTATGAAGTATGAACAAGATTAACTACACGCTCTAAAACAACAATTGCTTACCAAATGATAAAACATGTTAGTAACATATTTCGATGAACCGGGTGCATTTAAAATAATTTTAGGAAAAATTGACGATTTTTTCAAAAATTAACATTACATTGAAAAAATCTATTGGGTGTCCG
This sequence comes from Artemisia argyi, assembly GCA_030686995.1. Taxonomy (NCBI): domain Eukaryota; kingdom Viridiplantae; phylum Streptophyta; class Magnoliopsida; order Asterales; family Asteraceae; genus Artemisia; species Artemisia argyi. The sequence continues at coordinate 152,646,537 of CM060706.1, read as the reverse complement.
GGCACCCGCGGGAACCTCCTGGCTCCGTCCCTGGCAAGGTGAACGACCGCTCACTGCCTCAAAATTTTAAGGGCATCAAACTTTGTCCCGTTAATAATTATATGCACGTGTACATATATTTTTCATGAAGAAAAAAGTATTTAGATGAAAAAATATCTTAAATAAATAATATGTTAAAACATTTAGATAACTAATTGCATTTTATCTTATAAACGGTAACAATTTATATATAACATTCTTTCTCAAAATGCCTCATTATTTAATTTCGTTCAGAGTCCTCAAAAGTTTCATAAATTCATGGGACGGCCCTGTTTATCGTTGTAAGTATGTATGTAAAAACATGTCTGATATTCATTTCAAAACACTAAATACGTAAATGATAATTAATGTACAACACCAAATTTAGCGACTAGCCGACTAACCTCACCTATACTCGTCGAGATAACATGCTGATGACTCCCTCGAAGCCATGTCGACAAAGTATGTAGTTAGTTTATTTGACACCTCAATGTAGACGCATCGTATCTTCGGGTCAAACGAGTTCCCGATGGTCTCATTTACCATACATATCATAGTTTATGTTTGAAAATGATAGTTAAAATTTGTAGTATATATGAAACTCAAGTTATAAGTTGAAGCTTGTTTAATACTCTCTCCATCCCAATTCAAATGTTCACCTTTTTTTTTTTTTTTTTTTTTTTTTTTTTTTTTTTTTTTTTGGTGGTGGATGTTTCATAAGTATTCGGTTTGTGTTTCAATAAGTTAAAAGTAATTTTAGTGACTACGGATGATATTTGATTGATGAAGAATATAAATAATATAATTTCTTAAAACTTTGTGTAATATAAAAATGAAAAAGTATAGTTGAAGTGGTTTTTCATATCAAATCTTCATAAAAACTTAGATTTGTCAACAACAACAACAACTTATTTTTGAGAAAACAAATTAGTTGTATGCTAAACATCGACATCCTCATAAAAATTAAAAAGCTATTCTGTTAAATCATATAATCTAAATAAAAAATTCAATTTCATTATGTATAACTAGATAAATCTCACCGATAAAACTGTATGTAATAGTCATGTTGTGAAACCACTGAATAACTCGTCAAACGCCATTACATGATTCTTTCCATCACGTGTGAACCGAGATGGTTTAGTCATTTTTATTGATTCAACCAAATTCCATTCTTTGCATATGTGTAGGCATGTATGTTTATATTTAAGTAGCGTATGTTTATGTGATTGATATAATGATCAACACTATAAATATATGATAACTCATTTAGTAATATAAGTGTATGTTTGACAGACTAGATTATTGAGAGATTGGGCTTATTTTTTTATAACCTATTTAAAATATAAGATTTGTTTGACGAACATAAGTTATCTACAAAATAATTTTTCATAATCTTTTAAAATCGAAGGCTACTTTATAAATCTTATAAAAACAATATCTTCTTATAATCCACTTTTCCATCTCCATCTACAACTTCCTATAGTTGTGGCAACAATTACTTTTGCCAATTGAGAGGGATAATTATGTAAAATGTATATAACTTGTCAATTTTTCTTAAGTTGTGTAAGCATTTTCTATATTTGATTTTATATACCCAAACTTTTGAATTTTGATTTTTTTTTTTTTTTTTTTGTATATTGTGTGACCATTTTGCCCGTATCACTTTAATAAGAGTGTTGTAAATTTAGGAGTAAAATGGTCACACGATACACACAAAAACCGAAATTTAAAAATATGTGTATACAAAAATAAAAGATAAACTCACAACTAAAAAAAATAACAAGTTAGCAACATTTTTAGATAAAACTAATGCTAATAGTGACCACAACTACTCGACCAACCACATGCCGACCGCATCCCCTTGTTAGCTCGATCAAATAAAACGCGGTCCCCTATTTGAAATGAACATAAAAATGAAATGTGTTTGTATGTGTCAGGTTTTGTTTATTTATTTATTTATGATATGTTTTTCATTATGGTTGCGGCTGCTTTACTACATGTTTTTAATTTGTGTTTAATTTTGAAAAGAGAAAAATGAGTTAACGTTGATATTTACGTTCACTGTTAACATGAGTATAATTATGATTTATTGTAAGGAGAAATGCTACATCCACTTGCAAATCACACACAAAATATTCACATACTGGGGTGTCAGCCACTGATTGGTGGGATGAGAGAGAAGTATATCTCTTCTCACCAATCAATGGCTGACACCTCAACATGTAGATGTTTTGTGTGGTATTTTTGAGTGGACGTAGCATTTTGTTATTGTAAAATACTTCATCCGTCTCAAAATAATTGTCAGAAGACAAAAATCACTTAGTTTAATAAAAGTGAGGCCAATTTAATTTTTAACCACTTAAAGAGAATATTCTTTTATTTTATTCTCTAGTTTTTACTTAAAAAAAAAAAATGAATAATTAATTTGAAACAATGTTAAAAAAATTATGAACAATTATTTTGATACCAATGTAATATGAATCTAACGGGTGGGAGTGAGCAAGGTAGACAAAAATAACCTTATTACAAAGAGGAGAGGACATCCTAGAAAGAAAACACATCTACTGTACTTTCCCTTCTCTTTCTCTCTCTATATCTAACATCTGTATCTATTTCTATTCTCTAAACAAACAAACAAATTTCAAAACCCTAAATCATCATCACAATCGAATGATCATCAGCATTATTATAAATAATCAATAAGAATAAGATGTATAAGAATCAATTGCAGGAGCTAGCACAAAGAAGCTGTTTTAACTTACCTTCATATATAAGTATACGAGAAGGTCCAGATCACGCTCCTAGGTTTAAAGCTACTGTTAATTTCAACGGTGAGACTTATGAATGCCCTAATTATTGTACCACCTTGCGTCAGGCTGAGCATTCTGCTGCCGAGGTCGCCTTGAATGCGTTGGCGAGCCGCGGACCCTCTAATTCGCTTGCTGCCAGGATCTTGGTGAGTTGCTGTTGTTAGGGTTTGGTAATTTGGTTTGTGTTTTGTTTTGATTTGATTGATACAGAAATGTGACTTATATAGAAAGTGTGTTTGGTTGTTGGCGTTATGTAAGTTTTATGGTTTAGATGGAAATAGATATGTTGTGTGGTTTAATTTGTGGTAGAAAATTTGCAATAGGCACTTTTTGTATGTAGTGGGATGGCCAGGAGAATGTATGGAAAACGGCCACGGGAATACCGGTTAGGCCGTGTACATCAGGTCCATAAAAGGGTTGAATTCCCTGGGGGACCTGAAAATGGATCCTTCTCCGTGAGTGATTTGGGAAGAGTTGTGTTTATGTTTAGTTGTGACGAAGGACGTGTACATAGATTAATAGGTGTAGGAATTTTGAGAGTAAACGAGGATGTGTTATTTGGTTAAGGAATAAGTAAGTAAGGTAGTTCTGGTATCATATAGAGGATGCTAATAAAGATTTAAGTGCTACAGTAGTTAGTTGAATTATCGCATAGGAAGGGGGACTACTGTATGTTGCTAGTAAACCCTTTTGATCCTTAAGGAGAACATTGCTTCTTTTTTTCCTTTGAGAACAGAGCTTGCTGCCCAGGGGTTGCCACTTCTGACATTGAAGCAAGGCAGGATGCTTGATATGTACTATGTGTCTATAAGCATGGCAGCATGCTTGATGTTACTGACTTTTAAGCCATGAACACAAACGCGTGCAAATTTGTAGGTTTAAGAATACCATCATGTATTAACTGCAAACAAAATTTAGAAAATTAAATGTGTTATATGGTCTGATATTTTCTTAATTTACTTGTGCCAAAATAAAAATAAAAATTATTAGTATGATGATCAGATATCTAATTGAACTCTATGATAATGTGTTCATGCATCATCCCTTGACATGATCCATAATCATAATTACATCAGTATCTCACATGTAACTCTTTAAAGAGCTCTACTTGACTAAATTTCTGCTTGGACAGGACGAGACAGGGGTGTATAAGAACCTTTTGCAAGAGGTTTCTCAAAGAGTAGGGGCGTCATTACCGACATATACAACTTTTAGGACAGGCCTTGGGCATTTACCAGTCTTCACCTGTACTGTAGAGTTGGCAGGCTGTACATTTACGGGTGAACCAGCCAAAAATAAGAAGCAAGCTGAGAAAAATGCAGCCATGTCAGCTTGGTCATCTCTGAAACTTTGTAAGTCATGCCATCTTAAATTATTGCTTATGTATTATGATACCATAATGCATAACACGCAACTTCTCATTTCTGCTGCTATAATGGTAGATACATGAATAATTTACAAGGGTGATAGGTGTTTGCCAGTTCCATTTTTATGTTTGTGTGCAATGTATGAACCACACGTTATAAATCCTCCTTTCTGTCGTTGATTACGTTATCGCCTTTTGGTAGTTGTGCTTGCTTCTATGAACTAAATCATATGTATATAAGTAGACTATACTTTCTAAATTGCCATAAATAACTTTATCATCCCTAGAGCTTTATATGACATCATGCGTATGCATTATATCTTATTGAATTGTGGACACTAATGACCGACTTTTCCTCTCTTCAGTGACCCAGCAAACAGAAAGCTCGTCTTTGCAAAAAGGGATCCTGGAGGAGCAGGAGCATGTCATTGTAGCTCGTGCTTTACAGAAATTCAGATTGAAGGTAAGGATGTCCAATATACCGTTTCCTATCCAGTTTCCAGCACCAAATCCAAAGCCACATAATGCTCAGTCACCAACATCCACTACATCAAAAATACTTCCATTAATATGCCCCAAAACAACCCCGCGAACTAGGCCTCATCTCACGACATTGTTAGATAATGACGAAACTTGCAACAAAAAACCTCAAAACAACAGAGCCACAGAAAATGAGACACACGTACCCTCAAAGCCGTCTCCAGAAAGCAAATTTAATTTCATTACCACAAGCGCCACCCCTGAAAACCGTACAACCCGACCACACAAGTTCCCTGCAGTTGGAGCTGCACCATATATCCCTGTTGGGCACTTCAGGGCTCATCACGGGATGGCCCCACCAGTCACAATACGCAATGCAATTCCTGTTTTTTCAGCCCCTCCGCTTCCTATGCCTCATATGGGTATAGTACAGCCTAATCAGCTTCCGCCTCAGTTCAGGGGGCTGCCGACTATGTGTGGTGTAGCACCTCCGGTTACTATAAGACAAGCGGTGCCAGTTTATTCTGCTCCCAACATCCCTCAATCCTCTATCAAGTCAGTGCCGAGCTCAATAACACCAATAGAAGACAAAGGGCAAACCATTTCTACTGTCCAAGATTCGAAGTCTCCTGTCAAACTGTCAGCAACTTCAGTCAGCACAATGGGTGGTTTGTCAACCCCAAAGGAAGAGGAGGCGAAATTTCAAGAACTCAAACTGGAAAATAACTTGAAGGAGTTACAAATTTGATATTAAGTGAGAAATGATTTAAAAGAACAAATATTAGGATGTGCTGGCTTGTGTTCTGCAAAATCTGTAATTGTAGGTATCAGACTTTCGGGTACTCTTGCTTTATATGTATATGTTCATGGTGGGAAGAGACGAGACACGGAGATTGTCACAGTCAGCCTCTTGTGGGGTCGTATTTTTGGTTGGAGTTTAATCGTAGTAGGTTGGGTTGTCCGCACAAATGGGATTTGTACGGGTTATAAAACAAATGTATTGTACTTCTATAAGTTGTGGTGATCTGGGGTGTAGGTAGAATATCAAAACAAAATTGTTGTATAATTTTACGATTTGGTTCGGCACTCAGATTAATCAACAACTTGTCTTCTGCTTGTATTGAAAAGGTTCAAACCTAAGCATCATTTATCCACCAAGGCACTAATCTTTCAATCTCCATAAATTCCATCTTCTGTTATGGAGTCTTGAATTGTAAGACCGGTTTTCTAAAGCAACCACTTTAAGCAAATGCTAGTGTATAGAAAAGCTGTTAAGTGTAAATGGATAGTCTATTACTTGATAACTTTTGTTCAGAATGGTATAACCTAGAAAGATTCTTGCATATATATCAATGGCATTGCTCGGTTAGTATGAAGTTCCAAAAACAACCATTTGTTAAATATAAGATCTCATGTTGAAAATTGGCCACGGTGTGGGTGTCATACCATGTTGTTTCTTTTAACTGTTGAGATACATACAATAAGTCGATAACGAATCTCAAGCCTGTCAACTAAAAAAACTAATCAGTAGATCTACAGACCATATTGGACATGATATGCATTTGGACGGCCAATATAAATTCACCACGTCAAACAACATAAGTTGAAGACCAGATATCACATATAACTATGGCTCTCCGGTCTCAACATGAGAGAATTATGCTAAGAGGTCTTGCAGATATCACATATACCACAGTTGGACCATGAAAGAATAGAAAGGTAATGGAAGAAAAGCCTGATGATCGATCCACATCCAGAACCACCAATGTGAAGATTAGTCGCCTATGCTTGCACATAAAAACAAATAACTTGTTTTCATTTAGAAAGACTCAAGGCAACTGTTATGTTTGAGTGCAATAAGACCTACAAATCTACGATAATCCAATGTATAAACTACTGTAACAAAAGTGTATAACGTACATCTCAAACTTGGTTCTAAATATGAAATAAACTATCTTTTTAAAAAGAAAGAAAACAGATTTGGCATAGGAAAACCAAAATTTTTCAACAAGACTAATTAAATCCGTTCAGAAACAAGTATCCAACATCATTCGTCAGAAAATAGTGTGCCAATCACTAGTTATATATACAGGAATACTACCGACATATTCAAACCTCTAATCATAATTTAAATTTACAGTGCATACAGTTTCAGCATGTCAAGATCATGGGGGCGTGAAGGATTACACTGGATCTACTATGTGCATGAACTGTTTACACTGGCTTTTTACGAGGAGAAAGAAGTATCTATGGCCTGTAATATGGGATGCGTATTGAACCGGAAATTTCTGAAGGTTTGACCAGGGCCTTTGTTGGAGGCATTTGCAACGTGGCTACTTTTGCTTGACGGAACCTCTGTTGTTACTAAGCTACTCCCTGGAGAATTTCCTTTCGCTTTCCACACGCTTTTTGCTTCATGTATACATATAATTTAATCAGCAAAATGAATTAAACCAAAAACAAATGTAGACAGTTTGCTTCACCAGAAGAAAATAGATAGATACAAACCTCTTGCAGGGGCATTTACTTTTGGTTTTACTGGGGGTTGATGCGAGGAAATCCATGATCTTAAGGATCTGAAAGAAGTCACTTGTGAATGCATTAGTACTTTAAAACGTAAGAAATGGTTATCATAGTACAAACGAAAAATAAGATTAATTCAACGCACATAGTAGTGCCACTTGACTTACTTTAAAAATGGAGCAACCATGTACAGCTTAAGACCAGTTACACCATGTGATATAACATCTCCATATACTGGTTGAAGATCATCAAGCCTCTGCCATGCAATCTCCTGCAGTTGAAAACAGACATCAGAGTAATACCACAACTTAACCACTGATACCGAGCACCGGGAGAGATGCCTGAAAACCAGAAATGGAAGTGGCGCTTTCTTTTGGGTTAGGGACATGAAAATACAAATATGCATTACATATCACTATATCAGTAACAAGAATCACGTACACTTATCTCCTTTTTGGTTTGACAGGCAAATGCTGTGTCCTCTTTCACGCCTCCAACTATGTAGAGTCGTACTCTCTGTGGCCCAAACGTCAATTCGATAAACTCATCTTGGTTAATAAGCTTTGAAACATCAAATCCTGTTTCTTCCAGAACCTGCAAACAGAAAAGACACATAGCAACCATAGAAATACATGAGTACTAATATGCATGCAACTGAAATCTAATCACGTTAATAATGTTAAAGGGTTAATTCCATATTTACCCAATCTAAACATGAAAATGTCATATATACCCAAAATACAATTTTTTGAATGCATGATTTACAATGCAGTTAAAGCATGTTTTGGGTAAATATGGAATTGCCCCAATGTTAAAATGTGATCTAAAACGTTTGCAGTATTCCGGATTTGAAGGAAATATTTTGAAACTTATCGCAGATCAGACCTCCAAATCTTATATATAAACTGTCAACGTCATATGAAAAGAAATCTAGGCGAGGCATATAATTAAGCCATAATCCGTTCATTAAAATGATGAAATAGAACAGGTAAAGGGTCACCAAAGACAAACTGAAAACACATTTAATATTTTATGAGAAAACAATAACATTTACTTCTCTGATAGCACAATTGTGGTCTTCCTCGTCTTTGTTCTTTTTCCCTCTTGGAAAACTCCAGCTTGATCCCTTCCACGCTTTCACTAGTACACACTGCATATGAAAAGGATATCAAAATCAGAAACATCTACTCAAAAATAAAAACAGAATCAGAAACATGGTCACCATCACTTTAACATCACAGGCAACATCTATTGTCATTCCTTTTTACACAAATGTCAGTACTTATACCAGACCAATAAAAATTCAGGAAGTAAGTCTCTTGACCCTTTTATCCATGTTCCATGACTAAGGCACATTTAAAGTACAGAAGAATATACGAGCTCCTTGGTGTAGAGTATAGAACTTAAGTTAACATAAGAAGAATTCAGATCCATCTAAAAAGTCAATGGAAGGAGCAAGCTAAGTACTGAATATGACATGTTCTTGATTTGTATCAGCAGCAAGAACATCATCGAAAGCATAGAAACAAAATTTGCCTATTCGTCTACATGTGACATCAAATAAACTTTGCTAAGTCTACATGTGACATCAAATAAACTTTGCTAAGAAGCGGTGCAGCCTTCGAATAAATCACAGCATGTATAAACTATGTTCGCATAACTTTCATAATTTGCATTTAATTCTATCACAATGACAGCTTTATATTGCATCACACTCTAATTATCGATCACGAATCACATAGATTAACCAAGAGAACAAAAAAATATGATACAAAACAGACATGAACATTAGCTTGCCTACTTTTAAGCACCTCAAAAACACACATCATCAAAATTCTTAGAAGACAAACATGCTATAAGCAATAAAAAAATATTGAAAATGTTTAACAAGGACCACTATAATATTTAGTTCAGAAGAAACCTTACCCTTTCATATGTCTGATCCAAGATAATCGCCCCAGTAACAGGAACTCGAACCTTATAGGATGTGAAATCCTTAAATATGTCGTCTATGTGAGGAACATAAGGCTTTAATACATCACAACTGTTAAACACTATAAATACCTTAAGGAACACAATCAATAACAAAAAGAAAGATATACAACAAAAGTTTCTATCATAAACCTTAAGTCCATAACATATTTAAGGGGACGTATGCATTAGCTTACTTCCCGGGCTTATGGGCTTATTTGAAAATTTGGAAAAGCCAATAAGCTCACTTTTTAGAGCTTATGAGCTTGTCAACTTGAGCTTTTGGACTCAATAAGCCACAAGCTATAAAAAAAGTGGGCTCATTATCTTTTCTTATTTCAAATAAGCCCATAAGCCAGAGAAACTATATAAGTATGCCAAATTTGAAAGTACATGTCGAAAATGATCTAGCATTGTCATCAAATTAAAGTCACATAAATCACAGCTTGTATATAGTATATACTATATGAAATTTATATCATACACCTTAATATATTCAAGGAGGTATATCGATTAGCTTACTTCCCTAACTTATTTGAAATTATAAAAGCGTATAAGTTAACTTCTTTTAGGGCTTGTGAGCTTGTTAACTTAAATTTTGGGCTTAAATAAGCCCTAAGTTCAAGTTGATAAGCTTGTAAGTTCCAAAAAGTGACTTAAATAGCATTTCCAATTTCAAATAAGCAAACAATAAGCAAAAAAAGGATACTTAGAGACGTAAACTCCTTCAAAGTAAAGGACTTCAAAGACGGGTTATTTTCGACAGAATTGTCCTCATAAAACCAATGTGCATACTCCACAAGAAACAAAATCCTCTCAAATGACTGCTGATCCTCTTTCGGCACATTCAGAACAAATCGGCTGCAAAAAAATAAAAAAACATTATTCATATGATAGTGATCAATAAGACTACATAAACTATCATTTCTTATAAAACGAAGACTAAAAAGACAAATAAAAAACGTAGTACCTGCAGAGATCATCAATGAGTTCTTTAGGAGGATGATGAATGCCCTGTTTCGAAGACATTTTTAAACTTTTCAAGAAAAAGAAAAGAAACCCTAATTTTATTTCTAGTTCTAGTTTTTCAACTGATGAAGAGGAAGAAGAGCTGAAGAAGTTGCTTTTGGGATCTTTACCAATAATTGTTGTATTTTTTTATTAGATATAAAAAAAAAATATATTGTTTTTATCTAGAAGTTTATTTTTTGTTTACAGTGGTGCTAGTAGACTATTAAAATGGTGGCTTGTTAACTCAAAAAGAAAAAAAAGTCCAAAGGAAAAAATGGTTGCTTGTCAATACAAGTTACAGTAATTAATGTGAATTAATTTACGTGAATGCTAAATCAATTTTGGCATGTACTTTCAAATTTGGCATCCTTTATGGTCTCTCTCAAAAGATTTAAATTGATTGGCAAACTTGATTTTTTTTTTTGAAAGGTGAAATTCATTAGAAAACCGCCAACCCACAAAACGGGGCGGCACTCAGAACAGCCAAACAAAATACATAATTACAAAATTACAAATTTACACCAATTGTCCCAAGACAAGACTGATAACTTAGCTCTATTGTTCGCCCAAAGAAAACCCAACGCTTTGATTTCCCCAATAATGTCTTTCATCCTAGCCTTCTTACTTTGAAACTTAAGCCGATTCCTCGCCCTCCAAATACACCAACAACCTATGATAATAATGCCGTAAAAAATGTCTTTTGCTCTCCCCGACAACCCAGCGAAATTATGGATAACCAGCAGATCCTTGAACGAGAAAGCATAGATATTTGGGACCTTACACCAAGAAGAAATATGCTGCCATAGCCTAGTTGCAAAAATACAGCCCGTGAATAAATGATCCACCGACTCATCCGCGCCACCACATAGCACACAAGAGACGTCCGCAATCGGAATATTTCTAAGCCTCAAAGCGGTCGCCGTCGGAATCCTACCCATCTCAGCCCGCCACCCAAATATGTTGCATTTCTTCGGAATCCATTTGCACCACTCGAAGACTGTGATGTTGCTAAAATCCATGTCTTCATACAACTGTTTCCTAACAACACTCACTGAGAAAACACCATCACCGACCCCAATCCAAACCCAGCTATCCATCGAATCAGAAAGAACAGCAGCATCCAACAACGAATTAAACACATCACATTATTGGCAAACTTGATATGATGCATTTTTTTAGTGTTTACGGACTCTTACTTAAAGGCATCAGGATCTTTTTATGATTTTTGGTGACTTTATGCAATAATGTGAATTATACACTCGTGGATTAAAAAGAATTTGCATATAAACTTGAATTATATGTCTCATAATATACGTATTTATATAGGTATGCACTTTCAAATTTGACCGCTTATATACAAAAATAAGAAAAATGTGACTTTTTTTAAATGAAGGCTCACTACGATCACCACTTGCACACCTCTTGTGCCCCCTCTAAAAAGCATACCCTTACAATAATTACATGTTTTAGTGACATTTAATCAAAAATAGATATTTAATTTATAATTAATTTTATTAAAATTCATTTGTAATTGGTCAACTAAACATTTACGATAAGATAAGAAAGTGATATGTCATTTATATAATACTTTATATGGTCGTATATGATAATGTAAATATTAAGTTACTCGACTTTCCACGACTTTTTAAGTTTGTTAGTTTGTGTAAAACAATACACCATGGAGAAATAAACAACAAGTAATGATCAAGCAGTAAGAATACCAGCTTTTTAAAGCGGAAGTTAAAGGTTTGAATCTAATGGACATAAAGTTAATCCTTTAGACACGGAAGTTCATTTTCGCCGACTCCAAGCTATCCAAAAGAGTAATCGTTTTAGGATTAGTCGGCTCGCAAACTCGAATCGAAAACCTAACTAACTAAATAAATAAATTAATTAAAAAAAAAGAACCATGGAGAAATAAGGATTATTTACCTTACATGTTTAATCAGTAAAATTACTAGCATGATAAATCTTTTATATAATAAAATAAAACCATAAGCGGGGACTTTTCCATTTTAAAAAAACTAAATCATACCTTATTTAGTAATAATTTTATTTAAAAAAAAGATTATTTTCTTATTAGGTAACATTTTATATTTATCCATACACAAGTAAAAGATAAATACAAAAAATATAGATAAGATGCAATTAACAATAGGATTAAAAATTTTAAATAATTATCTTTAATAATAAAAAACTATAATTAAATATTAAACAAAACAAAGATTAAATTATTTGTTTTTTAATAAATAAAAATATATGATTCAAAAAATTAAAAAAAAAAACCGCGCGTGCGTGGACATTATAACTAGTTCTCAAAATAATGTTATCTTTTTTTATCACAAAATTATTTGAGTTTTTTTCTTTTCTTTTCTTTGAAAAAAAAAATAATAAAAATAAAAAAATCTACTAAACATATAAGTAAAGACCCGACCCGACCGAACTAGATATGAAGCCATCTTGCCAAAAGAAAACAAAGACATCCTCAGATGGCTAAAACACATACACAGTTTCATCAGTCAGTTTGTGATGATGAGTGAATATTACTCCACATATGTTGTCTCTTAACATTAGATACTTGTAAAAAAAAAAAAAATCCATCTTCTTATCTCTTACAACATCCATCTGTAAATAATTAAAGAAAACAATGGGGAGCAGCATACCTATTCTATCAGGGAACACAATTATCTCTCCCAGTTTTAATAAATTACCACTTTTATATTCTAGACCTTTATCTCATCATCTTCCCAGATCAGGTACTCTCTTTTTTAATATATTTTTAGGTGTATAATTGAATTGGGTATTTAAATTTTGATATGGGTTTCATTTATTTGGCTTTCTTGATTAGCGTTTGATGATAGAGTTTTAATCTTTTTGATGTATGATTAAAATCTTGATTAGACTGAATATGTTGACTTTGATAATGTATAGTTTGCATGGAGAATTAGATTGAAGCTTATAACTTTGTATATTTTCTGATGTTAAGGGTATTAACTGTATTATACTGTTGTGTATGTTGCAAGTTGCTATCAGATTTATGGGTGGATTTAAGCTTTAAACTAGTTCGTTAGAGTTTCGGTTTAGCAAGAATTAAAATTGGGTATTCTATTTTCATTAGATGTTTAATGATATGTGGTCAAATGTTATCGCACTATTGGAACAATTGAACAAAGAGAGTGTTTCAGGTTTTATTGTAACTTATCTTTGACTTATCTCTTCCTCGTAAAGAAACTCAGTGTTGCATTGGACACATGGTTAAATAAACATTGTTGGTCTATATGTTCTATATCTAAAATAAACTTTCTTTTATCATTAGTTATGGGCTCTTTGCCGAAAAAACATTTATTTGATGACATCCTAGAAAGAAAAAAAGTATCAGCTCTATCAAAATTTAGAAAACAAGTATCATTCCTGAAGTTCAGGAGTCATCAGTTGACCTCAAATGTCGATGTCTGCCTCTTTTTTTAATATTTTTGTTGGAAGGATTATTATTTCACAAACTATGATGACCTCAGACAAGAAACAAAGCTATAGCAATTGAATTCTTTAACTTTGCGATTTTTCAATTAGCCATTTTCTTATCATAATCTTTATAAACCTCTTCTTTTATAGACTCAATAGGGATTTGCAAAGCCAGTCAAGCGGTTGAAATATTTCCGATAGTCTCCCCTGAAATTGTTGTCCGTGAAGCAAGGATTGAGGATTGTTGGGAAGTTGCAGAAACGCATTGTAGCTCCTTCTTCCCTGAATATGCCTTCCCATTAGACTTTGTTTTGAGGCTTGATAGACTACTTGCGCTTGTTTTTGGATTGTCAGTGCCCCCTGGCTGCAGAAGAACATGTTTAGTTGCTGTCACTGGTGCTTCTGAGGATGACACTTTCTGTATTGGCGATGAAGATCTCAAAATTGCCGGTTTTGGTGCAAAGATCAGTCTGAATAAGGGATATGTTGCTGGGATTTTGACTTTAGACACTGTGGCTGACTTTCTTCCCAGGAAAGGGCCTCTTCGCCAGAGAAGGTTAGTATCATTTCACAGGCAGGAACAATTTTGACTTTTTTGGTCAAAGTAGTTGATCTTCCTTGTTTAAAAGTGACATGATCTCAAGGTTTAAAACTTTGTTATTGGTTAAATTTCTGTTTATATACCTTAAATCCTTGATCATTAGGATAGTGAAAACTCATGTAAGTAAGATTACAAATAGATTTTTAACGTCAGCTAAACCAGATTTCAATTTTAATAGCAACTATATTTATATATTTTCTTAAAATAGTTGATAGGTGTGTATAAACTTCGTAACATCTGCAATTGTTTTATTTTTATGTATCATTATGAAATATGAGATTGTAGTCAAGAGGGTCGACTTTACAAGTAAACTATTAGGAGTAACTATACACTAGTTAATGTTTGCAGGACTGGGATTGCCTATGTGTCAAACGTTGCTGTTCGAGAAACATTTAGACGAAAGGGGATAGCAAAAAGGCTCATAGCAAAAGCCGAAACTCAAGCCAGAAGTTGGGGTTGTCGATCTATTGCATTGCATTGTGATCTAAACAACCCAGGTGCCATCAACTTATACCGAAGTCAGGGTTTTAGGAGTATCAAAATACCTGAAGGAGCCAAATGGCCCCAACCCCGGACTGCGCCTGATATGCAGTTCAACTTCATGATGAAGCTCCTCGATAAAAGCTGAACAGATTGTTAGATTCATTTTGTACCACTACTATTTCAAAAGGTACAATCGATCAACCGAGTAATGTATGTTAGGGTTCATAGCAGCTGTTAATGTATATGTTTATAGTCTAGTACTTGTTGGTCCTTGTAATATAAATGGAAATTCAGGGTTTCTTTATATCTTGTAATATGTTCAAATAATGTTCGCTACTGAATATTTTTTTTCTTGTTATTGCATTCCAGTTACAAAGAAGAATAAAATCTCTTGTATTTAATTCTAAATCTGAACTTGATGAGGAATACTTCACATCGAGCTTGAGCTCAAAGGTGACTCATTTTAAGCCATACTGAATATAAAGAAAGTAAAACAAGAACACACAAAATAAACAGAATAAATGCATGACATGTCGATAATATTTCAAAACTCTTTCCAAAACCTTTCTGGTAAGTATTTGTTGTGGTTCAGTTGTATGTTTTATAGCTTTTGAAACTGCTAAAAGCCCAAAAGTCAACAACTCTCTATGACATAAAGTGATAAAACAACTTATTACAACAGAAATCCCCAAAAGCGCCTTGCTCTCTTCTTTGACAATTTTTTTACAGAAAAATCTCGAGCCTGATTACTGTTGTACAAATTTGGCCAATGCGGATACATCCAAAGCTGAGAACTCATTTGCAGCTGAAAGAACGGCTAGTCCTAATTTTACTGCATCCTCATTGCTGGGCGCCTACAATGGTTTATGGTATTTTTTAATATTTTTTCATATGCGAATAACTTGAAAGAATGTATGGTATAGTTGAAATTTGAAAAGACTGTAATTTACCTCAATGTTGAGGGGCAAAACAGGGTCATGAAGCGAAAGTCTCAGAAGGAACCACCCACCATAGCCTGAAACTCTAACCCCTTCATAGTTAACTGGAGCTTTTTTAAGCGTTGGATCTGATTCACTTTTCTTCTCCAGATGCTTTAGCACTGCTTCCCCGTAGTCACGGAAAGATCTGTGAACACCAACCGAATACTTTCAATATTCTTGAGGCATATGTAGTAATTACAGAACATGTAAGTCAACATACCCTCCTTTGAGATCAGCATGATTTTGATCTATTTTTAATCTAAGCTCAACAGCAACAGCTGGTTCCTGTAGTTCCTCTACCAAATCGGTCAAAACTTTGCTGCCACCGGTTTGACCCGAAGCTCTAGCCGATGCAAGTTTGTTTAATAGCTTGACCTGCATATAAAGTCGAATAAAAAACGACCAATGAATATACAAATAATAGTAATCGCTTCTACTATCGGTCAACACTTGACAAAAGTACATATATCTATGACAACCAATACCTACCATGAGATATGCACCATCATCAAGCCAGTGATTCTCCTTTGTTGCTCCATGACCACTGGTCTCAATCGCCAAATGTGACTCCTCGCCAACAGAGTTCTGTGAAGGATGCCAGGTCAGCACGGCAGTAAACTCGTTACTGTAATTTGATTGTTGTACTTTGTATAGAATTTAAATATCCAGATATTGAATATTGTTAAGTCTTACCAGATGAATTGCTTCATCGATAACATTTTTATATCCTCGTTTGAACCTATGGTGCTTTCCTCCTGCAAGAATTTGGGAACTATCAGCACATCTTCAGTTGCACACTTCCAGATCGAAAATATGCACATGCTTATATGAAGGCTTTTTACTTGCCTAGTTTTTTCTCAATGAAGGTTGTAAGCCCGTCTGAAGTAACACTGTCTGTGACAATAGTTGTTCCAGGGTGCTAGTAGGATCAAACAGAAAAAGTGTAAGTAGCTCAAACTCATTGAAATAAAAGAGAATATTAACAGTTAAAACAACTTACCTCCTCTAAAATGATAGCAGACATTAAAGCAATCAAACGGTTCCGATTAAACTCACGACCCGTGGAATCCACAGCAGCAGATCTGATTCAGACACCATTATTGACAAAAATACAAAGAATGCACTAGAATTTTTGCGTATCGAATTATTATAAATGTGTAGAAGATAGATCACCTATCAACATCTGTGTCAAAAATGATCCCTAAATCAGCCTTGTTATCAAGCACCGCTTGGGTAATTGCCTTCATTGCTGCCTTGTCCTCAGGGTTAGGAATATGATTGGGAAATAAACCTGAGTATTGGTCACGTTAACTTGAGTTACACTGATACCAAAACCTGCCTAAAATAGTTTAGAGTCGGGTTCTTAATTTAACAGTTATTACCATCTGGTTCTAGAAACTGACTTCCAGAAGTAATAGCACCTAAAGGCTCCAGCACTTTTCCCTGGAACATAAATAAAATAATATAAGACTCAGTTACCTAATTGACCTATACGGGACATACCTTGTGAGTTAAAGTATTTTTCAAAGAGATAAAGCATAATAAAAACTTACAGCGAAAAAACCACCAGCTCCATTCCCAGCATCTACGACTATATGAAATCCTTCCAATGGCTTTTCTGATAACTCGAAACAAGTAGAAAATTACAGAATTGCCACTTTAACAAGAAACCAGGAGATTAAGTGAAGCAAATCTGGTCAACAGGTACCTATGTTTCCTGAAGCTTTGCGAACAGCTGCTACAAGGTCAGATGCATAAACAGACATGTAGTCAACTTTACTGATTGATGATGAAGCTTTTCTTTCTGCCTCTTTCAAAGATTCTGGTGTAAACCCATTGTATATGTTTGCAGCACGCTCTAAGATGTCTTTGATGTCGGCTTTTCCAAGCCCTCCAGCATTAGTAAAGAATTTAAACCCATTTCGGTTGTATGGAAGATGGCTTGCTGTCATAAAAAAGTAATAGCATGATGAGAAAGACGTACGGAAATATTCACTTTCAAGAATTTTTCTTCTATAGTTGGTTCCAGATATATTACCTGTTATCATGATAGCTCCATCAACTGGACATAAGAAGTCTTCATTTTTGGTCAGGGTACTATTGAACATCGCCGGTGTGGATGCTAGTCTACAAAAATGGAGCCAAACATAAAAAGAATGAATTTTGTGAAAGAACGTTCTAAACGATCAGTTCATGATCACGTATCTATCAATAACTAGATTACCCGTAATGCACAACATCAAAGTCCGCACTGGCAATTCCCCGAGAAGCCGCATCCTGCAAAACAGAACAAACATGTACCATATAATATATGTGTATAAATGGAAAAAATGAAATTGTCAAGTCCATCAAAGCCAACAGAAAGGTCATTCATACTTATAGTAGAATTTGATACCTGTAGCTTTTGTGCAGATATCCGAGAATCATGGCCAATAGAAATTTTGAGACGCTTAGATGAATCAGCCTTTTTCTTGTCTGATAGCCAAGCAGCAAAGGCAGCTGCTATGGCTTGTGTCACTGGCTCCGTGAGGTTAAGAGGTTCTCCCACAACGCCATCAACAGCAACACCACGAATATCACTGCATAGAGGTATGTATGTAAATACATCAAAGTTGTGCAGGAAATATCCTACATGCATGTTAATATTATGTGTATGATTTTGTATTTATAAGTAAATTCAGCTTTATACTTCTAGCTACTAAACCTCAGTTGATTAAAAAAAATCACAAGTGCATACATCCAACGAAATATCAACAGAGGGTGAAGAAGCATAAGTGCAAACATCCAACGAAATACCACCATACACTGGTCGAAAATATAATTAAAGTTGGGGACAGAAAATAAACTAGCAAGGACAATCTACACAGAAACTGCAAGCGGGAAATTTTGTTTACCTGCCATTCTGAAGTTTGAGAAAATCTACTTTTTCAAGTGATGGTACTGCAGTAGCTGACGAGGAAACTGCAAGAACAGAAACCAAACTTCGTGAATAAAAAGATAAAATCTGAAAAGCACATACAAAACTTTTTCACACCAGTCCTTGTTGTTTACATAAAATGTCAGCCAAATCATATCAATGTATAGTATCTGCAAAAGCAAGAATGTTCCATAATTCACAAATAATAACATACTTCTTAGTTAAACATTCATTATAAGAGTTACGACTTTCTTTAAGTCAAGCACTGTGAATACTCAGGTTCCAAACTGTAGTGACCTTACAGGTTCCTACAAAGCTAGGTCTCTATCCTTCAATCAAAAAAATAATTCGCATCCTTCTACAAGGCACGCATCATGCAGTATATAATAAGCCTATCCCTGTAGTAGTCTTTTCCACCATGACTTACGTTTGAATCCTTGATTCCTGTTTCACTCATGTCCACCTACTTAAGATGTATAACTAAAAAAAGATAACTAACTTTATACAATACATTTTGTCATCAAACTATCTTCCAATATGTCAACCTCAACCTCACTTCTATCTGGCGATTTCCACTATATACTTTAAAAATAGGAGATACAGAAAGAAGGAAAGCAGAACATAAATTCTAATTTAAGAGGTGAGTAGTGTTGAGAATCTTAAGGGCCTTTAGACTTTGGGGATGGTAAGAGTCTAGAACAGACCATTGCAGTAAATAACACCTCGGTTAACAACTTTTGACACACTACGCAATTGCAGGGCGGAGATGCCCGTCCATGCCAACTTTCTTCCTTGAAAGTGAAGCAAGTTGTGTTTGTATTGGGCGGCACCATGGTCCCTTTGATATAGGGCGCCAAACTGCCTATTTTGCTGGCAGCATTGTGCACTCGGTAAATTTTGAACAATTTTCCCCATCATTTCTGCAGAATAGAAAATTTTGAGTTTGATCAGATTTCAGATAACAAAAAAAGAACGAACGTGACCGTTACGAATTACATTGCGTCATCAAATTGAACCCGGAGAATGAGTTATTAAACAAAAATCTTTTAAAAGCGACAAGTGAAAAGACTAGACGTACTGGCAAAAAATGAGAAGATGTGAGCTGAAGAATAACAGAAATGAAGTATCTAGTGGAAAAACAATTGCACCAAAAATAAAACGAGACGAATAACAAGGTTTTGCACAACTGCACGCTTGAAGATATACGTTCGCTAGTGTTTTACTATCATCAACCAACTTGAATTCTAAGAATCATTCGACTCCAAACGACAAATATCAGCCTAGCCTAATCTAAGAAAAAAAAAAAAAATTATATTCTAAGCTTGTAACATCCTGGTTTGACTTTTAGCATCAAGCTGATCATTACCATTATTCATATCGAAAACTATAAATCTACTAATTTGTGAGCTCTGCTTGAAATCATTAAAAAAAGACATAAAACTAAATTTCCTGAAAACCGAAGAATAAGTAAACATAATCATCCTATATTAAACGACATCTATATATGTACTAAACAATAAAAATTGTGATGTATTATAATTAACTGTTAATTACCAATGATAGATAAATAGATGGTAGATATAAAAAATGACTGACCTGCCATTAGCTCTCCGTATGTATGTATGTTTGATGAAAAATGGGCGAAGAAACTGATGGGGAACAATATACTATGGCAGAGATGAAGAGCAGCCACACTAGCGTGCGATGCACGTGCGTCCGAGTTTCCAGTACTTTCCACCTACCTTTTGTTCGATTCGAATGGACCAACCAGCATAGTACACTCGTATCCTACGGGTTTTTTTATTCTTAAAAGAAAAATAACGTAACATTTTTACTCCTATATTTTGTCTTTAGAACATTATCACAAAGTAGGGGTGTGAGTTCAATGGTTCAAATCCGGACACAATTAAACTGAATAAAGAGAAACCGCGTATGGACTACATTTTGTATTAACGTCTTTGTTTTATTGATATAATAAAAAGAAAAAGTAAACTCCAAAATATATTGTTTTTGTTTGTCAATTTTTACACTTTACGGCTATATTTGGCAAAAGTAGCTGTGAGCAGTAGCATTAAGCAGTAGCAGTGAGCAGTAGCTGTGAGCTGTGAGCAGTAGCCAAAAAAGCTCACAGCTTCATAAAGAAGCATTGGGAAAATGAGCTTTCCTAAAAAATAACAAAGCCCACAGCTCTCATGCCAAACAAACATAAAAAATAAAAAAGCCCATTCTCACCGCTCATTACCCCAAAAAGCTCCAAAAAAGCTTCACGCCAAACATAGCCTACATCTTTCTCAAAAAGTTTGGAACATCTACATATAAACGTTAGACAATATAAATCTTTAGGAACGAACGGTGCAAACTTTTTTCCGTTATCGACTAATGTATGTCTTACATGAAAAGTATTTCCGTCTATGTGCTTATCTATACTACTATATAATGTATTTGAGACTATTCTATAATTAGAAAGACTTAAAAATTCAGACTTTTACTTACTAATTATGGAAACAACCACCCCTAACAATTACCCTAACAATCACCCCTACAATTTATAACCACTTCAACAACCACCCCCAACAATTTATAACCACCTCAACAACCACCCCCAACAATTTATAACCACCTCAACACCCCAACAACTACTTTCCACCACCCCACCTCCCTCCTCTTCACCCCAATAATCCGCCCTCGCATCACGCGGACACCTTTCTAGTAAGTTATAATAGGGACATATTTTGCAGTTTACTCTTATTATTAATATTTTTTTCTTAATTTAGATTATTATTATTATTACTATAACTTATTCAAACTTCTCTAAATTGAGCTTTATATAATTACATAGGTTTTTAAGTAAAATCGATAATACATAGTACATCTTTCTTGCCATAAACACAAACTTTGAAAAGGTTTCAAACTCGTCACAATACATGGGTTACGAAAATCTTAAAATAATTTCATAGCCCGCAATGTACGAGCTACTAAAACCTAATTGATATGAATGCATGTCTACCTTTTTGCTAGTACACCTTACACTTTTGGGTTGAAAATATAATATTTCAATGTTTTGAAAACGGGTCTGTGATAGACCTGGTAGGGTCACCGGGTCAATAGTTCGACTGTCGGATCAACCTGGTTTTATGCAAAAAAAAAAAAAAAAAAAAAAAAAAAAAAAAAAAAAAAAAAACTTATGCACGTGTCCAAACACTCATTTTTCTACTGTCTAGACACTATTTTTGCTACTAAAATCAGCATAAACCTTGTGTCTAAACTCTAAACACTAGTTTTGACCAGTTTTTTTTTTTATTCCGAAACCGGTTCAACTGATTGACCCGGGTCAAACCGAGTTTCAAAACATTGGTCGAATCCTATAACTTCCTTCCATATCAATATAACATACTTAAAAGTTAAGGGACTTAACATGCAACTCCACAAAAAGTAATCAAACCGCCTTTTTAGCCTATAAAATTGGGGAATTAGGGTTCCAATTGACCAAACAAAAATTGAAGCAAAGCAAGCAAAGATGATCGAGGTGGTGTTGAACGATCGATTGGGAAAGAAGGTGCGAGTGAAGTGCAACGATGACGACACAATCGGAGACTTGAAGAAGCTGGTGGCAGCGCAAACAGGTACACGCGCTGAAAAGATAAGGATCCAGAAGTGGTACACTGTTTACAAGGATCACATCACTCTTGCTGATTATGAGATTCATGATGGCATGGGCCTTGAACTCTACTACAATTAATCATCATCTTCCTTATCTATGTTTCATCATTACTATTGCTATTATGAATTTTAAACTCTTGGATTTAGTTATGTAATGAATAAGAATTGTATAATATTACGTATGTGTGATTGCTCCTATTTTGGTTTTTCTATGTTTTGTGCTGAATTGTGTTAAATAATTCGATTACGGTTTTATTTATATATGGTTAACTTTTGGTATTAGGGGGTTTTGTTTAAGCTTATATGTGGCTTATGAGCTTATTTGTTTTTCGGCTTATATTTCGTAAGCCTCAATTTTCCGGCTTATTATGGGCTTATATAAGTTTATTATGATATGATAAACTTATGAAACCCATAAGGCTCAAAATAAACCGGAACATTGAAGCTTGTGAAATATAAGCCGAAATCAAATAAGCTCATAAGCCTACATATAAGCTTAAACAAACACCCCGTTAAGGTATGTTGTGTGATCGGTGTGTTTAGGTTAGCGTGAAACTTGTGATTATATGATTTAGAATTTGAATAGTTCCTCGTATTTTATGCTTTGGTTGCTGAATTTTTATGCTTTGCGTTTCTCTGGTGATTATTTGTGGTTAGGTTAGGTTAGGTGAGTCGATTGCGATGGTGGACGGTTTAGGTTGCAGTAATCTTAGGGTATGTTGAGACTTTGTGTGCTTGGCGTTTTAAGTGTTATCAAGTAAGGATTTATCGATTTGATGTTTCGGATTGAAGTTTAGAATTGAATTCTTATGGGTTTTTTTTATGGTTTAGTCGTTGAGTTTGAGGTTTTTTTTTGGGGAGTTTTATTAGTTAGGTTAATAAGTTGATTACGTTTAGGTTCATAGATGATTTGGACTTGTTGTCGGTGCGTTAAATTGTGTGATATTTATCATGGAATTTATATTTCTAACTTTTTTAGGTTGCTGAGGATCAGTTTTTTGTGCTATGTGTTAATGTTCTTTTTTGCTGAGGATTATGTTTCAATTGGTAGACGGTTAGACTGTTAAATGGCTACAAAGTAGATAATTGAGTTTTAATCTAGGATGTGTTTAGGCTCTGTGTGTTTGGCAGTTTAAGTGTCGAAAGTAAGGATTAATTGACGTGACGCTTCGTTTTGTTTAGGGTGGAAATTTAGAATTTGGTAAACTTGCTGATCATATGATCATGTATTTCAATAGTTCCTCGATTTGTATGCGGAACTTATACACTATGTGTGTAACTTAGATTATTGGTATGAAGTTTTAAACCGATGAATTTGCTTCTATCATGAATAAAGTTTGTATTGTTGAATGTATGTTTGTAATTGGAATTTATTTATTTTATTTATTATTATTTTTTGTATGTTCTGGTTACTGAATTTTGATGTTTATCTGTGTTTTGTGGTGATTGTTTCTGGTTAAGTTAAATTATTATTTATTCGATAAATAGAATTCGTAGGTGGTTTAGACTGTTTAAGTGTATAATAAGTAGATAATTGAGTGTTAATCTTAGGATATGTTGAGGCTTTGTGTGTTTGCTGTGTTAAAGGTTCAAACAGAGATCTAGCAGTGTGAAGCTTTGTCTTGGTGTAGGATAGAAGTTCAAAGTATGGTTAACTTGTTATAATCTGATATTGAATTATAAGAGTTCCTAGATTTGTATACTTTGATTGCTGAATTTTTACGCGCTCTGCGTTTTTTGGTTGTACTTTTTTGGTTAAGTTTGGTTAAATTAGTCAATTACGATCGTAGACGGTGACCGTTTTAATCTTAAGATATACTGAGGCTTTGTGTGTTTAACGTGTTCATTGGTGTGATGCTTCGTCCTGATTAGGATTAGGACAGAAGTTTAGAACTGATTAGAATGGAGGTTTAGAACTGATTAGGATAGAAGTTTAGAACTTGATTAGCTTGCTGATTGCTTAATCTTGATTGTTAGACACTTGGTCCATTTGTTTGTTTCAACAATATTTTAGCTTATAGTTTGCTAGTTATATGTGTGATTGGAATGTATATTGTTTCACTTTGTTGCATATTGGCTCCCGAGTTTGATGCTATATGCTATGTGCGTGGTCCATCCTGATAGGGGGTGAATAACTAGGATATTTTTTGAGCTGTAGAATCTCATGCTTTATGAATGGCTAAGATTGCTGGATTGTCTTCCTGATAGTTATGTTATGCTTGAGTTGCAGCATCTTCATGCTTTTCATTATGACCAGCTAAGATTGCTTGGTTGTCAACTTGTCCCAGTTGCTTGAGCTTTGACTTGATTGGACTTTCTGAGCTATGATAATCCAATTGTTAATTGTTGGTTGTTGATCTATTCATGTTGGGATGGTGGGTTGGTTAGTTGGTCTTATCTGTTGCGTGTTGAGTTTTAGGTGTAATTGTGTGTGATTGCTTCTTCCTGGATAGTTGTACAAGTTTTTGAAACCGGATACATCTGCTGACGTGTGCTTTTAAGTTGCTTGACAAATTTTCACTGCGTTTCCTTATCCATGTAGGTCTAATTTATGGCTTGTTAGATTGTATCTGGTAAATAACTGTGTGTGTTTGTATAAAGCTAACTTGATGGGCTTATGAGCAAAATATGAACAGTATATTATTTATTTCCATATTGTGTGAATGTAAGCCATATGTGTTGTTGGTTTTGATTCATGCTGACTAGCAATGATAAAGGGCTAGGTATCATTTGGGTACCCGGAAGTAAATAATGCAGTTTTGACTTGATCGTGTTTGTGAGCAAAAAGTAACAGAATTGTTAAAGAGTGACAATTGAAACAGGGCATCCATTATTGGTCTGACCTGTTAATTGCTTAAGTTGAACTGTGTGGGCTCGGTCACTTGTTTAGAGCAAAAATTAAGTTTCAACTTGTCCCGTTCCCCTTATTTTTGAGGTGCGCAAATAAGGGCATGGGTAGCGATATTTACATGGATGATTTTACTTCATCCACAGAAATTTTTGAGTAACATTATTTGTGTACCCTTTATGTACATCTCTGCTTTTATCCAAACTTTTTGCCACGCCTTGTTACACTCTCAATTTCATGTCTTTCCCTTTGCTAACTCTCCATCATCAACACAAACCTTTAGAGTTTAGACAAAAATCTTAAGATGAAAAAATAAATCGGTCATACAAAATCATTGTGTGCATTCACGACACTCACTATCGAAACTTGCCGATTATCAATTACCTAGAAGAAATCATCTAATCAGTTGTGGGCTTGTAACAATGGAATGAGATTCCGTGAACACAAGGAAATGATAAGAGTGGGTTGTTATAACTTGCTCATGGAACTAGTAAATCATGATGCTACAACTGTGGATATGTACTCATCAGACACCTTCGGAGCTAGCTACGGTCACAAATTAGATATGTTACACATATGGTTTTAGTTCGTGGTTTAACTAACGCTTCTGTTAATATATATTCACCATTTTCAAAAAAGAAAAAAAGAAAAAGTAAAAAAAGAAAAACGCTTCTATGCATACTATTTTTCTTGTTTTTCACATATGCGGGTAAACTATTGTCGAGAGGACGGTGGCGATAATCACGGGGATGCTATCAACTACCCACTTAAAATTCAAATTTTTTTATGATACCGGTTTTCATTTTTTGATCAAATAAAAAATGATATTTCTAAAAGAAAGAACATATAAAGGATGAATATGAATAAGCCAATTATAGATCTTGATGTATGTTTTACAAGTCTTAAATATATAATGTTAGAAAAAACCGGCTAATCGACTAAAAACACTACACGAGCAAGTATATCCTCTCGTGTATAGGATAACATAGGTAAGTCAAGGTTGTCCCAAGAGAATTGTAGCTCTCATAGAAAGTTCGCTAAGGTTGCTAAGGCCAATTTAATTATCACTTATTAAACTAACCGAACATGTAAATAACCAATATTACAGCAAAACAATGAGATACAAATATTGAACCAATTGATTGAGATATGTTTTGATCACTAAGATATGGAGGTGTTTAGGATAGTGTTTATAATTTATAGTTTAAGTTAGCACGTGTTACAAGTCCTTTCGTCCTATAGATGTAACAAGTGTTTATATATCAATTAACAAAGAATCAATATGAATCAACACGTCCAATAAAAACAATTTCTTCTTCCCAGATTATTCTCTTTCAACCTATAGACATTATTATAATCAATATATATTTGAAATGACGACACACGAGTTTACTAATGCCGTTTCGACTTGTTCACTTGCTAAATCAAGTTCTATCATTTCATAGTCAAAATATAACCACAATTACAAACACACCATATCTAAAATCACATATCACCTAAATAACCACAAAATAATTACTCAATAATTAAACAAGTAACAAGCATCAAGCATCATAAACTCAAAATTCTCATAACCATTCATATTAAATAAGTAAATAGAATTGTATCGAATTACAAGAGTATGAATGCTTAGAACAAATGCTTGTGCCAAACACAAGCTTAACAACCCAAAATGTGTAATTAAAACCCTTTCACCATTACTCTTGTGTGAGCCACGAATTATCAGAGGTATGTCACACCTTTTGGGACTTGGAACACACTTAGGAATCATTTTTGGGGTTTGGGAATGGATGTGGTGGTATCAAGGGTGATCTTGGTGTAAGAATCACCTTTTTTTCCCTTGGTGTATTGTGTGTGGATCGATAGATATATGTTCCTGGCGTTTTTTGGGTTGTATTTAAGTTATTCTAACACTTACGGGCCAAGGCATGGTGATATGATCGGTATAGGTAGTTAATGTGACTCTCTTAAATGCATTTTCCCACCAGTCATGAAAGACCGTTGTGCTTTCCTAAAAGTACGTTGGTTTTGTGCGGTTTTCAGATTTTGTCACCGAAATGAAAGTTGTAGGTGATTCTTTCCTCTTTCCGTAGCCGCTTGAATCAACTCGATCGGAGTCCGTATGCTCAATTTATGGTCAAGACACACGTGTCGAGAACCTTAGAGCTTGAGTTTACTTCTTCGTTTAAGTTCCATATCTTTGTATTTTATTTCGTTTCCTCCCACGACACATCTCATGAACCTATAATAGCATATATAATCTATTAAGTATCGAAAGTTTAAATAACTAATCAATATGTAAGCATAAAGCACTGGTAACACGTATAGAAATATGTATAAAATGAGCATTATCAAATCCCCTCACACTTTACTCTTTGTTTGCCCTTAAACAAATCTCAGAAAAGAAAAATTAAAAAGAAAGACCTAAATGACAAAAGGAAATAAAATTATTTGGTGCGTTTAGTTGAGAGAAAACACCATTGTTTTCCACAAAATGTTTTGAGGAAAACAAAGAAAACAAAGATCACGTTGAAATCAGCGTTTTCTAACAAAATGTTTTGAAAAACACAAAACCCCCTATTTCCTAACTTAACAAGGAAAATTTCAAAACAAATTTTAGTTGTTTTCCTTTGTAACTAATAACTCTCCCTCCCCTTCTTCAAAATAGAAAATACAAATATCAACTAAACGCGTTTTCTATATTTTCAAGTATTTTGTGGAGATAAATTAGACATTTTTAAAAACTAGAGATAGAAAATAAGAGAATATTTCTCCAACTAAACACACCTTTTTTTGAAAGATGGATTTATTGCAAGAAGAACATAGTGTTATAATTAATATACCATGACAATCATATAAACAGGTAAACACATATGCGGAAGCGAATGATCAAGTATAACATATAAAAGATTAATATAAACATAAACAAGAACGTACCTTTGGATTCTAGTTATACAAGAATCTCTTCAACAAACCTTGTACAAGTGATGAACCCTAATTAGGGTTTATATGGATCAATGATTAACCCCTTACCGTTTTGTTAATCGATCCCTTGATAATTACTATAGTGAGTAATTACATCATTCTTGTACACACAAATTAATAACGAATTAATGGTTATGGTAGTAATCAAAACACAAGATTTTTCCTTAGAAAAATTTCGATCCAAGAAACCCTTTAGGGTTGTTGATCGAATGGTAATAAGAGAAAACAAAGAGAAGGAAAAAACTTTTTAGGGTTTGTGTGCGTGCACAAAAGGTGAAAAACAAAAACCATTGGTTTTGTATTTATACAAAATACAATCTTGGAGGACAAGTCAATTTGGCTTAGGGTTTCCCCTAACCCCCATACAACCGGCCATATGGAACAAGGAGGGTTCCGGATCCTTCTTGTGTCCAATTTTGCATTCTAGTCCTTCTCGTTTGCCCGTTATTCAATTCCGTTAAGTACTAACGACTGTTAGCCATTTCTTGTGTTTAAATAATTATATATACAACATTTAATATATATCAATTATTATACTTTAATTCTCATTTGTAATGTGTGCAATCCCGAGGTCTCGAGTTCGATTCTAGTCATATACATATTAATATTTATTCACAAACTCTAACAGCTCTCACTTAGATATCTATTAATAGTATAATGACATTAGTTAGCGTCTAGCAACACGCCAATGCCCCTAGTTCAACTCGAGGTAGGTTTCCTGGAAAACCTTTAATGATTCATCATTATAATTATCCTTTTGTTTCTAATATCACGTTAATAAAGATATGGATCTTTAGTCATTCTTTAATTAACAATGCTATTTCTCGTTATTTATGATTGAGCAAAATTACCAAAATATCTGAACGTATTTCAGATAGACTTTGGGCGTGCGCACGCAAACATCTTGTCAACCCCACGAGGGGCTCAACAGTATTAAACTTCAAAACAAAATTGAAGGAACAAATTCTTTCTTGACTACAAGCTATAACCCATGAACTTTGCAACACTTCTGAAAACAATCTTTATAACTACCAGTTACGGATAGCGGTAAATTGCTTTATAGAAATGCACTACATCCATGACACTTATCTTGTATTTCAAGTCTGAGAATAACTATTTTCATGATTTACTTAATGACAAGATCCATAAAGTAAAATCATGTAGTTGGGATAAGTCCTATATTCAATTCAATTCATTGAATATCATGTGAAATTGGCATGACAACGCATCAATATACTTTCAAGTATATTCTAACCAATACTATTGACAACAGACAATTTAGAATAACATAACATAATTTATTCACGGATTTAAACATGCAAATATAGGATACAATCTATTATTAATGAAAACAAACGTACAAAGTACTTTAATTCATTATAAATAATAATTGCTTAATATCCCTTATTCAAATACTAAATAGATCAATTCATGATAATTTTAGTTAATAATTTTGTCTTAAGTAATGACTTGAAAACAATTATGCCTCAAGTAATGACAATCATACTTGTTGACAAGGCATTATTTCAACTAACTTTGATCTATCAGAATTTTAAGAATACATATTTCAAGAATTCAATTACTGAACTTCTTGTATGCGTACATCCAACTATCTTGATATAGCTACATAATATTTAATAAATGGTGTGACATCCTCAATCACAAACTTATGACAATCAAACTTTCAAACATTTTAAAGTTTAAAGTATTCTAATTCTTTAATATATAATGCAACTATGCTCTTTATTGAGCACAACTAGTTCACATGGCTATTAACAAGGATGAAATCCTACCATGACTAGTATTGAGTGGCATCTCAATTAAACCAGCATCATTGTATACAGACCACAATATGCTCTTTAAAATTCCGTAAACTTAATATGCATTGTGTAATTTGATACCTTCCAATCTTTCAAGATTTATTGTCGGCTATAACAGTTACGTAACAATTTGCCATATTGTTTATACTTAGAATTTAGGAGAAATTCCAGACTGAGGATCGTTATTATAAGTCCAAACATATTCCATTAGAATATTCATTACACAAGTTACATAATAACTTTAAATTGGATATCAAATATTGTCAAATCATTTAACATTTAAGCATGATACAACAATAATATGATGCACATGAAAAATCCTTCAGTCAGACTTAAATTTCATTCATGTTCTATCTTTATATATATATATATATATATATATATATATATATATATATATATATATATATATATATATATATAATCTGTTTGTCGAAATCTTAATGAGCTAACATTCTGGAATGGATATGGTATTTTACTAATGACAAATTTAGATTTTAATGTGTTCTTTTTCTTATGCAGGCACTTGATTGTATATATATATATATATATATATATATATATATATATATATATATATATATATATATATATATATATATATATATATAGGGGAGGGTTAATGTGAGATCAAACTTAAAGTAGTAAAAATAAGATCTAGTATAAACAACCACTAAAACCATTTTATAGATAACCATATTAGCAATAATACACAAAAAATAAAGTATTAATACGAATTAACATTTTAGCAACTAATAACTAAATGATACATGAGTTTAGATTAGTGATACACAACTATAAATTTACATGTCGAATCAAAGTGTATCATCCTAACATGATACATTACATGTCGAATCAAAGTGTATCACCTTGTTTTCGTCATTTTAAAAAAGAAAACCATCAGAACTTTCACAATTTTAATTCTACTCAATAAAAAAAAAAAAAAATTTATTTTAACAAGAGTGTCATTTGTCAAATTTTAGTTGGATCTTATTTTTACAACTTTAAGATTGATCTAGATTATATATATATATATATATATATATATATATATATATATATATATATATATATATATATATATATATATATATATATATATATATATATAGAATCTGGATCAATTGAAAAGGTTTTTAAATTGAGAAAAGTGAGAAATAATCTTGACCATTAATCTCATTAAACCAACTTATGGGCATGATGTGCATTTAAAATTTATATTTTCTTTCCTATTAAACTACATTAATACATAGTTTTTTTCTTTCCAATTAATATTTTTTCTTTTTAGATCAAATGCATCAACATTTCAATTTATATATATTTTTTTAAAAACACCAACCTTGTCATTAGTTACGTATTACGTAACTTTTTTATCTAATGATTCATATAATTTTTTGTGATTCAATTGTTCAGTTTAGTAGTTCAAAAATCATGAATATCTTTATTTTATGACTCTAGTAATTGTTTATGATTCTTTTTTTTGGCTTTAAACTAACTGGTAACATGGATTCGTATACATAAATTATTTGTTGATCATTATCATATTAGAAAACAATGATTCATTTATTTTATTTTATTTTTAATTATTGAATCATTAGTATATTCATATTCAATGGTTATGTTAAAAGAACACTTGTTTAATGTTGATTCACTAATCTATATGTGATTCAAAACAACTTTTTAATGATTCAGTAAACTTATCATTTGATATTTACTAATCCTATTTTGAATCATTTACTTGAACATGAGCCAAAGTATAAAAATAGAGAAGATGCCCACGCCCACTTTATTATATGATTCACTATCCCGAAAATAATTTACGCATAATTGTAAATGATTCGCTATATATAACTATCATTTAATGATTCAAAACTCAAACTATGATAGATTAGTGAACCAAAAAGGATATATACGAAAACATTAAAAAAAAAGAAAAAGAAAAAAAAAATCATACGTTGAGAATCAATATAACATGATTTAAAAAAAAGAAGAACAATAAATGATTCATTAAATAAAGTTATATGGAACCAAAAAATAAATACAAAATGAATCAATGAAAAAAAAAACGGTAGTCTTCATGCAAAACTTAGTTAAACTCGAATTTGGAAAATCAGACTATGGACTTATAGTCATAATTGCTATTGACTAAGTCAATTACTATTATACCCCTATCATCATAATAAACAATTTATGTAATTAATTAAGATCAAAATAATCAAATGGTTATAATTGCTTCTCAACCTTCTCAAACTAAAAACCTTTTTAATGGAACCAAATCTTATATATATATATATATATATATATATATATATATATATATATATATATATATATATATATATATATATATATATATATATATATATATATATATATATATATATACTAGCTTATAGACCCGTGAGATTCACGGGGTTTTAGAGGGTTGTTGAATAAGAAAACGTAAGTACATGAATATGTAAGAAAGATTAAAGAACGTAATGTTGTGAAATTTTGTTTGAACGGAAACATAAACTTATAAGTGCCAAAAGACATAAAATACAATGGTCGTAACTATATATGTAATAAATGTTCATTTCCTCTTGATCAACAATACGTTTGTCTTGAGAAGCAAATGGATGTAATGACCATTCTAAGACTTGAAGAAAAGCTCCTTTCCGTGAACACCTAATAAGTAGAAAAAAATTGTAAGTGATAGAATTTATAGATTTACAATAAGAGTAAATTAGTAAAATCCAATAAAAAGTTAAATATGCATAATGTACATACCTATTGATCGTCTGATCATAAACCATAAAGAACTTCTTTATAAACAACATTTTTGGTGGTATTTGATAGGTTACCATCCGCATCTAAAACAACAACCTTCAAACCTTTTTTGCTTTTGCAACTATTAAAATAATAAACGTGCATGTATCGTCTTCTCCAACTGGTAGTCAATCTTGAAAAGGAAAAAAGGTATGCAATAAACGTCAGACACCTGAGTAGTACATGTTCATTCCGTGACGCCTAAAAATTTTATAAAAAAACAAAAGTCAAACTAAAATTCAATTGTCTACAAAGTATATGTAAAGTTAAAAAATGATACAAAACATGTCATTTATATAGTTATACATACATGTTAAACATTGACCGTGGAACTTTAAGTACTTCTTCGTAGACAATGTTTGTAGTACTTTTCGAGATATTACCATCTGCATCACAAATGACAACCTTCAAATCTCTTTTGCCTTTGACCCTGAAAACGATAACATATAATTCTTTATGTGTGAAATTGGACATGGCAAATACAAACCAACCTTCGAAAGTGATTGACAATGGCTCATGTTCATTGTCATAGCAAATGAAACGAACACGGGATATTGTTTCCTTATGAAACGTGGTAAAAGTTTATCAAACGTGGTAATTTCCAACCACGGCATGATCACTGTCTTTCCAAAGTTTGTTTCGTTTATTATATTTGCACTGATCAATATTTCTTAACAACATTATCGGGACACCTACTTTTAATGTAAGTTTTTGAAGAGAAAACGGATTCATTTATAGCGGCACACTTTCAATTTTATCAATGTTGTCGTAAGTTAGATAAACCATTTCTTTACCTGGATATATCTTCAACAAATGATCGTTTATGGTGTCCACAACCTCAATCGTGGAGCAAGTATGGCATTTTCTTGGAAGTATGTTAGCTCATTCATGTGGCTCAAAATGTTTGGATAAGTAAAATCAATAATAGATGTTATCGGATCATTAATCTCATTGATTAGAATCTCATCGGGTATATCTATCGCAACCTCTTAATCGTTTGCTTCTCCAAGCTTTTTGTCTCAAACTTTCAGTATCCATCCATTCAACAAATTCACGGATTTTGTTGACATCTTCGGGCCGTGAGCCTCATGTTCGCATTTAACCTAAGAACTTTGCAATGATCCCACAACTAAGACTGCTTTAAAGAGGCATTAACAATGTCTTGTCATGAACTTTTTTGGAATCACGTAGTATAATGGGTAATAATGTTTTAATAACTTTGTTTTGATTGAATATCGTTAAAATTCATAAATTCATGGTTTTGTAATGTCTAAGAATTTTCTATAAAATTATAATAAATCTTTTATACTTGTATATAGTTATATAATACATATGCATGCGCGGGGTTTATCATATTTTTTCATTATATAATAATTGATTAATATTTTCTATATATTTTTGTTGCACGGATGATTTAATATTGTTTAAGTGACATGGTGTTTAAATTAATCTTGTTTGAACTTAACTATTTAACTGTCGATATTATGTTTCAGACATTGGGTGTTTTGTAACACATAATGACCTTTGAAAAATTATTTGTCGTTGCTATATGTACATTCTCGTATTAATCCATGGGGTCGTGCCTTCATTTTGATATTTATGTTTTGTTTAAAATAATTTTAACCGTATTTAATTTTTAACTTATAAAGAGAAATAACATTAAGGGTCATTGAATGCGAATAGCAAAAAAGATACTTTGACGGATATTCTTACTTAATCTCCTAAAGAAAAATAATATAACTCGTTCGTATATTTACAATATCATGTATTTATTTACATGTCTCAATAACTTAATAATTCTGTGCAAATGCATTGTTTAAAAGTGTAACCTTTTAACTTACCTATATATCCGAAATTTTTACTTGTCTTTCTCAAAAATATGTGCGTTAGCTGCTTTATTTAAAAACCGTAATCTGTTGACTTACCTATATCAAAATATTATTATACTCGATCTTGTTATACCTACATTACGGAGTGGTCACCATACTATTATACTCGATCTCGTCTCAATAAAGCAAAATTTGACCTTTCTCTTGTGCTAACAAATGCAAGTATGCAACCTTGGGTCCTTGGTATACATTAGTTGATACTCATTTGTGTTAAATCTGTTTAGGTTCTACACAAAGAATTTCCACATTATTAGATACTCCTTTGTAAAGGCTTTCACAAATTCTCTAGCCACCTAACTAATACCAATAGTTATAAGAACTAAAGATGGACTTACAAATGTTATCAACCACTGTAATCTACAAATATATCTGATTTTATTGAAAACATAAAGGATCCTAAGTTCTGTTAAGTACCCCTTTACCAAAATAACTATACCCACTTTCTAAGACAATCTGGAGGCCCATCTTTGTACAAAACATCAGCACTAATTTATTAAAAATAAGAATGGAACAACAAATATTATCACATTAACCCTTTGGAAGCTCAATAACTGCAGTTGACTTGACATTGATTCAATGTTTTTTGCAACGTTCAGTTAAAGCCTTCGGTAGTTCCTCGAGATTGGATTGGATATGATCAGCACAAACCTGGGGTCAGCCGAATATATGTTTAATGATTTACTATTTTATATTTTTTTGATTAAAAACAAACGGTGAAAAAAAATTGATGGGTCAGTCAAGCAGTCCTTAAAACTTACTAAAATCTATTACCCGGGATCATATGGATGTAACGGAACTTACTTGAAGGATACCATCAGCGCTGCCACCCTGATCCATTTTCACAAGTGCCTGGTTCAACTCCATCTTCCTCTCCTAAAAGTAAACAGAAAGTTCAATTCAATTAACACAAAGATGGTAATGTATTCCATGTTACGATTAATGTGCTTCAACTCCCACCTGCCCCTTTTTCTTATAAAAAAATATGTTCACGCCAATCACATAAAATAGATCTAAAGTGCACTAAGCTGCCAGTCCAGTAAAAAGTAATAATGCAATGCTATTTCTCAGGCCATTTAGCAATTTTAAAGTAGACAGAGCAATTCAACGCAATTATGTAGAAACTGGATAAATGGTTACTAAATTGACTTGTTCAAAAAAAATTAATATGCATTGTAATAAACTTTAATAAATGTTTTTTTAATCAAAAAAGAACAAATTTGTCAAAACGTCAACCCCAACACAATCCAAACCCTTTATCCAGCCCATCCATGTGCCACCCATAATTCCCAACATTTTCTGTTCGTTACTTGTTTTATGGCATGAGAATTATAGACTTGTAGCAATGGGCTGGTGAGTCTGGTCCCATTTTTTTTGATGTAAGATGAAAATGGAGAACACCCATAGCATGGTCAATAAAAATGTTGGTGAACTGTGGAAAGGGCATTAGCAATTGCTAAGGATGGTCAGATTTATCAGCACAATAGACGAATTCAAAGCAACTGAAACTATTTTATTGTCAAGTCGTATAGTTTTTTATCGTTTTTCTAGGTGCAAATATAATTTATTTTGTGTGAGAGAATAAAAAGGGGGATTTACCTGAATATCACGGAAAAATGCCTCCTCAATAGTTAACTTAGAGGCCACTTCTACCACCAGTTTGTACTTCTCTTCATACTTCTTAGCAAGCATCTCTGCCTGGAATTAGATAATGACAAATCTCAAGGACCGCGAAAAAAACCCAAATCAAAAGATAGAAAGAAGACATGATTTCAAATCACCAATATACCTCACGCTTATTAGCTATTTCTCTCGTTCTGTAATCTCATTAAGGCGGTTATCACATCTGCTTTTGTATAAAACCTGGTGAAGGAAGGAGGTGAATAAACATGTCTTCCCATATATAGTGTATAATGCAGTAAATTTATGGGCAGGCATTGATCCATATATTGAGAAGAATGGCTACGGACGAGATCTTGCATTTTGTTCCTGTAGAAGGCCATGTTTTCGCTAGAATCCAGAATTTTCTTCTTATCTTCAACCTTTTAACACCAATAGATACCAACGACAGTGAGAGCGGATTCTAAAGAAGATAAAAAGGTCAGAAGCACAAAAAATATTTAAGGGAATGTTCAAGTTCAACTAAATCAAATTCAATCACAGCACAAATACCCTAAAAACTAATAATAGAATCCATGTAAACACCGTTGATGATGTGTCAAAGCTAATCAATAGAAATGAGGAAAGAAATTCCGAAAGACCTATGACTGCATTAGTCCATCAACTTCGTGATCCCACTACCACCCCTCGTCCCCTCCCCCATAAAGATGAAACTCGTAACAATCCGTACAAAAAGATCAAAAGGAGTCCCCTTGGCAGTACACAACCACCAAGATTTGTTCTCATACATCACCTATAGAATATAGTTATAAAATAATTACTACATCATTTTAAAATGTATGCATCAAACACACGCACATGAGCCAAAAGAAATGATAAGTAATGAGACTAAAATCAACCAAGTGATGACTTGTATGTTGTTGTCCTGTTGTGGAGCCCATCCTAAGCCAGAGTGTGAAAATTTCCTGGAATTGCAGATATGTTAGCCTTTTTTACTTTTAAGGTCAATTGTTTGACTTATCACTTTATTTCTATGTTATGCAGTATTCACTACAAAGTTTGATTGATAATGAGGCAGCCAATTTCCTTTTTGGAATTTGGAGAAATCAGTGTGTTGGCTTAACTTTATGAATCCTTGATATGCAAAAAAATAAATGAACTTTTCTTTGGAATTAAATTACTTACTTGATAACTCAAAATAGTCGGTAGAACCAAGAGGTTTGTCAAAAAGTTCCTCAAATGGAAAATCTGCTCATCGATTAGCACCCAAAGGTACCTATTCATCTGAACAAAAAATCCCACTGCATATTAGTATTCGTACAGGGGCATTTGGATATGCGTTTTAAAAGTAATTACATGATTAAATAATCAGAATCAGATAATCGACTATAGTAAGATAGCCTACTGTTGTCGAAGATCAATCTTTGAGTGTATGGAAAGTTCTAATTATTCAGAAGAATATATTTGTGGAAAAACAAAGTTGTACACAGACTTGATCCAAAGAAATAAGACATTTTAAAGAGACAATTTGTGATACCATAAAATGAAGTAAAGACTAACTGTGGGCATTGACTGTAGAAAGACTAACCACCTGTTTATCCAACCGCAAATCCTACATAATGAGGAAAATAAACGCAATTCATTAAACTTAATCTTTAACAACAATAATCATCAATCATAAATTTTTCTATAACATACAAAATAAATATTTTAAGTGAGCCGGTAAAAACCCTAGTTTCTCTGGAGAAAATGGCGACACCGGCGACAAAAAGAAACGAATCCCATTCTTAACAGATTACACCTCCTTTGATTCTTAATCCTTAATTTTTATTGATTATTGCAATCGTGGGTCGGTTATTTTTCTTAGATTCGTTTTTTTGTTTTGCGGCGACAAAGGGATTTCAACTTAAAAATTTCACTCCTTGTCGTTTATTGCATGGTTGATCGAGGGTCGGTGCTAGCACTTTTGCTCTACTGATTGGCTAATAATTGCTTTATCTGATTCAATCATAGTGTCGGTTAGGTTTTATTATGGGTATTTAAACCCTTTAAGGGGTTCGCTGCTTTATTTTTTGTAGGGTTCGATTATTGGTAGTAGCTTTTTTAGGGTTTTTTGCTGTTCGTTATTTTGTTACTAATTCTTCACGCACTATGGCTGATGATAACAGTGCTACTATTGATTTGTCAAAGGTGACCATGAGGAAACATAACAAGTCTAAACCTAAGGATGTTACAGGTGTGGCAACGCAGCCTATAGCTATAAATTCTTGTGATACATCTCCTCATGTTCAGGTTGATAACATCCGTGAGTCTATCAAGTGTAAACACGATACTATTGTAGGGGTGTTGGGTGTTTCGATTAAATCTGCCATTGATTTTGACTTATTACTTAAGGGTATTGAAGCGGGTAAATATCCGATATGGCCTAATTTGGATAGTGAAACGCGTTCACAAGTGTATGAGGCTATGAGTGGTTTAATGGAGGTCTATGTACCTAGCATGACGGCTAATGCAACAAATTCTGATGTGAGTGGCAAAGATACTACAACTAATGACTATGTGGAGGTTAATACAACTAATGCAACTAATTCTAGTTCTTTGGTTGCTGAGGCTGTTTGTGAAGGTGTTAATGTGTCTATTCCTCGAAGAATAGTTGAAAAGGTTAGTGCACGCCTAGAGCACACTCTTTATGGCTATTTTATTGGTAATAGAATGGCGTTTCCAGTGGTTGATTACTATGTTAAGAATAATTGGGCTAAGTATGGTTTGAAAAAGATCATGATGAATGACAAAGGTTTTTTCTTTTTTAAATTCGATACTCAAGCTGGTTTAGAATCTGTTTTGGAAAATGGACCTTGGATGATTCGTAAATCTCCAATCATTCTCAAGAAATGGTCTATTGGTACTAGCTTATGTAAGGAAGAGTTGACTCGCATTCCGATATGGGTTAAACTGCATGATGTGCCTCTCCAAGTCTTTGAAGATGATGGTATTAACTTGATTGCTTCATTTATTGGCAAACCTATTATGTTGGATTCGTACACAAGTTCTATGTGCAAGGATTCTTGGGGTAGAAGCAGTTTTGCTCGGTGTTTAATTGAAGTGGGTTCAGTGGATGAGCTCGTAGAAGTTATCACTATTGGTGTCCCCTCTCTTACAGGGGATGGTTTTACTAAAGAATCTATCCGGGTTGAATATGAATGGAGGCCTCCTAGGTGTACTTTATGTAAGATTTTTGGGCACATCTATGAGCATTGTACTAAAAAAGAGACTACTCCTCCTGTTGTTACTACTTCAAATGTGGTTCCTCCTGCTTATGATGGTTTCCAAAAGGTGAGTCGTAAGAAGAAAAAAGGTAAAAGCCAGTCTGGTATTGTTGGTACTTCTGTCAAACAGACTATCAGGTATGAGCCAAAGAAGACTACTAGTGAACCTAAAAAGGTAGCTACTAGTAGTGTGCCTACATCGTCATCTAAGTTGAAGTCTAAAGGTCTCTCCTCTAAGGGGGGTGAAGTGTCTACATCCAACCCTTATGATGTTCTAGCTACTGATGAAGATGATGAAGATGATTGTGTTGATAACATGTTTGATGAATCAGCTAATTTATTCCCTAATGTTGCTTATGGTGGAAGTTCTTCTTTCACGGATGATGCTGCTGGTTAGCTTGATTTGTTTTTGTTTTTGGTCTAGATTCATTTTGTTTCTAGAGTTGTCATGAGCTTTTGGCATTTCAGAAGCTCTAGGTTAGTTGTCTATCAAGCTGTATTTGCTTGAGGTTAATGTGGTATTCAGCCACATTCCATTTGTACTCAAACGTTTTGGTCTTAATATATTTACCAGGGTGCAGGATTACTCCCCTTTACCCAAAAAAAAAAAATATTTTAAGTTCACAATTAAAATTTGTTTATTCACCTTAAATTTGATTATTGACAGGTTCTTCATTCTTACTAATTCATTTTGACCATTCCAAAACAACTTGTATTCTTCACCCTGTGCATGCACAAAAATAAAGTTTTCAATTGAAAACATACAATGAACAAAACTATCTACATAAACCTGATAAGAATAAACATGTTGATTTATTTCATAACAATGTATATTTCAAGGTTACTAACTTTGACTTTTTATTAGTGAAAGGTAAAATT
This sequence comes from Artemisia argyi, assembly GCA_030686995.1. Taxonomy (NCBI): domain Eukaryota; kingdom Viridiplantae; phylum Streptophyta; class Magnoliopsida; order Asterales; family Asteraceae; genus Artemisia; species Artemisia argyi. The sequence continues at coordinate 152,606,143 of CM060706.1, read as the reverse complement.
CATGTAGACAATGGAGAAGGAGACTTCCTCCATGCCTTCTGAATAACAAAGTGTATCAACAAACGATTTCACATAAAACCACTCTTTAACTATAGGAACTAAAAAATAAAAAACGGATTTATATTAATTTTCAAATATCAGCAACTAAACAATGAACGACAATATCCCCACGTCTATTATGGTACGGGGACTAAAATATGATTTACAACTCGATTACCTTATTATATGGCACCAATTAAGTCGAGATGCTTATAGTAAAAAAGACACGTTAGAGTGCTGCTATGCAGTGTATTTAAATCCTAGCAACCTGGTACGCGTTTTGAAACAAATTGCTAAAAAAGTGTTTGTTGCTATTAACATCATGAATCTACAAATTATAAATTATTAAAGCATGTTCTTTTGTATCCAACATTTTTTGTTATTATTAAAGAAACAGACTTGGTTCTGAATTACCCAAATTGATGTGCTTACCATCCAAATATGTCAGTTATGATATCATCTCTTGGTTATAAGGAATCATAATGTGCTTCATTTTCCCCATACAAATGACAATTACACAAATACAATTTATCAAACAGTTGGCATGCATAGAAAATACACATTTTATGCAATTAAGTTGAATGTTTGGCCAATATCGACTCATTTGACATGTTCCGTTTTAGATAATATTACATTTCACTTGTTGGAGATAAAATATATTTCACCACCTTAGTGGAAGTGATGCAAAAACATACATACCTTCATGTCTGCTCATGTATCTGACTGGAACCCCAATCAGACATGTCCACTGCCATCTGAAATTTACAGAAAACATCTTAGAGCAATGTCTGAACAGTCTTACTATCACCAAATTATAAAAACTAATCCATACAATTAATTTTCCCCAACTTTCTTTCTAGGGTTTTGCTACAACACAATTGAATTGAACTTAATCATGGCAAATATATTAAATTGAATCGGAAAAAAAAAAAACTAAATTGGTTATTTATAAGCAAATATACTTAATCAAAGCAAATATATTAATACCAATGGAATTTTTGTTCTTCATCTACTTCCTCCCCTTCCTCCACTGGCATAGATCGGGTTCTTAGGGTTGATGAATCTGGTTGAATCAAAGTTATATAGAGCAGATCGTACAACCTTTTTGGAGCGTGTTTTGGGTTATTCGGTTACAAAGAAATTGAATGGGTTTAATGAATTAGCAAAATTGATGGCTTTTTGACCTACCAAAAATAATTATTTCGGGGTCAAACTGAATATATATGAACAATTAAACAAAAATTATTCATTAACAAATACCAATTAATAATTAAACATACAATTAACAAATAATACTGGACACCTAAATTAGCCTTTTTAAAAAATAATCATTAGCCCTAAATATAAATTATACATATGAGAAAATATGGGAAAAATAAATTAATAGAAAAAATTATGGGAAGAAACTTACAATCAAAACCAATAATAAGATTGGGAAGAATGAGGATCATTGCCTTGTTTAGGGTTTCAATTATTTGGGTCGATTGATAAGGTTTTATTATTGAAGGATGATTGCCTACTTTACAATCAATTAGAAAACGAAATTTTGGGATTGATAGGTTTGTTTACAATCAGTTACAAACCAAATTAATGGATGGATACGTTTTCCATTTCAAGGAGGATGGTCAATGAAGGAGGAGCGTGTGTATGGAGGCAAATTGATAGGTTTGTTTGACTATTCAATGAAGGAGGAGCGTGTGAAACAATTTAATTAGTTTCTAAAAATATTACTTCATTTTTTTTTCGGAATGAATGTGTGGATGGGTAGTGCATTTAGGTGTTGTACGAAATTAATATTGGACCAATCACATGGAAGACACATCATCGCATTTATTACATTGGGTGCTTAATTGAGTTGTAACTTTTTCTGGTTTATTAGAAGATATATATATATATATATATATATATATATATATATATATATATATATATATATATATATATATATATATATATATATATATATATATATATATATATATGGTAGGGTTTTAGAGAAAAGTGTATTTGGATAGAAAAGTGAGAAAAAATGTTATAAGGTAGAATTTGATAACAATCAAAAGTTCAGGGTAAAAAAAAAAAAAAAAAAAAAAAAAAAAAAAAAAAAAAAAAAAACAAATATAGAAAAGGGGATATCAATCTGTCATTTTTAGTTCCTCCATCTTCACTGTCACCACCACCAACGTCTGCACCGTTATCACCACCACTGTCTGCACCGTCACCACCACCACCACCACTACCGTCTCTATCATTATTCCCAAACATGGAGATGAGTTACTCCATCTGCACCGTAACCACCACCACCATCGCCACCGTCTTTCCGTTGTGTAACCACCGCGTCAATCTTCACTCCACCACCGTCACACTGCCGCCGTCAATCTTCTTCAGGTTAATTTAATATATATAACATTTTTACTTATTTAATTTAAATAAATAAATAAATAAATAAATAAATTTAGGTAGAGGTAAGGAGGCTGTTGTTTTATATTGAATGATATGACATCTTAGGCATCTATGTGTATATTTCCGGCATGAGATTAAACGTTATGTCATCAGATTTTATTAGTGCATCTTTGTTTGTGGTTGATGTTTTCCGTTAAATGCTTGTATGTTTTAGTGCATCGATGAACACATTAGGACATCACTGAGTAAGATTAGTGCATCATTTAGACAATTAGGTTGTACTTGTATAATTAGAGCATCTGTTTGTGAGATTAAAGCATCATGAATTAATTTAAGGCATCTGTTTGTTTCATGAAATAGCATATGATTATTTGAATTAGTTGAGGGCATCTGAAGGGAAAAAAAGATACAACATCTGTATGTATGATTATTGCATCAACAATAAGTGTTGCAGCATTTGTGTATATAATATGTTATAGCATGTTTTTGATAGATGAGAGCATCTGTATGTATGATTAATGTTTAAATCTATTATAAGGATTAAAGCACCGATTTAAAAAATTAGGGCATACTTGTTAGCGACATTAGTGAACAATGGATTAATGATTAGAGCATCTATTTGTTTGATTAAAGCGTCAATGAATACATTATGGCATCCATTTTATATGATTAGAGCATCTGTTTAGTGAGATTATTAGAGCATCGAGAGTTTACGGACTAAATGAATTATATGGACTTAATCCTACTTCATCCGGCTCATTTAAGAGTGTTAATTATAGAAAGGTAACCATACTGTTAGAGACTTAGACCAGGGTTTGTACTGGTCCAAAACCGCTTACCGAATAACATGCGTTTAAAGTTTTCGATACCATACTTAGATATGGTATAAAATATGTTTTCATTCATTGTATGTGTTTTAGCTATTGACGTTAGTTAATTGTATTCGTATATTTATATCCGTGATTCATGACATAGTTACTTTCACCAAGTGTTCGTAAAACTATTATGACTAGTCGGAATGCTTAAGTAGTTGTTAAATGAGAAAGTCGCTTGGTTTGACTCAACTAATAAGTCGGAATGCAAAGGAACAAGAAGAATATGATGTTGATGTCACAGGTTATAAAAATGGTTCAGCTAGTGCTATCGATAAGGGTGGCCATTGGTCTGTCGTAATTCCTGATGGCCAGTGGCCAGTGGTCTGGTGAGGCCGCCGCACCAATTTTTGGTGCACCTGTTGCAGGGAAATGAACTAAAACATCTAGTTAATGCTGGCATCAAATACAAGTTCTATCTCGGAAAGTCGTCTTGCAACTAATATACCACACCAGGTTTATTATAGCATTATCACTTTGTGAATCAGTCTTTATGGTTATACTACATGATTTAAAGTACTTCTTCTTTACACAATCCCTTTGATGTCACTGATTCCAACTGGCATATGTATCTTGTAGTTGAGAAGAAATGTAATCAGCATGACAGTCCACAAAAACTGCTTGGTTTTGTAGCCCTTTATCAGTTCTTCCATTAACCTGACAGCCACCGGTTGAGACTTGGTTAGGTATATCTCGTGTTTTGTATTCTTCTTCAGTCTTTCTGATTAATTTGATACTCAATCTGGCAATGGAGGTGGGTTAGAGTATCAGACAATGGGCCAAAATGGGTAAGTTTGTAGGACATGAAAGTTCTTGGCTTTATTAATGATATGTGGTTTGACATATCTTATGGCCACTCACACGAGTCCTGTTCATTCTATAAAGAATGACATATCGGGAGGTACTTTAGTGCATCCGTTTGAGGTACTCTAATGCATCCGTTTGGTGCACTTTAGTGCATCCGTTTGAGGTACTTCAGTGCACCTGTTTGTATCATAGTATCCATTTGAGACTCATTCTAATTGTTGAATTATAAGTAAATAATAAAAGACTCGTGCTATCTGAACTATAGGTGATTAAGGCAATAGTTTTATTTAGCATTGACTTGAAAACAGTGGACTTATAGGTAAATAATAAAAGAGAGATGAATGACCTGTTGGATATGATCAGTAGTCATACTAATGGTATTATGAGCACTTGTAAACTGTTGTTGTTGTTACTGTAGCATCTGGTGCCTGAGCTGTTGTTGCATGTTTATGTATGTGTGATGATCCGAAGCTCTGAACTATCTTCTAGCCACTATTTATTTGACTCATTTGATATAATAATAACAACCCAAATAGACTCATTCATAAGTAAATGAGTCGAAGTTTCCACTTCTAGAAAAAATGAATATGAAAATAACAAGCAATAAGTATTATACACAGCATCTTCTAGGCGCCCTTCCTCGTCAATTGGTGCATCGAAAAGGTAGATATTAGCGCATCTATGAGTATGATCAGTGCATCGAAATGGTAGATATTAGTGCATCGAATGGGTAGATATTAGTGCATCGAATGGGTAGATGTTTACATACCGTTTATGACTAGAGTATGGGAAGGGACAACTGCTGCAATGAAACGTGATGATGAGAATTTTTCTCGGCAACAAATGGTATGATTTCCGTATTGACTAATGATCATTCTTTATTGTAGGACTATTAATGCTGCATCAAACCGGAAAGATGGCGGTGACGCAGGAATGAACTGGTTGATGTATGAACTCCTATGGAGGGATTTCTTAAGGCAAGTGAATAAACTAAATTGGTTTGGAATCTGTTTATTGATATTTCTATAATGTTAGCATTTTAAGCTTTATAATGTGTTTCATAAATTGCAGATTCATCACCAAGAAATACAACTCTGCAAAACAAAATAATGTCACTCTAGTCACAGCTTGCATAGGTGCAGTCGCATGAGGAGCGTGTATATAGATTAACCACAAAAGTCAACATTGCTGCTCTCATGTTCTTACTTTGGTCAACCGTTTTCCATAACTGGAAATTATTTGATCGAAACGTGTCTTTTTTTGTGTTTTGTTCTGTACAGTGTAGTCTTAGTCATATTTTCTTCTATTCGAGCATATATTTACTGTGTAGCTCTATTTCTTGTAAACTTTATTATTGAACTAGAGCAATTCGATCATGTGTTGCATTTACTGTTTCTTTATGTGTAGGCTTCTTTGAAATATCAAGGTATTTGGCATTGCTTATTTTATCTGTTTAATCAATAAGTTCTTACCCACCTGTTTATTTTTATGTATAAAGGTACATAAGCACTTATATAAGCATTTCCAAATGTTTCTCATATCCATTTTGGTTACATAGGTGTCAGATGAAGCATCTGCACACGATCCTTCTGTGGGACGAGTAAATCATTTGAACAAAACAGCCATTCAAGTACATGGCATTGTTTTAACTTCCATTCTTGTCAGTAGCACAACGGCTATTATACATAGAAAGCAATGCAGATAAAAGATCTTACAAATAAACTTTATGTCTAAAATCTGTAATCCTCTTTTGGACTAAATAATTACAACAAATAACTAAAGTGCAAAATTCCAGTGAGAAAAATTGTGGGGCAAAAACCAATTGTGGAAATGCCTGTTTGTTGGTTGAGAGAGTCCCTTGACTAGGTGGGAATGACTGTGAATTGACCGAGCATTGGCAACCTGGATACGATGTTACATCCCTGAAACACAACGACTGTATTACCAAATATGTAATCTATGGTCCCATAAATGTCACATTCTCGTTAAAATTGCCTGAAGGAGCGGACGTACAACGTGTCATGATAACCACTAATTACAATTCTGTAAACTACTGCCAAGTCTGCATTGATACGAAGGGTCACTGCCTGGTGCTTTTATGCTACATCCATGATATAAGACCAATGTCACGAGCAAATAATCCTTCTCCCGACACAGCTGTTATCAACATTTAGTTTAATAAATTAAGTCATCATTCATAACAAATTATACTATATTGAAAAACATCACTGACACTGAAACAGTAAGTAATAGAGAAATGGATGATAGAAGGGAGTTTACAAACAGTGGCAGATCTTAAAGTAGTCCAACCATCAATCATGCTCCTGTTACCGCATATTATTGTGATGTCACTTCCTTCTCTAAGAAGAACAATGTTGGTTTTGTAACTAGGGATCTCTACATTTTCTTCGTACAAACCCTGTTAATGTAAATGATGACACTGTCAAGACTGTAGTAACATTGTGACTAATTGACCCCTCGTCTAAAACCGATATAATACAATAGCATAGCCTTTATAAAATTGGTGCATCAATATGAATTTAATGCATCAGATTTATAACATATCATTTAAGAATTTTATCAAACATATAAAATCAGTGCATCACAGTGTAAAATCAGTGCATCACAGTGTAAAATCATTGCCCACGTTCAAGACACACCCTGCCATTGTTAGTATGGACAGTCACATTTGTTTCTGAAGTGAAAGCATATGCGCTTTCTTCAGAGGACTTAAATTTTGTTGACACACAGTTTCACAGAATGCGCAACAAGAAACTGAAGCATACATTTAGAGTTCACTTGCACCAATGGAGGACTTAGGATGCTTGTTACATACAGTCAGCATGAAAAAGTTACAGAAGGCAAAATTTGGTTTGTATGCTCAAGGCTAAAGAGAATTATAACCACACTAATCTTAACTATAAAAGCATGAATAAAGCAAGGTTTCAAAAGACCGCACTATCACTGACATTGGCAACAAACATAAGAAAAGGTAAGACATTTGAATCTGATTACTTTGATTGAGCATATTTTGTTATGTACGTCTTTTGTCGAATAACGCCTGTATATTGCTTTGGTTTTCGTTAACAAGGTCATACAAGATGTAATAGAAGTTATATACGGAGTAACACAATACTAAAGATATGATAAATCAAATTCTTATCAGTCCTATACTCTCATTTATTAGCATGTCATGCCCTTTGTTTGATCAATTCACAATTCATATATGATGCCAACTAATTTATTGGTTTACTTATTCCAAGTAAGAGAAACGAAAGTTACAATATCTAAAACAAAGTCGGGAGTCACATATGTCTTGGTTGCATCTGTAGCTCCATAAATGCCTTCTTGTCTATCTCCTTTCAGTTATGTTCTTAATATTCTAGCACAATTCCTGGTAACTCTAGCGAATAATAGAATCATATCCTTGCTAGTCTTCTTTTTTAGATAATGTCGTTCTAAAAAAATATAACTATATAACTATATAATTATCATAAAATCGGTGCATCACAGTTATGAAATGTCATTTAGGCATTTTATCAAACACCTTGTGTGCAGTTTTTATAAACACATTTTTCAAGTCTTTTTTCTCAACTTTGCTTCAAATAACTAATCTATACACTATATCTTGTCATAAAACTCCTAAAAATGGTTACATATATGAACATACCCGATGATCACACAAATCAAAATTCATAAAAACAAAACCCTAACTCATAACAAACAGTAATCTGTGCAAACTAAACTCTGACAAACACAATTAAAAGCTTTATATTTGATCTTACATAGCAAAACTAACAGAATTATAACAAAAAAAGTTATGATACTTACTTTGATCGATGATTTAAGAATTAGATCGAGAAGATTTAGTATTTGATGAGATCGTGTTTATGGTGTTGATTGTGTAGAGAACGGAAGCAATAATCAATGGAGAAGCGTGATTATGGAGAGAACCAGATAATGAAAAAGAGGAAAAAATGAAAAAATGAAAAATTTAGGCATTTTATATGATAGATTGACAAAATAGGGACGAATTTATAAAATATACCCTAAAAAATAAAGTAACAATAAGGCCCCTTGAGTTGTGGAAAAAAAAGGAGGGGGAGAGGAGGGAGATATTTGTACACTTTTCTCACTTTTCTACTAAAGTGTATTTTTTTCATGAGCCCACCTCTCTCTCTCTCTCTCTCTATATATATATATATATATATATATATATATAGAGAGAGAGAGAGAGAGAGAGTCCGGATCGATTGAGAAAAGTTTTAGATTAAGAAGATTGAGAAGAAATCTTGACCATCCATCTCATTAAATTAATATAAGGGCATGATAGGTATTCACAATTTTATTTTTTCTTTTCATTAATTACCTACTTTAATGTCGTCCTTTTTTTTTCTCCTACTCCAAATATATATTCAAATTTGATCAAACGATTCATTTTTATATTCGCTTTCTTTGTAGTCATCACCTTTAAGGAATATTTACTCTAAGTTTTTTATTCTTTATGTGTGTGGTGGTTTATATAATAACTAACCCTTTTATGCTATTATAGACATAATTTATTAGTGATTCATTAGTGTAGTCGAATGGTTTTCTTTTCAGACGAGGAGCTATTCAAAAAAATAAAAATAATAATGATAAAAATAAAAAAGTTAATAATTCACGTTTGATTCACAAATACAAATATTATTCGAAACAAGACACTAACAATTACTTTGTTGATTCAATAATTCGATTATGATTCATAAACTCGAATCATGATGCATGATTCACACACTAACCAATGATTCAAAATAGGATTACTAGCTCTCTAAAGATTCACTTTTTATAAAAGCTACGATGTTTATGATTCAAAACACAAAATGCGTGCAAATGATGAATGATTCATAAACACGAACGAAAGATGAATGATTCGCAGATTGGCAAATGATGCAAAATGATATTACTATCTTTCTTTTCTCTAAAGCTATAATGTTTTATGATTCAAACCTAAAACGTGTGTAATACTTGTAGCAATTAAAAAGCTTGAATCATATATTTTACCAAATATTTCATTTAGTTGTGGCTCTAGGATTTTCAAAAATCATTTTGAATCTTCAAATAAGGCTGTATTTTAATTGGTGATTAATAACAAATGGTAAAGATGAATGATTCAAAAAAACGTGATGCTTTAAGTTACGATCAGATAGGAACAAAAATTGCATCCAAAAGCAATCGATCATATTTGAATTTTTAGAAACTAGTAATAATAGGAGTCTCTATTCCTCAATCAATGCTTAGTAATTCAATTACTAATTTGTCCTTTTCATTTACATTAATGACTTATATAATTCATTAAAGCTAATTAATTTGAATGGCTCACATTGTTTCTCAACCTTATCAATCTAAAAACCTTTTCAATGGAACCAAAGCCTATATATATATATATATATATATATATATATATATATATATATATATATATATATATATATATATATATATATATAGGGAAGGGATCGGGTGCATTTCTCATTTTTAGTGCGGATGGTACGGATGAATGTGGACCACACGATCATCCGTCCATCTCATCTAAGATAAAAAAAAACGCGGTGGCATTTTCGTAAATACTCCAAAACGTTTACACTAATAGGATAATATCAGTATAGATCTAGCTTAAAAAAACATAAAAATTCAAAAAAAAAAAAAATCAGATTTATCGATAATGAATTTAAGGAAAGTAAGATTTGCAGAAATTAAAGAAGGTATTCTTAATTATTTCATATTGTTATAGTTTTTTGTTATTATACGATTTAACAATACGTATTCTGATAATAATACATCAGTATGATTGCTACTATGATATTAAGATTAGTATTATCACAAAACGATTAATTCTCATTCTCAACTGTTAATTTAATCTTTTTTGTTTTTCAGAATTACAAATATGTATTCTGCATTTCAAAAAAGTTATTCTGAAATTAACAGTCTTTAAGATAACTATTGTGATATAAATTACATTTCTATGATAGCTATTCTGATATTAATTACATTTCTATGATAGCTATTATGAAATGTTGTATATTCTGAAAAAACATATTTTGAAAAGATTAATATCATGGCTATTCTGATAGAAAAATGTTAATATCTATTGACGATACCTACTCCGATATTGATATAATTATGACACCTTGTGTGATATTAATTCACATTTAAGGATAGGTATTTTGATATTAATATTTTTTCTTTTATCTGCATTTACAATGGATAATATCATACCTATTAATTGATAATATCATAATTATGTTAGTAATCAATATGATACTTACTGTGAAATTATAACTGCTAACGACATATAAGGTTACATATTCTGATATTAACATTTTTTCTTTTATCTGCATTTTAAATGGATATTAGAATTACAAAATGGTTTTTCTGATTAATATTATAAGAATATTATTGTGCGTTTGCCTGTAATTCTGAAATTAACATAATATTTTAATATTTTTAACTATTCTAATATTAATTGAATTTTGATACTATAGTCTGATATTTACCATTTCTCAATCTTATTTTAAATACAGATGATGAAGATGATTCTGAAAATGAATACATGTTACTATATAAGATGCAAATGGAAGAATGTATGACTAAAGTCAAAGAAGAGACAAAGTCTGCAATATCTTTGATATCTGAGACAATTTGTTACTTAACATATGGACCTAATTCATTTGACACAACAAATATTTGTCTCTTGTTGAACAATCTTAGAAGTTTAGAGAAAGAGATGCAAGATGTTAAAGATGCAATTATCTAGAAAACTACAATAAGATTTGATATCTTAAATGAAGATAAAGAACAGGTATTGTTGAAATATTTCTTTACTTTTTTGAGCAGATACATGAATATTTGATTATTGTTGTTAATTTTTTGATTATTATTGTTAAATCTTCGATATTTAACTACATTTTTGAACAGTTACATGAAACTTGCCTCGACAAGGTTAAACAAATTGTTGATAAAGCTGCTGCAACTCTTCAATACATTATTTGTTTTTTTGATTTGAAGCCTAAATATGGGGAACTGTATCCGAAAGTTTGCGATTCTCTTTCAAAGATAAGTAATCAAATTTCAGATATTAGAGATCCATATTTCATGACATTTGAAGAGATAGAAATGCTTGACAAGGATGCATCAGAGTTCGAAGAAAGAAATAAAAAAGCTAAAATGATTTGACTGATGGAACAATTAGAAGTTATCGAAATTTTGTTGTGTTATTGAAATTCAGTTATCTGTTATTAAACTAATATGTTATTTTATATATTTTAATGTTAATGTTACTATCTTATTGTTAATTTGAAATTTTACTATGTTATTGTTACTATGATATTGTTGCAGTTACTTTATAATTTGCTAATTTTATAATTGTTGTAAACTCAGATTTTTTTCTGACATTAATAATTGATTTTTGAAACTTCTGATGTATAATAAAAATTAATAAACTTATTCCGATAGTAAAAAATTTGACAAATTATAAATACGCAGGTTACGATACTAAAAATTAATAAACTTATTCTGATACTAAAATAATATTCTTTGACAAATATTCTGACAAATATTCCGATACTAAAAAATTATTAAACTTATTCCGATACTAAAAAATTAATAAACTTATTCCGATACTAAAAATTAATAAACTTATTCCGATACTAAAATATTAATAAACTTATTCCGATACTAAAAAATTTATACCCACATAAGGATAAGGTTCTTGTCAGATGGACAGGTGTCTATTAAGAAATACTAGTTTATTTAATATTATTAATATAAATAAGTAAAACGTATAGAATAAGATACTTCAAAGTTACTGCGATATTAAAAAAAATTACTGCAATATTTAATAAATAAAAAATTAACAATATAAGATATAGAGCATAAACTATATTCTTACTGTGATATTTAATAAATAAAAATTAATAAACTTATTCCGATACTAAAAATTAATAAACTTATTCCGATACTAAAAAATTTATACCCACATAAGGATAAGGTTCTTGTCTATTACGAAATACTAGTTTATTTAATATTATTAATATAAATAAGTAAAACGTATAGAATAAGATACTGCAAAGTTACTACGATATTAAAAAAATTACTGCAATATTTAATAAATAAAAAATTAACAATATAAGATATAGAGCATAAACTATATTCTAACTGTGAAATTTAATAAATAAAAGCTTATATTGAACGTATTCATAAAATAAAAAAAAATATATATTGAATAAGTTTATATATTGCAGAATTAAAAAAATTACAATTTTATTGATTCAGCTATAATGTCTTTTTTATATTTGTTAGCATCACTTAACAAAATTTTAACAGCATATAACTTTCTCAGAGTTGCCGATTCATTCTTGCTTCCATTTTCTCTGAAAGTTGATCTCCACTGTTTGTCTTCAATTTCAGAATAGAACTCAAGATGCCTCATAGTAAAAATGCCACAATCTGTTTTATTTTTTGATGTTTGCCATTTCATTTGTAGTCTTTGAGGAGCACACTTTGATATTTGTTGAGCCTTTGGATGATTTGAAACTTTTAAATAGTGACAAAACAATTTAAATTGAAAAAAAAAAAAAAAAAGTTAAACATGAAATATAGTTAAAAAAAACAAAAAAATGTAAATTTTAAAAAAAATATAAAAAAAAAAAAAAATAATAACATTACCAGATTTTCAGTTGTATTGCCATATATACCAGCACTTTCCTTCAAATTGTCGATAATTACAAACGACGGATTCAAGAGATTGAAGCAATAAACATAGAAATGGTTTGCCTACAAACTGGGAAGAAAACCTGTAAAAAGTAAATAATAATTAAGATTTAAACAATATTATCTTAATTTTACATAGTAATATTAACAACCATAAAATTTAAATGATTAAAAAAAAAAAAAAAAAACTTACTAGATTAATTGCAGATAAATCATTAGAGTTCAGATATTTTTTGCACGCAAAATTAATTTCATTCAAAAATTCTTCTTGTTTCTTCTTAGTGGAAAGTGTATTTTTTTCTCTTCGAGACGACTAAATAAAATTATAAAATAAACATTAGTATTAAATTTAATATACAAAAAATAATAATAATAGTTAAAAAATAAAAAAAATAAATAAAAAAACATACCATTGCTTGGCTTGTAAAAAATAATCTTAAACCAGATCCAGGTCTTCTATATTTTTCTTGAAAATTCAAAACAATGGCCCAAATGTCTATGATATTTGATGTTACAAGTTTTGTTTTATTAACGAGATCTTTAAAAAAGCTACGATTAGTAGGACAAAACAAATCTGAGCCAAAAAAATGATCCCTGCAAAAAAATAAAATAATAATAATAATAAAAAAATAATGATCATTGGATTCAACGCAAATATATTACGAAAATTTTAATAAAATTATAAAGAAGAAAACTTACGCAAGATTGCTGTTGTTCTTTTTTTTTATTAACTCTAACACAGACTTTTCGATCTTATTAAATTTGTTTAGAATATCAACTTTTCGAACATTGAATGGCGACTTCAAAACATCTGTAGGATTCCTTTCTCTATTTACTCTATGCCTTAAGTCTTCATTGTTTTCTTTACAAGCATTTACCTGGAAAAAAGAAATTTAAAAAAATAATTTTGAATTATTTCAAAAAGTACAACTAATTTACTAACAACTTTGCTTAAATTTTGAAAAGTTTCAGCTCCATTCCTCATCTGTAATTCAAAATAACATTTATTGTATGAAAAAAATCTGAATTAAATTGTAGAATCAAAAATTAAACTTTCATTATTTTGATAATATTATTAGTCTATGTTAATACCTTGTTTAGATCTTCTTCAGTCTCTTCTTCAATATATTGAATATCTTCTGATTCATAACCATCGTCTTGTTGAAAAACATCTTCTTCACTTGATATACTCCCAGGAAAAAAATTTAATGGCTCCGGACACTGAATTAAATCCTATAAGAATAACAAATAAGTTAAACTCACATATTTATTTAAAATGCTTTCTAAGGATTATATTAAACACTTACTTGAGGATTACTTAATTCATTTAATGCTGCTGCTGCAACCATTAGCTGAAAATTTAGGTATAAAATTCTTATTTAGAAAAAGTTTAAACATTGTAATTAAAATTGCATACTATGTGACACAATAATTAAATACCGTTTTATTCTGGTCTTGAGGAGATTCGGAAAAATCGTTTAGATCTGCAAGCTCATCATCTATCATGTCGTTCTCATACGTGGGGATCGCACCAGGCTTTACCTCTCAAGGGATCTTGAGAAGCTTACAACCCCCACCAGGCAGTGTACCTGATCATTGTAGTATAGTATAGTGACAAGTACCGGGGGATTGATCGTTCAGCTAGGAATAGTGTCGCTAGGATTAGAAAACCTAAATATTAGTTCTAAAGATGAAGGATGATTCTTTTTGTATTTTTATATTTTTATGAAAGCAAATTAAAATCTCAGGTTTTATGGATTTTGGGCGGAATTAGTTGCTAGTCAACTAACCCAATACTAAGATGCAATCAAAATAAAATACTAAAAATGAAAATAAAACTAAATTAATCTAAGGTTGTGAGTAATAAGTGGGAGAAATGTGTTTACTTAGATTTCACTACTCCCTAGATATCTTTTACACGTTAATTACTTGTTATAGTTGCATGGATGACGGATTGTATTCCTTAATACCATTTATGGGGTGGCGTACTTACTTCCCCAATCCTATGAGTGCCTACTTCACTCCTATGTCGAGCCTGCAAGAAGCTCCTAACATGGGATCATTAGAATTTACTCATGCATTAAATACAACCAATAAAACCTAGTACACATCGGTTCATGTTTCCTAAGACGTTCAAGCATGTTACCATTTGGAGATCTGCCAGTTTTCTTAAGCCTAACATTGAAATCATTCATCCAATACAACCATAAACAAGTAATCAACACATAATCAACATCTAGGTTTCATTAGATCTAAGCAAACACAAGATAAATCTAGCCTAGCATGGTGGAATCAAGACAAGCATAAGATATAGACAACCAACACATAGACATATTGATTTAATTAAGAAAAGACTTATCTCAATAACACATGTAAGGATTCAAGGGTTGAAAACCCTTGAAAAGCTGTAAAATTCGTATATGGTTCGGCCTTAGGGTTTCTCCAAACTTGTTCCTCTTTTATGAATGAAAATTAGAAAACTATATATAGATATTAGAGGCTGACGGCGTCAAGAACAAATGGGTGACGCCGTCATCTCGCCGCCAAAATAATCCTCGGACTGCCTTGATCTACATCTGACGCCGTCATGTTGTCCATTTTTGCAGGCCGTCACACTTTTAACTCTTGACGCTCTACTTGTGACGCCTTCATTTCTGTACTGGGTCGTCATGGTCTTTACTCTTGACGCCGT
The DNA here is from genome assembly GCA_030686995.1 of Artemisia argyi. NCBI lineage: Eukaryota > Viridiplantae > Streptophyta > Magnoliopsida > Asterales > Asteraceae > Artemisia > Artemisia argyi. The sequence continues at coordinate 152,590,579 of CM060706.1, read as the reverse complement.
CAGGAAAGTCTTCTTGACGCCGTCACACACTGTTCCCAGCATGGAAAATTAAGTCTTTGACGCTTTCTTCACTTTTATGCTCCAAAACGTCCGAATTGCTTTCTTTTCCAGATTTCACTCCCAAAGTACCTAAAATCACAAAAGGAAAGATTCAGGGCAATATTTGATCAAATAAATTCAATTCCGGGCTTAAATGACCCCCTAAAAACGGATCATTTTTCGCCTCATCACGTTCCCACCTGTCAGATAAAGTAACTTGACATTAATCGCATCTCTTTCTGAACTTTGGTGTTCCCGAAAATTTAAAACCACGTCTGGAAAATATATTAAAAAAATAATAATAACAGAAAAAATATAAAAAAAAAAAATTACCAAACAGAAAAAACATAATTACCTTCAAATTATTGATTTTATAATTTATTGCATCTCTCATGACCTTGTAAAACTCTGGATGTTCAGACAGAGCTTTTTTTTGAAAATGTAACGCTCTCAAAACTCTTTCTTTGAATGGTGCGTTTTGTTCGGTAACACAAAGCTTATAAAACACAACCATATCGAGTAGCCGCAGATTAGTCACATGAGAAGAATACTGAAAACTTGGTTTTCCATCTTTTGTCAAGAAACAAAGACCTTCAGTTGGTTCTTTGCAATACTTAAGATCTTCAAAAATGACTCCATCCGGCACTTGCTCATCTCCATGTAATACCTCTTTGCAAATCATAAAAAATAAATAAATGGTTTTCTGGGTCTTTGAATGGCATTAAACCGATATAACTCTGGTATGCTTCATCCACTGAGATCTCGTTCATCATTTTGGCTTTTGTTAACAGTTTTTGAACTGCATTAATGGCCTTCCTCTTCATTTTGGCATTTAAACTTCTGCATTTATGAATACAAAGCATAAACTCTTTCCATTCTCCAAATCCTAAGTTTTGAAGTTCATGAGGTAAAAGTTTATGCTTCGTTCCATCATCTAGTGTTACTAAGAATGATGTTTGTATCTGATCAACTTCTTCACAATCAACACTGTAGATTTTTTTATAAGCATACTTCCTTCAATACTTGCATTCCTTCAAATAATGACCCATTTTCTTTATTTATGATAAAAGCATGTTATTGTACAATTCATCCTTTTGTCTTTCTTTTATTTCAGAAACAGGAAGATTATATTTCAAAGAATCTTCTTCATAAGTTCTGCTTTTTTTGGCTTCTGTACCTTCTTCTTCAAACTCATCTGGGTATTCTGAAATCCAATATTCCGCATACTCAAACATCTTTCGTTGCTGTTTGTTGATTTCATGAAGAAGGATCTTAGTTATGTATCTATTCCTCAAAACATCCATCCGAATTCGATGACGTGGATCTTCTTCATCAAAAATTCCAATATCCCAGTTTTCGTCTTCAAACTCATAAAGCTCCATATGAAGCATGACATATAAACCACAGTTAATCTTGTCTTTCTTTGTTCTCCATTTAAAATTAAGCACTTTTGCTTCATTTTGAAGAAACCAATTTTCTGGAATTGGATAATCACGCTTGAGCAAGAAGTCACAAAACAGACATTGATGTTCACAAAAACTTACATTAATAGGCTATAAAGTTACAAATATTAGATTGTTAAAAAGATATATATTATTTAAAAAATATCAGAAGATATACATAAAAAAACAAAAAAACTTACCACAAAATCAAAAACTTTTTGGTATTTTCCTTCATATGGAGCATCTGATTCAAGGTTGTCCAAAATGACATCAAAACCAGCCCTTATGTTGAAAACTATAACGTAAAAATGTTCGTACGCAAGTATTGGAAAGAACACCTATTTGATAAATATCAAGTTAGTGAAATTATGAATAGTAAAGTAATAAAATTTGGATAGAGTAGTAGATTTACCAATTCTATATATTTCAAAGTAATTTCTTGTCCAAAAGCAGCAAACTGATCTTTTACAGAATTATAAAACTCTATTTCTTTTTGGGCACGATCTTTTTCATATTCATCCATGTCTTTTGGCTGTTAAAAAAATATATATGTATATATATATATATATATATATATATATATATATATATATATATATATACATTAATAATAAGTAAAAATAGAATAAAAATAAAAAATAACACATATAAAGATATATTAAACTATTAAAAAATTGAAGTTTAACTTACAATAACTATAGTTTTGAAGAAATATCTAATCGCTGAGCTATCCTCCTGTGTTAATCTTTCTTCAAAATTTAGAATATTCACAAAGTTATCCATAATTTCAAACTCAACATATTTTTCCGAGGCAAGTGATTGGATATGAATATTGAGAGTAGGTTTGTCTTCTCCAAATTGGAATATCTTCTCCCTAACAAGTAAAAAATGTAAAACTATGATTAACAAAACAAAAATTGAAAATGATAAACAATTCAGGTTAATAGCAAAAAGTTATGATATCTTACATAAGATTTTCTTTAGAAGCTTTTTGAAGAATGATTTTTGGAAATAAACACTCAACTTGTGATTCATATTCTGCTTTTGTATCTACTCGCTTGTTCTTCAAAATGAATGGATGTTTTCACTTTCCTTTTTAGCATCTTTTCTTTTTGATTCTTGACGAAATCGTCTTTGTTTAAATGCTGGAAAGAATTTAAACAGAAATTAGAAAGAATTTAACATGAATCTTATTCCATAATTATAAAAATAAATATATGATTCAAACCTGGATCTCTGTAACATTATCTTCTTTAACACATTCTGCAGTTTCAGATTCATTTAAAACCAAGTCTTTGCCATCTTCAGTTAAAACATTCTCAGTTATCTCATTTAAACCCTGAAAAAAACATAAACATAAGAAAATGAAAAAGTTTTATTTAATTTATTTAATTTCGCATAATGTATAAGTAGGAATACAAAAAATATACCTCAGAAATCTTTTCATCTTCATTTGAATAGATTTTCTCTACTTCATTAACAGGAGAAAAATCTTTATGCTCAAACAGATACTGATATTCACCATCATTACTGATAGGTAACCGATTGTCAAAATGAACATCTTTAAATGAACAATGATCCTTTGATAGATTCCTGTCCTTAACTTCTTCACAACCAGATGAGCCGGTATTATACATTGTTTCAGCAGAATCTACAACAGCCAAATGAGTAACGCTAATAGAAGCAGGAAGAGATTCTACATAAGTTTCATCCTCAAGTTTCTTCTCAGATACTTCCTCTTGCGTATTTGAGATATCACTGCCGTCTTCATTTCCTTGAATCTTCTCAAAGCCACTGTTTGCAGAAACTGTAGACAATTCTTCCAGAATGTTGACATTACTTTCTCTGTGATGTTCTTCATCAATTTGCATATCAGACCTTTCTAATGCTATTGAATGTGATGAACCAATAATTTTGATGTTTCTTTCAATAGACTGAGATTGTATTATCACATCATCAACTTTGTTACATTCTTTATCTGCAGTATCAGAGATAATGTCACAGTCTTCATTTTCTTGAATTGAAACACGCGAGCCATCTTGACAGACTGCAGATTCATTTCGACCTTGTTCAATCGCAAATTCCATTGTCAATTCATTGACATCTGGTTCATCCACAACTTCCTTTGCAATTTCATTTCCTCCTTGTACATCATCAACTTCCTTTGTGTGTTCATCACCTACTTTTTCCTTATCCCCATGTTTAACTTTTTCATGAGACATCTCTTCAAGCTTTTCAGAAGAAGTGGCTACAGTTTGCAGTGGGGCGTTTCCAGTGTTCTGAGTCTTGTTTGATACACTCTGCAAAATTATAAAACACACAAAAAATGCACATAAAACATACAAAAAAACAAACATAGAACCATACATTTCACATTTTTATATTACAAACCTGTAGAACAATTTTGACTACATTTTCTTCAACAGGTATATCTTGAGAGGGTTTAGATTCGATGATTTGAAGAATTCCTGCGTCATTCATTGTAGAATCTATTTGCTCAAACTGCAAATGCATAAATCACCGATAAATGAGCAAAAAAAATTTATATCAATAATAAATACAGTAGAAAGTTACAGAACCGAAAAAACAAATAAAACATTTAAAACCTTATTTTCAGCAAAAATATTATTTTTGGGAATCAAATTGTCTGTAGTATCCAAATCAGCATTTTCTGAACCACTGCATTCAGTTGCTATATCTTTGTTCTCGTTTGCTTCATCTACAACTTCGTTTGTGAGTTCATCACCTACTTGTTCATTAAGAACTTGAGTTTTCAGAAATGATTCGGTTGCCACATAACTATCATTTTGTTCCAAGGGATTCTCTTTGTTATGATCCTCATAATTCATATTATCATCCATCTTTGTATCAGATCCTTCCAAATGAAATGAATTTACTGAATCACCACTGCATTCAGTTGCTTTACCTTTGTACTCGTTTGCTTCATTGAGTTTTACAACTTTTTCTGCTTGCGTACTTACAGTACCACCATCTGTGCAAGCATGAGACTCACTTAATGCAATAACAACTTGAATTTTTGAAACTAATTCAGAAACTTCCATTGTGTATTTATAAGGAACTGCTTTATCTAAAACTTCCTTTGTGAGTTCATCGCCTACTTGTTCCTTAACATCTTGAGTTTTTGAAAATGATTTGGTTGCCACATAACTATCATTTCTTTCAACAACCATCTCCACTTGAGTACTTACACAATCATCTACTGAGCCAGTATCAGAGATGCTTAATACATTAACATCTTGAGTTTTCGAAAATGATTCATTTGCAACTGAACTCTTTTTAGGGTCCATAACCTTCTCTTCAGAAACACTAGTACATGACTCGCTAAAGGCAGTAAAGTCTTTAGTTTTAGAAACTTCCATTTTGGGTTCATTGGCACATTGTTCGTCCACAACTTCATTTTCTGTTAGGTCTGCAACATCATTTTCCATTTCAGAATCTTCAGGAAAAATATCATTATTAATCTTTGCTTGAACTTTTAGATTCTCGGTGATTTCAAAACACTTCGTTTGAGAAACCAAAAACAGTAAATAAAGTCAGATGCTAAATTTGGCACAAACAAAATTTAAAAATTGATAAAACTTTAGTTTTCTAAAATTAAAGAAACCTACATGAGTTGATGCTACATCTTGGGATGTAATAGGAACAACAAAATCTTCTTGGTGAATTGCCGCTACATCATCTGTGACCATATCATGATGTTTACTTGGAATTGTCATCAAAGTTTTTCCAGAATTACTTAATTGCAAATTGACATTTGTTTCCAGAAGTATGTCTGACCTTGCACGGACCTCATTCATTTGAATACAAGACACTTCCAAAGGTAATGAATGTTTAAAATCATCATTTTATTGGACATACGGAATCTCTGCGTTGTTGTTTGCAATCTCAATAAGTTCTTTTTCAGACAAACCAGTTTCTTGAATTTTGATACAGCCATCATTTTCAGAACCTGTAGTCAATTCATCATGCATTGCAACATTACCTTTTGCAGACAATTCAACATCATCTGTCTTTGAATTGTCATCTTCAGATAAGTGCATATGGCAAAATTCAACATTTGAAGTAGCAGAATCATCTTGAAACGCGCTAACAGGTTCTGCAAAAGCATCAAAGGGATTCTCTTTGTTACGATCTTCAGATCCTTGCAAATGAAATAAATTTGCTGAATCACCATTGCATTCAGTTGCTTTACCTTTGTTCTCATTTGCTTCACTGACTTTTTCAACCTTTTCCGCTTGCTTACTTAAAATAACACCATCTGTGCTAGCATCAAACTCGCATAATGCAGTAACAACTTGAGTTTTTGAAACTGAATCAAAAACTTCCATCGTGCATTTATAAAGAGCTGCTTCATCTAAAACTTCCTTTGTGAGTTCATTGCCTACTTGTTCTATAATATCTTGAGTTTTCGAAAATGATTCAGTTGCCACAAAACTATCATTTTGTTCCACAACCATCTTCAATTTGGTACTTACACAACCATCTACTGTGCCAGTATCAGAGATGCTTATAACATTAACATCTTGAGTTTTCAAAAATGATTCAGTTGCAACTGAACTATCTTTAGCGTCCATAACCTTCTCTTCGGAAACACTAGTACATGACTCGCTAAAGGCAGTAAAGTCTTGAGTTTTAGAAACTTCCATTTTGGTTTCACTAGCACATGCTTCGTCTACAACTTCATTTTCTGTGTTGTTGTTTGCATTCTCAGTAACTTCTTTTTCAGACAAATCACTTACTTGAATTTCGATACAGTCATCCTTTTCAGAACCTGTAGTCAATTCATCATGCATTGCAACATTACCTTCTGCAGTCAATTCAGCATCATTTAACTTCGAATTGTCATCCTCAGATAATCGCATATTGCAAAATCCAACATTTAAAATAGCAGAATCATGTTGAAACGGGATAACAGGTTCTGTAACATCATCATCAATCTTTCTATCAAGATCAATCTTCGTATCAGATCCTTCCATATGAAATGAATTCGCTGAATCATCACTTGGTTGTACATACGGTATCTCAGTGTCAGTGTTTTCATGCTCATTAAATCCTTTTGCTGACGCATCAATTTCTCCAAAGCACCCTATATTTGGAGAAGCTACATCATTTTGAATACACATAAAAGGGTCTTGAACAATATCCTCCAATACATTAGATACAACTTTCATCACGTCATTGTCTTGGCAAACATAATTTTCTGGCTTGCGAGCTTCCTCATTAACAACTATCTTAGAAGTATCTACACCACACGTATTAGAAACAGGATCATGTGAAACTACACAATCACTTTTCTCTACACAATCACTTTTGTCCTTTCCAATCAAAAGTGATAAAAGCTGTTTTTTAAATGCAACAACTTCTTCGTCTTTCGAAAGAATATTATCATAGGATGAGAAGTTATGTATGCATCTTTTCAAATCAGAAATAACTTCCTGCAAAAACTAATGAGTTAATAAAAAATAGTTATTCATTTGTTAATTACTACAACTTGGTTTATTAATTATTTTAATTACTAATGACGTTTACCTTAACATTAGGTGATTCAGGTTGTTTATCTTTTGAATATTCAAAGTTGGTAACCTGAAGCTGATCAACTTTATCATTACTTGTAAACAACGAATATTCAACCGCACTAACTTGATTTTCTTTTGAAATTTCATAATAGTTATTCTGCAACTGTTCATCCTAGATTAAAAAACACAAATCAGTAATTTAAATATATATATATATATATATATATATATATATATATATGTATATATATATATATATTAAATAAAATAAAAATAAGATTAAAAAAAATGATAGAAATATTAATATATAAAGTTGAATAAATTAAAACCTCTTGCACAGGAACATCAGCCAACTCGTTCTCTTCAGATAATTCAGGCTCATCATACTGAAAAAAAAATAAAAAATAAAAAAATATATTATTTCAAAAATCAATTATTAACTTGTAAAAATATAATAGATGTTTATAATTCATTTAATACCTCTTTTGTAGAAACAGACAACCAATTGTTGGTTTGATCATTATTTGAAAAATACTCATTCTGAATCTCCTCAACCTGGTAATAAAAACATAAACTTGTTTCAGTAACAACTATTAAAATTTAAAATATTATATTAAACATAAAAAAATAAATACCTCATCAATATGATCATTAACCAAATTGTTGTCATCAACATTAATTGAATAATCAATTGAAATATGATCAACCAAATTGTTATCAGCAGGAGAAAAATGATTTGAGTATTAGTAAAGGTTCAGGAGATTCAAGTATCGCTTCATCAACTTCTTTATTATTTTTGGCTCTGAAGAAGAATTGATCATCAGAAAAAAATTCAGCAAAATTTTTTAGTCCTAAATGTTCAGAGTCCACTTTTCTCAACAACTCTGTTGAGCAATATTGCATGACATCTTCTTTTGATTTGCTTCTTCGGAAGAGCCATCTAATATACAACTGTGGAAAAAAGATTTAATTGTAATCAAAATAAGTATAAAATTTATTGAACTACAAAATGTTTAAAAATAGAAACATACCGTCAGAAACGTTATAGGACCACAATACAGATTGTTTCGAGAATTTTTCTTTACATCATGTTTGTTGAGAGCTAGAGAATTGAGCACTAAACCACACCAATCAACTCTATTAATGTTATCATAATGCTGAACAAGAGATGGTAAAAATTTCATATTTGATTCTCCTACCTTGCATGATGATATCATTGTGCTGACCAATAAAATAATGAAATTTAACTTGAAAAGATCATTTAATTCATTAGTTGCAACAATGAAGTCCCTCAGATTTTTGGAAAAAAACCTATCTTTAGTTTTCACGATAAGTTTTCCATCTCCATCATAGTATTGTTTCCAAAAACTTTGAAGATCGAATTTCATTTTCTTGTAAGATGTCCTTTTTGCAAAATGAATTCGTAAATCTCCTTTTGGAATACCTAGAATATCGTGCACTAAATCCCTTGTTATCTTAATCTCGTGTCCTTTAAAAACCAGTGATTGTTCTTCAACATTGTAGCACTCAAGGATTTTATACGCAAGATTTGACGGTATAAGAGAAATATTTAGATTTAAAATCTTTTCAAATCCCAATTCTCGTACATATTCTCTAAGACAAGGAACTGATACTATATGCTTCACCGCTTCATACAAGCTAAGAGGAGCACTTCTTTTCCTCAGATCTGTTGAATCTAGACATTCTTCAGTATCTAGGTAAACTTTACCCTTCTTTGTCAGTGTTTTCCTTTGTTTATGAACAACATCATTCCTAACAGAGACATTGTTATCCGGAGCTGTTGTACTTAATTCTCCTGAAAAATTTAGTGTTCTTTAATAATTATCTGATTTTGAAAATAAGGTATGTTGTTCTTTGCAGCTAGAAGATAGTCAAAAGCATGAGATTAATAATGCAGAGTACAAAGTTTCTTAGTTATCAAAATAAATAACATTAAAATATGTGTATTTTTGGAATGTGTGAACTAAAACCAAATCTATAATAATCACTATACCTTCAAGTTAATAAATGACAATTATCGAAATGACAAAGGACAACGGGTGCATGAAGTTAGATTCAAGTTTATTCCTAATCAAAATAAAACTAAAGATATAAGTAGCTAAAAGTGATGGTTATAAAACACCAGTTAATTATTATGTTTTCAAAAATAATTTTTTGCCTACTTTGAGAATAAGCTCATAAAAAACGGAAGAAATTTGAGTCAGACTACAATCCTATTAAATGTTAAAATCTCAAATTTGAGCTAGTTATTACACAAGTGCTTGAAAACAAAATACGATGTACATAGATATTGGGGTTTAAAGAAACTAAATAATGTTGAGGATGTGGGGTGTGTCTAGTTGTGTACATATAAAAGTAAAATAAGAAACTAAATCAGAACAATGCTAATTAAAAGTTATTTTTATTCAATAGATGATAAGAAAAAGCTTTAAAAAATAAAATCTAATTATAAATATATATGCAATGTAAAAATATCTTATTAAAACATACTCTTTTTCGATGATATTTTTTTTGACAACAATGACTTCCTTTTCTGTATCCAAATCAGTATTTTCAGAATCTTCATCATCACTAGACAAAATAAACTCGTCTTCTTCATCACGTTCTTCTGTATAAGAAATTAAAAATAAAAAATAATAAGTAAAAAAAACTAAGTAATTGTAGATTACTTAATTATAATGTAATTATAGGTTACAGCTGTTTAAATTTTAGATTACGGATATCTAATATATGATATCAAAAAATGCAATATATAATACACATAAAATCATTACCATACCTTCAACAGCATCATCTATCTCAGAATAGTTAACCTTTGACTTTTTTCGTCTATCCTGCTTTAATAAATATTGTTCTTCACCTAATAAAAAAATAAGTAACAATTTATTAAAAATATAAAAGTAATAATATAATGATTTAAAAAAATATATCAATGATTACCTTCATTTAGACGATCTATAAAAGTTTTACGTTTCTTAGGTAATTCAGATTCTACCAATTGAAGATAGTTCCTTCCATCTGAATTACCTTCCCCTTCCATGATACCATCTAAGAATAAGATTAAATAGTAACAATAGTTCATTTAAAAAGTAAAAAGCTGACTTTATAATTTTACAGTTTTATCACAATACATCAGTTTTAGATATATTAATGATTCACAATAACTTATAATTACAAAAATACCTGTTGTTGCTCTATTTTTATAAGATAACATAATCCTTTTTGAAACTTCAGGCTGTTCTGAATTTTCAAAGTTGTATACGTCTGCGTTTACTTGATTTATCACTGTATCATCTAGAAAAATAAATAAATAAATAATAATAATAATAATAATAATAATAATAATAATAATAATAATAATAATAATAATAATAATAATAATAATAATAAAATTTAATCAACTAAAATAGTTTATATAAGAGTCAAATATAATAAAATTATAAAATAATTAAATCATCTAAACATTTATCAAGTTATTATAAGAATGATAAACTAACTATCACTTAAAAAACATTAAAATATAATTAATATCGGAGTTCAAAGTAATCAAATTAAAAAAATTTGAAAAATAACATAATATCAATTTCTTATCAAATAAAGAACTCATTACTAGTTATTTGCTTGAAATATGATCAAAACATTTTATCAAACACTTAACATGCATTCAATCAGATAAAAAGCGTAAGCAGAAAAAACATAACATCTACTTGTATATTCTAAAATAAAAATAAAAAAATAATAAGCTAAAAGATATATTAACTAAAAACTAACCTTTAGTAGATCCTGAAAAAAAGATTCTAACTGAAAAAAATAATAATTAAAAAAGTGTTAGAAAATAATATGAGAAGTTAATAAATAAGATGAAAAAAAACTATATAATTCACGCATTACTTTTTTTGGTTCCTTTGTTATCTGAAGAATTAAGAGAATCCACCGGATGACTCGTTGTATCCAATTTGATTTCTAGTTGAAGTTTATGATTTGTGATACTGCGTGTTTGGTATATGAAACGATCACAATATTTCTTAATATATTAGTCACAACGATATTGGACTAATTTTTGGGTTTAATAACAAGTGGGCTCTTATCACGTATAAAAAGTTCATTTTTTAAATAGTCAAAAAGGCTAATAACTTTTTGGTCTAATAACAATTGGGCTTCTATCTTATGAAAAAAAAACACTTACTTTTACTTAATTTTAAAGTTTGATATAACATATTTTTCTCTAGTTTTTTTTTTTTTTTTTTTTTTTTTTTTTTTTTTTTTTTTTTTTAAAAAGAAAAAAAAAAGAAGAGGCTAAAGGAATGTTTTTAAACTAATCGGATTTTGCAATCCTGTTCATTGTTGAGCGTTGCTGTTAGCTTGTAGCGTGTACCTTCTTTTGATGAATTGTTTCCGATTCAATCTAGTATTGTTTATTGGCTGGTACTTTTAATAGTTAAAATACTTTCGATCAAATGTAATTGCAAAATGTCCCTTCGGTCATATAATTTTTTGTTTCTATACATACTTGGTCTGATAGAGAATCATTCAAGATACAATGCACCAACATACAAACATGATAAGTTTATTGAATATTTTAATACAAACATGAACCACTTAGATTGAACACTTGCGATACTCCTCGGTTTGAACTATTACAAAATCTTGAAATAACTGACAAAGTTTAGTTGTGTACGATTTTTGTCTTTGGCATTTCTGGTGTTATTCTTTTTCTAGTAATTTTACTCCATACTTTAGCAATTCTTTGCAGCAAAAGCTATTGGTGACACCAACGGTAAAATCTGCCTGATGTTGTGCATGTCCAACACCGCTGAAATTCGAAGCCAATGGTGAATAAACGTTAAATTCTTAGTCTAATACGTGGAAAAGTAATACATATGGAAATGTAAACCAATTCTTTTCTGAGTCAAAATTGTACCTTATAATCCGTTGGGGCCTTAAACATGAATGTTGCAAGCTGCCTGAAATGGTAAAACTGCATGTATCTGTTTAAAAGGAACCAGATAATAATGTCAACATGTTAATATATGATTTTCTTTATAAGCACCAATATTTTTTTACTTTTATAGTTATGTACCAAATGTTTTGGTCTTGTTAATTTTTATTTTTTTTTTCTTGTGGATTTAGCTATTATTTCCCACCGCAGAATTAATTACTCAAAGAGATTGTGATGTGAAAGGTTGGGGTTCTCTGAATGTACTTGGAAGATGAACTAATCATGAATTATTATTCATTGGGACATGCTCAAATAAGGGTAATTAAAGCTTGTAAGACTTTCCAATTACCCTCATTTCATTGCTATAAATATTAAGACTGAGATATGTGAATCAAATAAACACACAGTAAAAAAAAAACCTAATCACTTCATTTTCTATAAGGAAAAAAAAACAAAAATGCAAACTCCAATGCCATTCTATAAAGAACTAGCTGCTGTCGCCGGTTCGAGCTACGTCAAGGATGTCATGACTGAAAAATTCAAAAGGGAGGTAACCATATTGAGGCTAGATGAGCTAGAGCTGACCAAGAAGGCACAAGAAATCCAATCTCGTGTTGCTGAGAGGGAGCTGCTACTCGGAGAGTTGGAACTCTTGTTCCCTTTCGAGTCGACCCAGCGAAGCTTGCTAGAACTGAACACTCTTCAGACACAGGACCTGAAAGAGGATGCCGAGATACTTGTGGTTGTGATGAAGAAAAAGACCCGAATTGACCAGTTGCTTTCCTTCGTTGAAAAGCTCAAGGCGTTGCCGTACTAAGGGTTTTTTTGTTGTTAATATTTTTAGTGTTGGAAGTTTATGGGTGTTGTTTTGGGAACAATCTTTTGGTGGCAGTGGTAAGATGTAGTACTTTGTTTTTATCGTCTTCTAGTATCGTTTGATGTATTTGGCACTTACTTTTCGAACCATTTGGTGTTTATATATTATGACTTCTTATTAGCTGTTTATAACTATGTGTGGTATAAAAGAGGAAATAACAAAACAACTAAAGGCGCCAAAAACGTAAAAAAGAAATACCTTGGAAGTCTGCTGAACATACTTATTAAAGCGAATTCCACTCACCAAAAACATGAACTTGTCCTTCTTTGTTAGTATACACGCATCCCAGTTTTGGTTTGACTCTAATCATCTGTAGACACACAAAAAACTATTAAAACAAAACACCCAGTGGTATGAAACCTGTGTTTAAAAACTTGTGTCAACTACAACATATACTATCTATATTGACCATAGGGGCTTTTACCCCGAAATCATTCTTAGGGATGCATGTGCATAGCTTAGTGCCGAATATATATTACCACACCAATGTTTTAAGTTTTCCATGGCCTTCTGTCTAGTTTTCCCTAAGATACGTTTCATAATAACAATACTTAAACACAACATGCCTAACCCACATTCCACTCTAGAAATAGAAATCAGACAAATGTTCTATCAAGTAAATAACAATAAAAACTAAAAAGAAGTTGGTTCATTAAACATTGCAACAAATAATTGAAGATGACTATGTAAAAAAGAGACCAAAGGCATGGTATACAGAGCTCACCTTTTGTCTAAGAGAAAACAGCTTTCCGATTTTGCATGTCCTCTCTTGTTTTCCCTTGTATATGAGGTAACAAACCTATTTTAGATTAAGCAGCCTAAAAACTCACAGAACACAACATCATGTTGGCCATAACCTGAAACATAAAACAAACAGATAAGACATGATGAAATGACTACAGGTATATAATAATTCTTAAAAAAAAAATTAAACGAAAATGAAATCTCTTATGGCGTTCAGTCCATTGTAGCTGGCAAATCGAGAGCTACATTCCCACGTACTACGCCTGTATTGGAGGCTCCAACCTTTTTAACACAACCCTGACATCAAAAAACAAGTCCCTGAATGCAACTATAATAATAACTAAATAGATTAGCACTGTCGTTTTTTCAGATGTACTTTACCATTGAAGTGTTCACGACGTCAGTGCTTAAGTACCAGTGAACCACCAGAGGAGATGACATGGATATTCGAGATAATATATTCAGATGCAAGCATGCTTTGTGGTTGAACGGCATGTCAGATACTTGATAGATAACTGGATTTCTCCAACTCTGACATACCATTCAATCAGCAAAGCCGGATTGCCAGAATAGTTAATTGCTCTTCCGATAACTACACGTATGTTGTTTATGAATGAGGAGGAAAGGAAGTGGTTTAATTTTTGTGGGTCAATGTTATTGGCAATACATATTTATCGGGTAGATTGATCCACTATGCACCAACATCTCTGAAGTTTCATTCCTGGCCAGAAGTTTGGTAAACTTTTAAATGGGTGTAAAATGAGAATACATTATCTTTGTGTTTGTTTCTCTCAAATATTGTGGTATGTAACATAAGCGTTGTTCATTATGAATATTGATACCTATTATCAGGACTCATAGAAACATTTTGCAGTTAAACTACTTTTAGCAAACAACCCATTGAATTCGTCTGCACACTATATGTTAGCTACCTCACCTCTATATCGACCAATGCTAAGAATGAAGAACATGTTGTAAGAAATAACATCATAGTTCTTAAACCGGGTTGTTTAACAACTATATGATAGAGAGTGAGTACGATTCTCATTGTCAAGCAAATATCTGTATTACTACCACTAAATTCTAACTTTTCTAATCTAAAACATTTACAGATAAACATACTTGTTACATAGCAATAGTGAGCACCAATCTCATTGGCAATAGATGTCTCTAAGGCTATTGTTACTTAATACGTATTGCTGCCAGTCAATACTCAATAAACTTTATTACAAGCATATACTACTGTAGAAGTCTTGATACTGAACACAAACCATCAATGAAATCTAAAACAGCTCAAAACAAATATCGATACATGTATTTTCCTCAAATTAGTAATGTGCAGATCGGTTAGTGACTCATGGTGTGTGCATTCTTTTCATTTGAATAGACAGCAGGACAAAAGATTAGGGATCTCAATAAACAAATAAATAAAACTCATGTATTTGTATTTTTGTGCACTTTACAACTCATATATTTGTATTTCTATTCAAGTGACCTACAGTTTATCACATGTTACATTTTCTTTAGATACAAAATAAGTCACATGACTTAAACATTTCAGAATTCAAACATTGGCACTCATCTTCTGAAACTATTTTGTTCTGTATTAATAAAGGTTCAGGAGATTCAAGTATCGCTTCATCAACTTCTTCATTATTTTTGGCTCTGAAAGAAGAACTGATCATCAGAAAAAAAACTTAGCAAAATTTTTTAGTCGTAAATGTTCAGAGTCCACTTTTCTCAAAAAACTCAGCAAAATTTTTTAGTTGTAAATGTTCAGAGTCCACTTTTCTCCAAATTGATCATATTTCAATTGATTATTCAATTAATGATTTTGACAAAGGATTAGGGATCTCAATAAACCAAAAAAAAAAAAAAAAAAAAAAAAAAAAAAAAAAAAAAAAAAAAAAAAAAAAACTCATGTATTTGTATTTCTGTGTACATTACAACTCATATATTTGTACTTCTATTCAAGTGACCTACAGTTTATCACATGTTACATTTTCTTTAGATACAAAATCAGTCACATGACTTAAACATTTCACCATTGATTATTCTAACAAAACTTATTAAGAAATGAATGTAACACCCCCAAAATACCGCAGCGGAAGACTGTGTCACAGGGGTGCTACTTCATAATACAAAGTACAAGTTATAGAAAACGAACTCTAAATGAGACGTTTTGAAAAGTTACCATTCGATTAATGAATTCAAAGTTACCAACATGAGATTTCAAAGTATGATACATAAATGTATACAAAATGTTTGAATGGTAAATGATAAAAGCGTAAGTCTTCAGAATATGCAGCTTGACTCTAAGTTCCACGCACTAGCTATCGCCTTATAGACCTGAGATAACATGCTAAAGTGTCAACACAATGGTTGGTGAGTTCATAGAGTTTGTCTTAAAACAGTTGAAAAAGCCTTTAAAGAATGATCACACAGCAAAGGCATCGTGAATCCACTCAGTTACAAGTCCCGCCATAAGAGACTTGTAACCTGTGTGTTCACAACCCACTGCTAACATATATAGTATGAATAAGACATGTATAAGTTCATCAAGACAATTTAAGCAATTAGAAGTGAGTCTCTACTTCATCTCCGAAGACCTCACTTTTATGATGTATCCAACATTCGCAAATGTTAGGATGTATCAAAGACAACTGGGAGTCAATTCCCAAAGACAACTGGGAGCCACTTCCCAAAGACAACTGGGAGTCAATCCCCAAAGACAACTACTAGTCAATAAATAGAATAACGCAATTAAGTATAACGTAGTCATGTATGTAAGCAATCAAGTATAACACAGTCAAGTATAGACGTTTTGAGTATTTGTACAAGTAAACAAGTAGTTGAGCATGTATCCCCCCCAGGAGTTAAAACAAGTACGAAAAGAGTAGGGGCTATGACTCACCTTAAGTCTATGTAGTGAGTAATGAAAATGGTAGTCGAATCGCGAAAGTCTCTAAGAGCAGCCTATAATAGAACGTTGCGACTTAGGTTTGGAGTAACGTCTAAGAATACGACGAATTGCCAATATATGTCTTGCATAATGTTCATGATGTAGTACTTAGTATATAGTGTAAGTCGTTGAATATAAGTGGTCTATGAAACATGTATAGGTTGTAAATCTCTTACTACCGTTCGGGCCGACATAATTCAGAAGTCATGGAGTAAACGTTCGAGAAGCCAGGACACTTTAACTCGTAAATCCACAACTCGTCTCGACGGCTTACTTAATGAACTCCTCACATGAGGCTCCCTACTATTGTAGTATTTGATAACATATATATATATATATATAAGCTTTTTGATCTTTAATAGTTATATGGTCTTTAGCCGTGGCTTTGCCGTGACCTTGGTCATTGTTACCATGATCTTGAGACTCAACCTTGGCTTTAGCCATGGTTGTGGTCTCGGCTTTAGGTCATTAGACCTCTTGGTCTTAGTAAATCATAACTATTATATAGTGACTTTGGTCTAAAAATGGGCTGTTAAGAATTTGAAGAAAATATCACTCGGAAAGCGTTTTCAGGGCTCGAGCTTCTTTGTTCCTGAACGAAAACGTCGTTCCGGACAACTTTCGTGTTTTAACTTTTTGATGAATCGGACCAGAAGTGGGACTTTCAAAATCATAATTTGATCAGAATGCTATTTAGGCAGATTTGCCGTTTTGGTTTCGCTAACTTCAAACGGTCATAACTTTTGACTCGTATACTCGTTTTGGGTGATTCAAATTGCTATGTTTTCCTTGTTAAGTCCTCTTTAACAATAAGTAAGTGTCAAATATCAAAGTTATACTATTGTGGTCATGGTTTTCCATAAAAATCACTAGTTTGCTTGTTTACTTGTCATAAGTTAACATATGTATACCAATACTCGTTTTATCCATTTTTAAACATCATGAACACAATAACAAGAACATATATAGCATGAAAGAACCATAATAAGCATGAAAATGATATTGAGCAAGAAAGTGTATAAGGGTTTCTTACAACTTTTGGCTTTCACTTAAGAAAGGAAGTCAAGTATAGAACTAGGACACTAAACCTAATCTTGTAAACCCTTCACCATAACTCTTGTAACCCTTGCTAGCCTTGATCTAACCCTTGTGAAAACCATTTAACTTCAGCCCTAGTAACCTTGTGTAGCTCCTAATTCAACCATGGAATCACCAAACAAACTTAAGAACTAGGTAGAGAATACTAAGACATTGAACTCTTATGTGTAACTTGTATATTGAAGATCAAAGGATCATGGTGCTAGGACTAAAGGGTGTGGTATTTTTGGTGATGAAAAGATGAAGATCAATGTGTTTCTAGTTGGCTATTTATAGCATGAATGAGGAGGTTAGGAAGGTGCCTAGGAAAGTGCTAAAACTTGGTGACAAAGTTGTAATTAAGTAAGATCTAATGGCTAAAGTCAAGATTTAACCACACATGGTGACTCCCCCCCCCCCCTCCTAAGTCGTTTTTCCAAGGATAAGGGTGACTAGATGAGTAGTCATGGTCTTTGGATGATAATATCCTAAGTATGTAGCTAGTTTTGACTCCGTAAATCGCTAACCGTAAGTTTTTAAGTCACGAAACGTAAAACCGGGTATCCTAAAAATATGAAACTTGAAAGTATGGTCAAACATGTCAATATACTCCATAATAAAATATAAAATGAGTGGTAGGTTCTATCGGGTGCGAAAACCCTGCTAAAAACTGGAAACACGGGTCTAAAACGCGCAATTCGCGTAAAACGCTGAACTGAAAAACGTAAAATTCCGAAACTTTTGGAATTGTCCTAAAATGATAGAAAATCATATTTCTATTGTTTATAATGTTTTATGGATATATCGGGATGCTGGAAGGACGTTTAAACCTAAAAGTAAATCTCGGACACGGCTTTGTGATTTTTGCAGAAATGATCCGACGAGCGTCAAACTCTCGGATTATCGTTAAAATAGTTTAACTTACGAGAATATGAAATAAAAATTTCTGAGATGAATAGTGAAAAGTGAATAGTAAAAAGTGAATAGTAAAATGTGAATAGTAAAAAGTGAATAGTGAAATTTTCGGGAATAAAAGTTAACCTGAAATTGCGAATTGTTACAGTCTCTACCCCTTAAGAAGAACTTCGTCCCGAAGTTCAGTTGACGTTAACTACTTACGGTGTGTCAGAGAATTCGGGATCTCTAAAATAGTGGTATTCACTCTGATTCGTCTAAGGTTCTGGTTAAGGAGTTGTATCGGCTACAATTAAGCCCACTTATTTATAACACATTACTTACATAAAGAAGCGTCCAAATTTATGTAAGTAAGGTCTCATAAACTTATGGTTCGGTGATTTACAATTTCTTTATTTAAATGAAGAGGCGTCCCAATCCATTTAAATAAGGAGATTCTAAATCATCCTACTTAAGAATTTCCGACACAAAAATCCGCCTTCTGAGGCCGATAGTAAGATAATCAAGTCATCAAATCCCTAAAGCTAAGCAATAATATTATTTAACTCAAATCTTGTGTCTCATCAAACAAGAACTGTCACAAGATCAAGTTAACTAATTAGTTATTACTGAGCTCCATGTTTTTAATGACTCGACGAATCTCTGGGGCTCCTTATAATACTAAAGTCATATCATCTAACAGCGTGGAACTAAGCAAACCTCTAACCAAAAAGCATATGTGTATGTATTGTGTGTAAGGCAAAATAAAGAGGAAGGTCCCAACGTATATAGCAGTTATAGTCTAGGCACTAAATGCAACCTAGTTCTCTATAACCAAGGCTCTGGTACCAATCAGTAACACCCCCAAAATACCGCAGCGGAAGACTGTGTCACAGGGGTGCTACTTCATAATACAAAGTACAAGTTATAGAAAACGAACTCTAAATGAGACGTTTTGAAAAGTTACCATTCGATTAATGAATTCAAAGTTACCAACATGAGATTTCAAAGTATGATACATAAATGTATACAAAATGTTTGAATGGTAAATGATAAAAGCGTAAGTCTTCAGAATATGCAGCTTGACTCTAAGTTCCACGCACTAGCTATCGCCTTATAGACCTGAGATAACATGCTAAAGTGTCAACACAATGGTTGGTGAGTTCATAGAGTTTGTCTTAAAACAGTTGAAAAAGCCTTTAAAGAATGATCACACAGCAAAGGCATCGTGAATCCACTCAGTTACAAGTCCCGCCATAAGAGACTTGTAACCTGTGTGTTCACAACCCACTGCTAACATATATAGTATGAATAAGACATGTATAAGTTCATCAAGACAATTTAAGCAATTAGAAGTGAGTCTCTACTTCATCTCCGAAGACCTCACTTTTATGATGTATCCAACATTCGCAAATGTTAGGATGTATCAAAGACAACTGGGAGTCAATTCCCAAAGACAACTGGGAGCCACTTCCCAAAGACAACTGGGAGTCAATCCCCAAAGACAACTACTAGTCAATAAATAGAATAACGCAATTAAGTATAACGCAGTCATGTATGTAAGCAATCAAGTATAACACAGTCAAGTATAGACGTTTTGAGTATTTGTACAAGTAAACAAGTAGTTGAGCATGTATCCCCCCCAGGAGTTAAAACAAGTACGAAAAGAGTAGGGGCTATGACTCACCTTAAGTCTATGTAGTGAGTAATGAAAATGGTAGTCGAATCGCGAAAGTCTCTAAGAGCAGCCTATAATAGAACGTTGCGACTTAGGTTTGGAGTAACGTCTAAGAATACGACGAATTGCCAATATATGTCTTGCATAATGTTCATGATGTAGTACTTAGTATATAGTGTAAGTCGTTGAATATAAGTGGTCTATGAAACATGTATAGGTTGTAAATCTCTTACTACCGTTCGGGCCGACATAATTCAGAAGTCATGGAGTAAACGTTCGAGAAGCCAGGACACTTTAACTCGTAAATCCACAACTCGTCTCGACGGCTTACTTAATGAACTCCTCACATGAGGCTCCCTACTATTGTAGTATTTGATAACATATATATATATATATATATAAGCTTTTTGATCTTTAATAGTTATATGGTCTTTAGCCGTGGCTTTGCCGTGACCTTGGTCATTGTTACCATGATCTTGAGACTCAACCTTGGCTTTAGCCATGGTTGTGGTCTCGGCTTTAGGTCATTAGACCTCTTGGTCTTAGTAAATCATAACTATTATATAGTGACTTTGGTCTAAAAATGGGCTGTTAAGAATTTGAAGAAAATATCACTCGGAAAGCGTTTTCAGGGCTCGAGCTTCTTTATTCCTGAACGAAAACGTCGTTCCGGACAACTTTCGTGTTTTAACTTTTTGATGAATCGGACCAGAAGTGGGACTTTCAAAATCATAATTTGATCAGAATGCTATTTATGCAGATTTGCCGTTTTGGTTTCGCTAACTTCAAACGGTCATAACTTTTGACTCGTATACTCGTTTTGGGTGATTCAAATTGCTATGTTTTCCTTGTTAAGTCCTCTTTAACAATAAGTAAGTGTCAAATATCAAAGTTATACTATTGTGGTCATGGTTTTCCATAAAAATCACTAGTTTGCTTGTTTACTTGTCATAAGTTAACATATGTATACCAATACTCGTTTTATCCATTTTTAAACATCATGAACACAATAACAAGAACATATATAGCATGAAAGAACCATAATAAGCATGAAAATGATATTGAGCAAGAAAGTGTATAAGGGTTTCTTACAACTTTTGGCTTTCACTTAAGAAAGGAAGTCAAGTATAGAACTAGGACACTAAACCTAATCTTGTAAACCCTTCACCATAACTCTTGTAACCCTTGCTAGCCTTGATCTAACCCTTGTGAAAACCATTTAACTTCAGCCCTAGTAACCTTGTGTAGCTCCTAATTCAACCATGGAATCACCAAACAAACTTAAGAACTAGGTAGAGAATACTAAGACATTGAACTCTTATGTGTAACTTGTATATTGAAGATCAAAGGATCATGGTGCTAGGACTAAAGGGTGTGGTATTTTTGGTGATGAAAAGATGAAGATCAATGTGTTTCTAGTTGGCTATTTATAGCATGAATGAGGAGGTTAGGAAGGTGCCTAGGAAAGTGCTAAAACTTGGTGACAAAGTTGTAATTAAGTAAGATCTAATGGCTAAAGTCAAGATTTAACCACACATGGTGACTCCCCCCCCCCTCCTAAGTCGTTTTTCCAAGGATAAGGGTGACTAGATGAGTAGTCATGGTCTTTGGATGATAATATCCTAAGTATGTAGCTAGTTTTGACTCCGTAAATCGCTAACCGTAAGTTTTTAAGTCACGAAACGTAAAACCGGGTATCCTAAAAATATGAAACTTGAAAGTATGGTCAAACATGTCAATATACTCCATAATAAAATATAAAATGAGTGGTAGGTTCTATCGGGTGCGAAAACCCTGCTAAAAACTGGAAACACGGGTCTAAAACGCGCAATTCGCGTAAAACGCTGAACTGAAAAACGTAAAATTCTGAAACTTTTGGAATTGTCCTAAAATGATAGAAAATCATATTTCTATTGTTTATAATGTTTTATGGATATATCGGGATGCTGGAAGGACGTTTAAACCTAAAAGTAAATCTCGGACACGGCTTTGTGATTTTTGCAGAAATGATCCGACGAGCGTCAAACTCTCGGATTATCGTTAAAATAGTTTAACTTACGAGAATATGAAATAAAAATTTCTGAGATGAATAGTGAAAAGTGAATAGTAAAAAGTGAATAGTAAAATGTGAATAGTAAAAAGTGAATAGTGAAATTTTCGGGAATAAAAGTTAACCTGAAATTGCGAATTGTTACAATGAATATCTCAAAAGTTGTTATCATAAAATAAATATCTAATTATCATTTAACCTGACGGAAATAAAACATAACACACATTGCAAATTAAAGAGTTGTTCGGACAACCTTATTTGTAACACCAACAGGAATTTCACCTTCGTCGCCTGCCACAGCCTCACCCACCATTCAAAAACACTAAAATCACAGAAACAAAAAAGACAATTAGATTCAAACTTTACCATAAACACAACACAAAAGCAATACATACTTACACAAAAAATATGAAAAACTATTTACATCCCATGGTTACTTTCAGAAGAAGACAAAACACATAGACCAAACTCTTAAAACTCAGTGGCCGGTAACCAAGCCGCTTCATAAACATAATGAAACTAAAACAGACTAACTTATCCCTATGTTTCACATGCCATACAGTAGTGAAATACAAAGACCAAAAAACAACAGAGGATGCAGGAATCTAAGTATAAAACATCATTTCAAACTCTACTACCCATGGCAAAACTCTATTGTCAAAGCAAAACTCTATTATCAAGTCGTCACATTGACCTGTATTTTGTACATGGCATCTACAACCATAGGTTTAGCACTGATTAACGATTGCCTTTGCTTTTTAGTGCAACTATTAGCTCTCTTATCAATTATATGTTTATTATACCAAAAATTACAACAATATAAACACTGATACATATCAGAAAAAAAGCTACGATCATTTACCATAACAAAAAGAATATACTAATAAACATAAACTTCAAATTATATTACCAACCATCAAAGTTCATACATTCCAGTTATCATTCCATACATAAACTGAAATTTCCAAAGGCAGCCCTACCCAACATACATACTTCTAATAAAAATACAAAAGATAACCAATATATACCACATCAAGTGGCCAGCCCATCACTCGAAAAAGTAAAGATTGAACTTCTTTTCTTCTCTTTCTTCACGCGCCAGATCAATAGCCTTGATCAACCCAGCAAGCACCTTCCTCTCTCTCTCCAAAGTCTCTTTCAGTCGGTCCAAACCAATGTCACAGTGCTATTGCAACGGCAAGAAACCCTCCCCTTCTTCCACCAAGTTCTCTAACCACTTAACCTTTGCAGCAAATTGATCACGCTGCTCACCAAGCACCATTAACAACTGATCATTCTCGGTATCATCCTGGGAAAATGCTATATGCAAGCAATCCTCAATTTCGTTGGAACCAGCAACAGACTTTAACTGTTGGAAATTAGGGGTGCGCGCAAGAGCATAAGCAGATGTTGTTGGTTATGAAGCCATGATAGAAGCAGTGAATTACAGAGATGGAGATTGAAATATAGTGGAACAATTAGAGAGGTAGAGTTTGAATTACAGATATTAGGGTTTGCGTTTGAATGAAAAGGGGAGAGAAATGCCCTTTTATAAGCAAGCCAAAAAGGCGTTGACCGGTTCTATAAAAAAAAAAAAAACGTTGACCGGTACATACCATTTCACACAAAACGTATAGAGTATAAAAAATAATATTAAGTTTACTATCACATTTCATTAAAAAAAATGAAAAATACTCTAATATTTTAATATCATATTATATTAAAATATATATATACATATATATATATATATATATATATATATATATATATATATATTAAGTCTGTTGGGTTTTTGTGTTTGTTTAATGGGTCGGGTATCCACAATCAAATAAAAAATTATTAGTTTTCTCTCTCTTAGATTCAATTCAAATCCCTAAACACATATAAACCCTAAAAAAAATTAAATTGAATAAACAATTCTGAGAAAAGTTAATCAAATATCGTAGTGATAAAAAACGAAAGTTAAATTAAAACTTTATGTTGAAGAAAAAAAGAAATCATAATTCAACAACAAACTCTGTTCTTCAAATCGCAGAGTTATTAGGTATAATTTTCAAATCTTCGATTAATTTATATTGTAATTATTTTTTATCTTCTTTTATATACATTATATATATATATATATATATATATATATATATATATATATATATATATATATATATATATATATATATATATATATATATATATATAATTTTTTTATGTTATATTTATAGGTGTGCCGATTTCTTTAACAAGAACAAGAAGAAGATCAAAGACGAAGAAGATAAATTTTATTAATAAACTATTAAAGTCTTTTAATGAAAATGAAGAGCCTCCAAGAAGAAGAGGAATAAGAAGAAGAAGAAAAATACAACGATTAGAAGAAGGTACTTTTGAAAAATACATATATTAATTGTTTAGGAAAATTATTTGAATAAAACTTCTGATTAATTTTAAATAATCATCATTTCCCTTTATTGTTTGGCGTTAATTGGGTAAATGATGTTTGTGTTTAGATAATACAGATATTAATTTTTTAGGATAATTCAGTTAAGTGTTTAGAGTCAATTGGACAAAATGATGTTTACGCTTACACGAACAGAGTACCATTGCATCTACATCCTTTTTAGACTTCTGTTTTCTTTTGTTTTGCTTACTTGTACATCCTTTTGTTTAGTTTATTGTTACAAGAACAATTTGAATATGATGTCATTTTCATTTGCTCTTTTTGATAGTTCTATCAATATGCACCAACCGTATCCTAGTAATATGTTTTTTCGATAGAGATAGGAACTGGATCTATGCTAATAGTTTAGTAACTAATTTGGTGAATGATTTCATACAGGTGTTAGAATGATAAACACACTGTTAATTTAGTGTGGTTTTGCTTATATAAGATCTTTAGAACAAATATGAGCTAGGTGTAATTTGTATGGTCATGTCATATAGGCCCTAATTGGACATCGAATTGCGTCAATTTGAATTATACAGAGAATGCCTGAGCAAAAATAATCTATTAACTTTCATAGCAAATTGCTTAAAACTCTAAAAATAAACATTTTTTTCGATGCCTGATGCTTGTTCACTAGTTTTCTTGTTTATGCATTCCATGCCTACCAAGTTTGAGTTTATTTATTTGTTTAGGAACTATTTCTGTTTTTAATTATTGTTGATCTTTTCATGATTCATTGTCACCTGAACATTTGGATAAAAATATAAGACTTTTTTTTTTTTTTTTTTTTTTTTTTTTTTTTTTTTTTTTTTTTTTCAGAAGAAGAATATAACGAAGATGATAATAGTAAATCTATTGATATTGAACACACTGATGATGAAGAAGAAGATGAGCCTAACGAGTATGACCTTATTGATGATATTGAAGAATAAGGAATTCAAGATGATGATGATGATGAAGATGAAGAGGAAGAATATAACTTTGATGACGAAACTGATAGTGATGAAGAAGATTATGAGGATGATCAAGATAGTGAAGATAATGATTATGAAGAATTAGATGAACAAGAAGAAATAAATAATGAATATAATGAAGGAAAAGAAGAAATAGAAGATGAAGCAGAAAAGGGGATAGAAGGTGGCGAATTTAATGTAACTGAAGAAGAAGAACAGAGAGAAATCACGCAAGTACTATCGCAAAAGAGATGTTCTATAAATGATTCATCAAAGATTAATCAAGACAAATTAAAGAAACTAAAGTTGGATAGTATGAAGCATCAAGAAGTACCGGTTGAAGGTGAATGTTCTAATCCAAATTTGGTGAAGAGTAATGATGTGTTTAAAAACAGGGGTTCACCAACTCAGTTATTTAATGCTATTAGATTCTTAAAAACAGATACTAACTCGTGCAACGTTTTAAAAAATATGGGATTTGGAAGTTTACTTGATTTAAAAATTAATATAATTCCAAGTAGATTGGGACAACATGTGGTTCAAAGCTTTGATGAATCGACAATGAGCATCAAACATTGGAGAGGGGATATTAAAATTACAAAGGAATCAGTTGAAGAAATTTTCGGTTTCCCAAGTGGTGGTTTACAAATAAATCCACCAGAAAGAGTGAAAAGTGAGGATGCATGTATTAAAAATTGGAGAAAGCAGTTTACTTTGTTGGAGAAGGATACGATCAAAGTTAAACCAAAATCTGTAGTGCAAAAACTAAAAGATGCAAAGGACAGAGGAAAGTTGTTCAGAATTAACTTAGTTGTTTTGATAGCCACTGTCTTATTTGAAGCTATGAAAGATGGAACATCAAATCAGAGAATCTTATATTCTATTTCATCTGATTATGATAAGATTAATAAGATGGATTGGTGTGGTTATTTGATTGATTGTCTAAAGAAGTGTAAAAAGGATTGGAATCCTAACAACAAGAAATCATATTATTGTGGACCTTTGACATTTCTTACGGTAATTACACTTCTTTTTTTGTTTTATTTATTCTTCTTTTATACATACATATATCTCAAAATTTTGTAACAAAAAACCAATTACCTTTGCAGCTTTTTTATGTTCAAAAGATAGAGTGCAATTTCATAAAAGTAGATCATTCTCAACCTGCTTTGAAAACATGGAATACAGAATTGCTGAAGATGAGAGAAACAGCAGAGTTTAGTTACTTGGTGGATAAAAGTCATTGTGAAACACCTAAGTCTGTTGAAGAGGTATTAAATGTTACACCTAAACCTGTTGATTTAAATGTATTCTTTCTTCCTAAATCTGTTGGTTTAATCAAAATAAACACTTATTCCATATATTTCATAAGTTGTGTAACTGCTTTCAGGGGAAGCTGGAAAACGCAGAGAAATTAGATGCAATTCCAGTTAAACAAGTAAAACAAGCTTCTGCTGAAAAAGGTCAAAATGTGACACCAAAGTGCAACAAACTGGTATGTTTCTTTCACATTTTATCTGTTAATAGTATGAATTTGTTTTAAAAAGAAAAAAAATAATATTAATGACTAGATTATATATCAGTTTAACTTATGAATTTGTACTGATATAGCAATTGTTAATCAATATGAGAATAAATAAGTTGTTTTAGATGATAGTATAATGCGTAAGAATTTAAACAATAATATTATTGCTAATAATATAAAATAAGTATGTTAAAGACGTATTAAACGTTACAGCTAAACCTGTTGATTTAAAGCTATTCTTTCTTATCAAATCAGTTGGTTTAATCAAAATTAAACTTATTTCATATATTTCATTATTTGTCTGGTTGCTTTCAGGGGGAGCTGGAAAACGCAGAGAAATTAGATGCAGTTCAATTAAAACAAACAAAAAAAGCTTCTGGTGAAAAAGGTCAAAATGTTACATTAGAATGCAACAAACTGGTACGTTTGTTTATCATTTTATCTGATAATAGTATGAATTTGTTTTAAAAAAAGAAAATTATTAATGATTAGATTATCAATATAGGTTAACTTATGAATTTGTACTGATATATCTAGAATATTTGACTCATTTTATAAAACTTACAGGTGTTTAAAGAAATGATCTCTGAAGAGAAAAAAAGTTCTATTAAAGAAAGTTGATGACGAAAAGGTATAGCTTTTTTCAAATTTTTTTATAAAATTTTATCTTGCAACTAAAATGAATTAACAAAATTAAGCTAATATTTTTATGAAAATTAAACAGGGTTTCATTCGCAAAACGAAGAATAATTTGTTTATGTTGGAATCATTAATCAAAGAAATGAAGCATTCTATAAAAAAAAGATTGTTGAACTTTCCGAATTCAAAAGAAGTTGAAGCTTTAAAAGATGAATGGGATCGTGTAATAAACACCGCAAAACGAGCAAAGCTTAATCCAGAATGTTCATTAATCGAAACTTCTTGATCTGAATCAGTTTTTTTGAAAAATGAGGGAAACTTAAAAAACAAAGTTAATTTACGTCATCAAGAAAGGAAATTTGATTTTACAAAATGTGAATCAAATATTATTGAAAAAGAAAGGCAAACTTTTAACGAAATCCCCTCTTTTAATTTGGGTTTTGATTTCCCTTCACATCCTGTTGAAGAAGTAACACTATGTAAGTCGTTAGAAAAAGTCAATTTGACTCCTCCAGAAGAAAAATCTAAACCCAATAAAATAGAAATTGTTTCTCTTTTAACACCTCCCGAAGAAAATCAAACCATTAAAGAAACAAATGAAATTCAAGCATCGACAGAAGAATTTAATGCAGCCAATGCAGTATTCAGTATGAGCAAAAATCCTATGTAAACCCAATAAAATAGAAATTGTTTCTCTTTTAACCCCATGAATGGTATTAAGGAATACAATCCGTCATCCACGCAACTATAACAAGTAATTAACGTGTAAAAGATATCTAGGGAGTAGTGAAATCTAAGTAAACACATTTCTCCCATATATTGTTCACAACCTTAGTTTAAATTAGTTTATTTTCATTTTTAGTATTTTATTTTGATTGCATCTTAGTATTGGGTTAGTTGACTAGCAACTAATTCCGCCCAAATCCTTCAAACCCGAGATTTTAATTTGCTTTCATAAAAAATATAAAAATACAAAAAGAATCATCCTTCATCTTTAGAACTAGTATTTAGGTTTTCTAATCCTAGCGACACTATTCCTAGCTGAACGATCAATCCCCCGGTACTTGTCACTATACTATACTAAAACGATCAGGTACACTGCCTGGTGGGGGTTGTAAGCTTCTCAAGATCCCTTGAGAGGTAAATCCTGGTGCGATTCCCATGTATCAAGTTTTTGGCGCCGCAGCCCGGGGAATAGTTATTGTCTAGGTTAGAATCTCTTTTTATTAGGTCTACTTGCTAGATTCCATTCTAGTAAGATTTTATTATTTTTAGGTTTTCTTTAGTCTATCTTATTTCTTTGTGTGTTTGTTCGTAACTCTTCACCACCCGACATCATGGACGATGGGAACATCTTTGAACCCGTCATCCCACCAAAACAAAACCCACCACTAGAACCTCTTAGGCCCCGAACCTTAGGAGAGTATTCCCGACCTAGCCACCAAGGCTACCGAAACACCATTGAGCTCACTGGAGCCAATGTGACCCCCTTGCGATCCGACACCATCCGGTTGGTGCAAAGCGGATGTGCATTCCATGGACTTCATTCCGAAGATCCAAATCAACATCTCAAGGACTTCCTTAAAATCGTAGATTCCATAGACCTAGATGTTGCAACTAGAGAGACAACCCGATTACGCCTATTCCAATTCTCTCTACGTGATCAAGCTAGTCAATGGCTTGAGCGTTTACCCGCGGGATCCATCACCACATGGGATGATCTCACCACTCGTTTCCTTGCTCAATTTTTCACACCGGGGAGAACTACTAAGCCTAGAAATGACATCTTGATGTTCCAACAACGTCAAAATGAATCTCTTTATGAAGCATGGACTCGTTTTAAGGACTTACTCCAAAAAGTCCCTCATCATGGCATAGATCTTTGGCTCCAAGTCCAAATCTTTTATGACCATATCGATCTCTCCACGAGACGAGCCATTGACCAATCGGCCGGTGGTAAGCTACGTGATCTAAGTGCGGAACAATCGTGGGAACTCGTAGAAGATCTTGCTCTCTATGACAACGAAAGTTGGAATGATCCCCGTGATTTGAACAAAACGGTCAAGGCAATATCTTTGCCTTCGAACAACTCTAGCACTCCCGACCGTAGGATCATGGAACTTGAGGACCAAGTCAAGTTTCTCATGAAATCTTACGAAGCTCCTAAGCCTTCAAGCCAAGTGAACAAAATCACTTCTTCATGTGAATTATGTAGTGGTCCCCATGACACTCGTGATTGTGTGGAACTCCCCGGAACAGCTTCTGCGGACTACGCATCCTCGCGTACCGACGAAGCGGGAGATAAGTGGTACACTTTCAAACCCGAGCCAAACCCTTACGGTGATTCCTACAACCCCTCTTGGAAAAATCACCCAAACCTTAGGTGGAAACAAAATCAACCCACTTCTTCTAATCCGCCTAATCGTTACCAACCAAACGGTCCACCCTCCAACCGTACTTTCAACAACAATCCTTCTAACAACTATGGTAGTACCAACAATCTTGAAGGATTGATGTATAAATTCATGGCATCTCAAGAAGCTCGCATATCTAAGTTTGAAGCCGATTTCAAACAAAAGCAAAGCGAGATGACCACCAAAATTGATGCATTGTTGAAAGTCCTCAATGACCGAGAAATGGGAGCACTCCAAAGTGACACGGTCAAGAATCTGAAACTAAATGTTAATTCCATATCATCAGTTTCGTCACCCACTTCGTGTCCATAATACTACTCGGTTAAATCAACGAGCACATGTTTCAAACAAAACCAAATTCTTCAAAAGGACCAATCAAGTAAAACACCCGATATAAAACCGGTCAAAAGTATAGTTGAAACACCTCCTACGCAAGACCTTGACGATGAATTCAAGGAACTTCACCTTGAACGCCCCGTCATTGATGTCTTAGCCCGTGATCCCTACTATAGTGCCCTCCTAGAAAAATATGAGAAGTTTAAACTAGGTAAAAATGGGACCGCCTTCATTCAAAACAAGTTGCCTAAAAAGCTTGATGATCCGGGTATATTTATTTTGCCTTGTGAGATAGGAAGATCTGAAGTTTTCGACACACTAGCCGATTTAGGGTCAAGCCTCAACTTGATTCCCTTATCCCTATTCACCACTCTTAAGCTAGGAAAGTTAGAGGAAACGGAGGTATTGATAGGTCTAGCGGATGGAAGTATTGCCCACCCGGTTGGAATGATTAAGGATGTAGTTGTTCACGTAGGAAAGTTAACTATCTTAGCGGATTTTCACGTCCTAGACATGGTTAGTGACACTACATGCCCATTGTTGGTACGAAGAGGATTTTTAGCAACCGCTAGCGCCATGATAGATTGTAAGGAGTCTAAAATAGCGGTAGGTGAAGGCGATACTTGGTCGGTGTACGATGTTAAGAAGCATAGTTATGATTGTGATGATGAACCGACACCACATTGGGTATAGATGAATAGGAGACCATCTAAATATGGACCTTGGATAGAAAGGAACTTTATAGGACCTCAACGCCCATTCTATCTAGAAAAAGATTTCATTGAAAAGACACATTCGGTGGAACAACTCATAGCAAGAGATGAAGAGCTAGATCCCTTTGAGGACCCCTTAGTCTTTAGGAAGATGATTGAGTTCTTGAGCGTAATGCCTATTAATATAGAGATGAATAAGTGGAAAAGAGAGGGAGACAAGTGTAAATGGAGGTGGGATAAGCCACCTAAAGAAGGTGACGGATCATGGCATATGAAGATGACTTTGTATGATCCGGATGGAGAAAAGTTTGAAAGGTCATACCGTACTAAGAAAACCTATAGGAAGTTGAAACCTAAGTTTGATCCCAAAGATGTCCTCAATGAGGAACTCACCCGTGTCACGTAGTAACCCATGACCTTGAGTCTAGCTACAAGACTCGTGAATAAAGAAAAGCGCTTCTTGGGAGGCAACCCATGCTTTGTGTGATTTTATTTTGTTTGTTTGTTATTTGCTTCCGTATGCATGCTTTATTTTTATTGTTGGTAGATCATGTTTCTAAATTAAATAGTGGAAATACTTTGCTTTGTTGTTTGGCCTAGTCTTAACTTCACCCAAAAGGTATTTTTGCAAAAGATAAGTGTAAGGGGAAACCCTAAATATGTTTTTAAGAAACAAACCGATCATGATTCTCCACAATATTAAGTGAACATGTATATTCGTATTTGTTAGAGTCAAATGCTTGTATCGAGTCATGATGAAGTTTTGCAGGATTTTCCAGGAAGTAGGACCAAGTTTTTCCAGAAATTTTCCGAAAACTTAACACAAGAATTTCTGCAGGTCACTTCTGACGGCGTCATGAGCTTGCTCTTGACGGCGTCACGTGTAAAAATCTGGAAATTTTACCAGTTTTGTTTTTCTAACGGAGTTTTGAAGTTTTTGTTGAATTATTAAGTTTTATAATCTCCAGGAAATATGCAAACTTCATTCCACAAGCATTATATCTTATTTTGTTTTCTAGGATTTAGTAACTTATGTAGATTGCCGCCGATTTTATGCGAGGTTGTCTTGTCTATTTTCTCAGGATTTACAGGTTATGTTTAACAAGAAGATGATTTATTTTTCTGGAAGGGAAGCTTTGATTGTTCATTTTCTTGGAGGAAGATCTAACCTGGCCACCTTATTATCCATACCGAGCAAATCAGGGGAGTATTTGATTTCATTCTTTTTACTTATTTCACTTTTACATTCTTTACTTGAACATTGGGGACAATGTTCATCTTAAGTGTAAGGGGAGGGTAAAATGATGATACCTTACAAATACACTTTCGCTTGAGTTTGTTTGTTTAATAGTAGATGTGTAATAAAACTATGAGAAATACTTGTTAGTGCAATTTTAGCGCCAAATTTAAATTTTTTTACAACATTTAGGAGTGAAACTTTAGCCATAACAAGCGTCTCATGGATAGGAGATTGTATGACTAGCACACAACCGTACCATTCAGAAAAATTTTCCACCCAAATATGTGAGGTTCGCCTTTAGATTTGATAGGAAAAGAATTTACTATTAGTGCTTATGAGTGTACCGGTAGCATTTAGATTCTAGAACTTGCGTTAGTGATGCATCCCGAGACCGCTAGTGAGACTACATTCGTGTAGTAGGATTTACTACATGATAAGAGGCATTAGGATCACCCTTGTGTTAAACCCGTATTATAATTACTTGACCATTTAAGTCATATTACTTGGCTAGTTAAGTCAACTAATTTTTCCCACACCCTTAGCGTTGTACTCATTTTCAATACACGAAACCCCTAGTACACCCCTCCGAGCCTATCTTTTCATTTCTAACTTTAAGCATTTTACTTAAAGGAAGAATTTGTTACACCCCACTTAAATGTACACCCAAATCACCTTAGCCTTACCCAAACCGCCTTAGCCTTCCGTGTATGCACTCATCTTTAGTGCATTATTGTTATTTGTTAAACCCTAAGTTAACTATCTAATTGATTACATGGTTGCTAAGTCGAGTCATATCCTTTTACATATTGTTTTGGGACGATTGGGACTCATGGGTAAAGTAATTATTTTATGGAGTAATGGGGAAGAACATCATTTATTACCCCCATATGTGCGTTAATCCTAAAAGTACTCCAAGTGTTTTAATTTTCTTAGTTCGAGTCATTAGATTAGTTTATTGTAAAGTATGTAAAAATTCAAGTGTAAGGGGAACGTTTATTCCCTATGATGTATTATTTTGGATGGTAGGGTAAGAGTGTATGCAAAAAAAAAAAAAAAAAAAAAAAAAAAAAAAAAAAAAAAAAGAAAAAGGAAAAGAGAAAAACATACGGACTACCATCCCGTTTCATTCTATGTTTATTTTATGTTTTTGTTATTTTTCATTTATTAGCTTAAGTTGAGTCTAGTCTTGGCTTAGCAACGCCATTTTGTACATGTAATTGACCAAGATTGTTAACTCGCCACCAGTAAAGACTGCCTATACCCAACAAAACCGTGTATTTCATATCCCTATACCTAACGTTACAACCCTTTGGTGGAGGTTTGATCCTTTCCCAAGCCTATGGTAATCTATTTTGCTATGACAGGTAGTGAGAGATATCTTCCGTTTCCATATTGTAATTTATACTTTATTACACCCGAGAGATGTGAGTATCTAAACACTATTTGTGAGGTGCTAGTATATGACCTCCGTGCTTGTCTTTGGTCTTTAGTGGAACGATTATTTGTTGTAATTACTTTTATATTAGTGTTAAATGACCCCTAACTTGTATTTTGATTATAATAAAAGCGCATTTGCTTGAGGACAAGCAAATCTCAAGTGTAAGGGTATATGATGAGGCAAAAAATGATCCGTTTTTAGGGGGTCATTTAACCCCGAAATTGAATTTATTTGATCAAATATTGCCCTAAATCGTTCCTTTTGTGATTTTAGGTACTTTGGGAGTGAAATCTGGAAAAGGAAGCAATTCGGATGTTTTTGGAGCATAAAAGTGAAGAAAACGCCAAAGACTTAATTTTCTATGCTGGAACAGTGTGTGACGGCGTCAAGAGTACTTTCCTGACGGCGTCAAGAGTAAAGACCATGACGACCCAGTACAGAAATGAAGGCGTCACAAGTAGAGCGTCAAGAGTTAAAAGTGTGACGGCCTGCAAAAATGGACAACATGACGGCGTCAGATGTAGATCAAGGCAGTCCGAGGATTATTTTGGCGGCGAGATGACGACGTCACCCAATTGTTCTTGACGCCGTCAGCCTCTAATATCTATATATATTTTTCGAATTTTCATTCATTAGAAGAGGAAAAAGTTTTGGAGAAACCCTAAGGCCGAACCATATACGAATTTTACAGCTTTTCAAGGGTTTTCAACCCTTGAATCCTTACATGTGTTATTAAGATAAGTCTTTTCTTAATTCCACAATGTTAGGCTAGATTTATCTTGTGTTTGCTTAGATCTAATGAAACCTAGATGTTGATTATGTGTTGATTACTTGTTTATGGTTGTATTGGATGAATGATTTCAATGTTAGGCTTAAGAAAACTGGCAGATCTCCAAATGGTAACATGCTTGAACGTCTTAGGAAACATGAACCGATGTGTACTAGGTTTTATTGGTTGTATTTAATGCATGAGTAAATTCTAATGATCCCATGTTAGGAGCTTCTTGCAGGCTCGACATAGGAGTGA
This sequence comes from Artemisia argyi, assembly GCA_030686995.1. Lineage (NCBI taxonomy): Eukaryota > Viridiplantae > Streptophyta > Magnoliopsida > Asterales > Asteraceae > Artemisia > Artemisia argyi. Next base: position 152,555,594 of record CM060706.1, on the reverse strand, counting down.
AGTAGGCACTCATAGGATTGGGGAAGTAAGTACGCCACCCCATGAATGGTAATAAGGAATACAATCCGTCATCCACGCAACTATAACAAGTAATTAACGTGTAAAAGATATCTAGGGAGTAGTGAAATCTAAGTAAACACATTTCTCCCATATATTGTTCACAACCTTAGTTTAAATTAGTTTATTTTCATTTTTAGTATTTTATTTTGATTGCATATTAGTATTGGGTTAGTTGACTAGCAACTAATTCCGCTCAAATCCTTCAAACCCGAGATTTTAATTTGCTTTCATAAAAAATATAAAAATACAAAAAGAATCATCCTTCATCTTTAGAACTAGTATTTAGGTTTTCTAATCCTAGCGACACTATTCCTAGCTGAACGATCAATCCCCCAGTACTTGTCACTATACTATACTACAACGATCAGGTACACTGCCTGGTGGGAGTTGTAAGCTTCTCAAGATCCCTTGAGAGGTAAAGCCTGGTGCGATTCCCACGTATCACTAATACATTATGTAGTACATAACTAAGCATTTGGAAGAAGCTTAAAAATGATAATTCCTTTCGATCTCAAATAAGGCAAAAATTCATCATTATACTTTACATAGCAAGATGAATACATTCTTAATTATAATCAAATCTGAACTCTATAAGAGATGGAAATAATCATTCTGACAATGGGTAGATGACAATGCGTAGGTGACTTTTTAATTATCACAAAGACTTTTTAATTTTTACACATTTAGTTGTATACTAAAAAACCAAATATTGGTAGCAAGTTTACACATTTAATTAACTTATTGTTCCATTTTGTTAATTATACGACTCAATTTTTTTAATATAAAAATAAATAAAAAAATGCAAAAACAACAATACATAAAATCTAGTTCATAGCAAAATAATTTGCGATACTACTACATAGCAAAAGTCCTACATAATGGACAAACTTTTTTTTGAAACAACCATTTATCTATACAATGTACATGAAATTCATGGCGACAAATCAAAGCGCGTGTAATTTCATTTTCTTTGTATTCTCCCAAACAAATTGCACAAACCCCGTCCATCTTGTCAAGCAACATTATTCTTTCACTGACTATAGATCTCGTAGACGAACTAGATGAGCCAATATTCTTAGTTTCTTCTTGAAAATGAACTATTTCTTGTTCTTCAAGTTGTAATACATCTTCATAAGACCTTTCAATAATCAAATTGACTAAAGAAGAGGGTATATCCGGCATACATTCAACACATTGCTGGAAATGGTTTCTGTTAGAAGTTGATCTGTGTAAATTTTGAAAGTAATGAACAAAAACTGATGGAGGTACCTGAGTAAATGAGATAAAACGATTACTCATCTTTATTTAAGAAAGGTTTAACACGATAAGTTCGAGAATGAATGTTTATTATTATTATATATATATATATATACTAAAAGTAACTTGATGTTACTGTAGCAAATCCTTGTAGCAACAGTGTTTATAACAGTGATTATGTATGGTGCATTACGACACATAATAACTATTAAATATAACAATACCATTTATATATTAATATTATAATACATATCAGAATACAAACCTTATGCAGAATAAATAAAACGATATTAACATATATATTTGTTATGTCAAACAAATAACAGCCACGTGTCAAGAACACAAATGTCTCATAAATAACTATTAAATATCACAATACCATTTATATATTAATATCATAATAACTATCAGAATACAAACCTTACATCTCAATATCATAATACCTACCATAAAACAGATATTAATATCATAATAAAATTCGAAAATGCAGAATAATAAAACGATATTAATATATATATTTGTTATATCAAAAAAATAACGGCCACGTGTCAAGAACACAAATGTCTCATAATAAATATTAAATATCACAATACCATTTATATATTAATATCATAATACCTATCAGAATACAAAGTTACAAACCTTACATCTCAATATCATAATACCTACCATAAAAGAGATATTAATATCAAAATAACAATTTATATCATAATAACAAATTATACAGTATAATAATACTTATATCAGAACAACAATTTATATCATAATAACTATGTAGATATGCTCATGTAAAAATAACAACTTTAATAAAAATATCTATATTCAGAACAATAAAATTAAAGAACAAAAATAACTTTCAATTATTCAAACTTATCAATCAGTATCCTCCTCAGAATTAAAAATAAAATACATCATCATCCTCCTGAGAATTAGCTTTATTTGATTGTCCCTTAGTTTTCCTTCCTTTTCGATTCGCCTTCTTAATGCCTTTCTTAGGAGCCAGTTTTTTTCCTATTTGGATTGTTGGGACAATTCCTGAAATCATGATCTTTTTTTTTTATTTTATTTTTTTATTTATCTTTTTTTAACAGATTCTACAATTTCTCAAATTTTTTCCACCTTCTTTTGTAAATTTAATTCTGACATCATTATTAGAAGGTTTATACCTATGACCACTAATTCCACCTTTGTTATTCCCAATATCAGGAGGAAAAACTTCAAGAACAACAGGTTTAGGAACTCCAATCATAGATGATATACTTTGCTGTTTACTTGCTGAAGTCTGCGGCACATTTGATGATTCTAAACCAGATTCATAAAGACTTAATTGATCAAGAAATTGACTTAGTTTATCTTCATCGTATCCACATTGAGTGATTATAGCATTCACTTTTGAATAAATCTTCGAAATAGAAGAACCAGAAGATCCACTTGATTTATAAGAAAATCCAATAGGAGGTAAAACAACAACTTCTTTTCTCCAACGCCTTAACAGATATTGCTTTGGAATCTTCTTAACACCATTTGCTCTAAGAGTATAAAAAGCATGACGACATAACAACCCACGTCTTTCAAAATGCAGGCAACTGCATTTAACAGAATGACTTTCTTCATCATAGTCAACCTGAAAAAAAAAAGTAAAAGAAAAAATATAAATTATTTTTAACGGAATTTAAAAAACAGTTTATTGATCATATTTATTGAATTAAAAAAATTGAAATCTGATACCTTAAACTCTCCAAACCACTCTTTATCAGTGTCTTTAAGATAACCCAAATTTCTCGTAGAACCAGTACAAGAATCAACAGAAGCAACGATCTCAATCTAAATAACATAGAATGCCTCAAGAGTGTAAAACTCTGCAGCTTGTACTTCAACTAATTGTCTGGTTTTCAATGATGGCTTACCAGTTCTTGTATTATTATCAAGAACACGTTGAATATTTCTTTGTTGATCTAATGCACTTTCATAACGAAAAAGAAAATGAACTAGAGTAGAACTCCAATTAGAATTATGACCAAAAAAATAGTTTTCACTTTCAGATCTTGACGTAGTTTTCATTAAACCACTCATTGGAATATCTCTAAAATAAGCAGGAATCCAACTCTCTTTAATATTAAACATATCATTTAACCATTTATGCTCATCTAAATGATATTCAGCCAATAAGGAATTCCATTTTTGAACAAATTCATCAGGTTCGTCGCTTTCCCTCCATACAATACGACATAGACGCTTTTTGAATCCTTCTTCTTCACATATTTCAGAACCAATCTACATAAAAAATAAAGGAAAATAATTTATATGAAAAATAATTGTTTAATATTAAAAATAATTGTTACAATATATATATATATATATATATATATATATATATATATATATATATATATATATATATATATATATATATATATATATATATATATTGATAAGGCGAAAAATGACCCGTTTTTAGGGGTCATTTAAGCCCGGAATTGAATTTATTTGATCAAATATTGTCCTAAATCGTTCCTTTTGTGATTTTAGGTACTTTGGGAGTGAAATCTGGAAAAGGAAGCAATTCGGACGTTTTTGGAGCATAAAAGAGAAGAAAACGCCAAAGACTTAATTTTCCATGCTGGGAACAGTATGTGACGGCGTCAAGAGTACTTTCCTGACGGCGTCAAGAGTAAAGACCATGACGACCCAGTACAGAAATGAAGGCGTCACAAGTAGAGCGTCAAGAGTTAAAAGTGTGACGGCCTACAAAAATAGACAACATGACGGCGTCAGATGTAGATCAAGGCAGTCCGAGGATTATTTTGGCGGCGAGTTGACGGCGTCACCCATTTGTTCTTGACGCAGTCAGCCTCTAATATATATATATATAGTTTTCTAATTTTCATTCATTAAGGAGGAAGAAGTTTGGAGAAACCCTAAGGCCGAACCATATACGAATTTTACAGCTTTTCAAGGGTTTTCAACCCTTGAATCCTTACATGTGTAATTAAGATAAGTCTTTTCTTAATTCAATCAATATGTCTATGTGTAGGTTGTCTATATCTTGTGTTTGTCTTGATTCCACCATGCTAGGATAGATTTATCTTGTGTTTGCTTAGATCTAATGAAACCTAGATGTTGATTATGTGTTGATTACTTGTTTATGGTTGTATTGGATGAATCATTTCAATGTTAGGCTTAAGAAAACTGGCAGATCTCCAAATGGTAACATGCTTGAACGTCTTAGGAAACATGAACCGATGTGTACTAGGTTTTATTGATTGTATTTAATGCATGAGTAAATTCTAATGATCCCATGTTAGGAGCTTCTTGCAGGCTTAACATAGGAGTGAAGTAGGCACTCATAGGATTGGGGAAGTAAGTACGCCACCCCATGAATGGTATTAAGGAATACAATCCGTCATCCACGCAACTATAACAAGTAATTAACGTGTGAAAGATATCTAGGGGGTAGTGAAATCTAAGTAAACACATTTCTCCCACTTATTGCTCACAACCTTAGTTTAACCTAGTTTATTTTCATTTTTAATATTTTATTTTGATTGCATCTTTAGTATTGGGTTAGTTGACTAGCAACTAATTCCGCCCCATATCCTTCAAAACCCGAGATTTTAACTTGCTTTCTAAAAAATATAAAAATACAAAAAGAATCATCCCTCATCTCTAGAACTAGTATTTAGGTTTTCTAATCCTAGCGACACTATTCCTAGCTGAACGATCAATCCCCCGGTACTTGTCACTATACTATACTACAACGATCTGGTACACTGCCTGGTGGGGGTTGTAAGCTTCTCAAGATCCCTTGAGAGGTAAAGCCTGGTGCGATTCCCACGTATCAAGTTTTTGGCGCCGCTGCCGGGGAAATAGTTATTGTCTAGGTTAGAATCTCTTTTTATTAGGTCTACTTGCTAGATTCCTTTCTAGTAAGATTTTATTTTTATTTTTAGGTTTTCTTTAGTCTATCTTATTTCTTTGTGTTTTTGTTCGTAACTCTTCACCACCCGACATCATGGACGATGGGAACATCTTTGAACCCGTCATCCCACCACAACAAAACCCACCACTAGAACCTCTTAGGCCCCGAACCTTAGGAGAGTATTCCCGACCTAGCCACCAAGGCTACCGAAACACCATTGAGCTCACCGGAGCCAATGTGACCCCCTTGCGATCCGACACCATCCGGTTGGTGCAAAGCGGATGTGCATTCCATGGACTCCGTTCCGAAGATCCAAATCAACATCTCAAGGACTTCCTTAAAATCGTAGATTCCATAGACCTAGATGTTGCAACTAGAGAGACAACCCGATTACGCCTATTCCAATTCTCTCTACGTGATCAAGCTAGTCAATGGCTTGAGCGTTTACCCGCGGGATCCATCACCACATGGGATGATCTCACCATTCGTTTCCTTGCTCAATTTTTCCCACCGGGGAGAACTACTAAGCTTAGAAATGACATCTTGATGTTCCAACAACGTCAAAATGAATCTCTTTATGAAGCATGGACTCGTTTTAAGGACTTACTCCAAAAAGTCCCTCATCATGGCATAGATCTTTGGCTCCAAGTCCAAATCTTTTATGACCATATCGATCTCTCCACGAGGCGAGCCATTGACCAATCGGCCGGTGGTAAGCTACGTGATCTAAGTGCGGAACAATCATGGGAACTCATAGAAGATCTTGCTCTCTATGACAACGAAAGTTGGAATGATCCCCGTGATTTGAGCAAAACGGTCAAGGCAATATCTTTGCCTTCGAATAACTCTAGCACTCCCGACCGTAGGATCATGGAACTTGAGGACCAAGTTAAGTTTCTCATGAAATCTTACGAAGCTCCTAAGCCTTCAAGCCAAGTGAACAAAATTACTTCTTCATGCGAATTATGTAGTGGTCCCCATAACACTCGTGATTGTGTGGAACTCCCCGGAACAGCTTTTGCGGACTACGCATCCTCGCGTACCGATGAAGCGGGAGATAAGTGGTACACTTTCAAACCCGAGCCAAACCCTTACGGTGATTCCTACAACCCCTCTTGGAAAAATACCCAAACCTTAGGTGGAAATAAAATCAAGCCAATTCTTCCAATCCGCCTAATCGTTATCAACCAAACGGCCCACCCTCCAACCGTACTTTCAACAACAATCCTTCTAACAACTATGGTAGTACCAACAATCTTGAAGGATTGATGACTAAGTTCATGGCATCTCAAGAAGCTCGCATAGCTAGGTTTGAAACCGAATTCAACCAACAACAAACGGAGATGACCAACAAGATAGACAACTTGTTGAAAGCCCTCAACAACCAAGCGTTAACCGCACCTAGGAAGGACACTAGGGACACCAATAACGGAATCCAAATTAAGGACCCCTGATCATCCAAACATGTCCACTTTGTCAATGTTGTCACCATTAAGCCAATAGATAAGGAAATAGAAGAAAGTGACAAGGATGAAATTGGAGTAGAAATCGAGACTAGGGATGAAAGTAGGGAAGTTGAGGTTAAAAAGGGAGAGGAATTATAGGAGGTAGAGACTATAGAAAAGTACTTTGATAAGTTGCCCACCAAGGAAGAACGGGAATACCATAAGGATTTATTCGATAGTCCCGAGAGACCATATATCCTTGGCACACCCCTTATCAAAATGGGAGACCCCTCTAACATCAACATACCATGCAACATCGGGCATATGCATATATGGAAAGCTTATATCGATCCTAGATCTCCCGTAAACATCATGACTAGGACTTATTACAATTGGGTGATGAAGAAACAACTTGATTTCAGGATGATGCCCAATAAGAATTTGATAAGTAACTTTGTAGGAAGAGTGAAGGGATTGCATGTGATTATAGGTAATTTCACCTATGAGATCGATTTTATGATAGTAGAAGACACTCGTCCGGTGATAGATGATTGCCTAAGCCAAGTAATATTCGGAAAACCATTTGTTGAGGCCACTAGGATGAGTTATGATCCGACTTTAGGGATAGTTAGATTCAAGGAAGAGAATGATGAGATTGCCTACCAAATGCCTTACAAAATTGAGCAATACCGCCTTCTCTCTAATATAGAGAAGGAACACAAGCAAACGGCTTATTATAGGAATGATGAGGATAGACGTAGAGGAGTAGAGTATGTGAAAAATAGGATGCTTGGTTTCTATAAAGAATGCTTGCAACTAGGTCCGGAATACAAAACTGGTTTAGAAGACGACCTAGAGAGTGGAACCAACGATGGGGTCACGTAGTAACCCATGACCTTGAGTCTAGCTACAAGACTCGTAAATAAAGAAAAGCGCTTCTTGGGAGGCAACCCATGCTTTGTGTGATTTTTATTTTTGTTTGTTTGTTATTTGCTTCCGTATGCATGCTTTATTTTTATTGTTGGTAGATCATGTTTCTAAACTAAAAAGTAGAAATACTTTACTTCGTTGTTTGGCCTAGTCTTAACTTCACCTAAAGGTATTTTTGCAAAAGATAAGTGTAAGGGGAAACCCCAAATATGTTTTTAAGAAACAAACCGATCATGATTCTCCACAATATTAAGTGAACATGTATATTCGTATTTGTTAAAGTCAAATGCTTGTATTGAGTCATAATGAAGTTTTGCAGGATTTTCCAGGAAGTAGGACCAAGTTTTTTCCAGAAATTTCCCGGAAACTTAACACAAGAATTTCTGCAGGTCACTTCTGACGGTGTCATGAGATTGCTCTTGACGACGTCACATGTAAAAATCTGGAAATTTTACCAGTTTTGTTTTTCTAACGGATTCTTAAAGTTTTTGTTGAATTATTAAGTTTTATAATCTCCAGGAAATCTGTAAACTTCATTCCACAAGCATTATATCTTACTTTGTTTTCTAGGATTTAGTAACTTATGTAGATTGCCACCGATTTTATGCGAGGTTGCTTTGTCAGTTTTCTCAGGATTTACAGGTTATGTATGACAAGAAGATGATTTATTTTTCTGGAAGGGAAGCTTTGATTGTTCATTTTCTTGGAGGAAGATCTAACCTGGCCACCTTATTATCTATACCGAGCAAATCAGGGAAGTATTTGATTTCATTCTTTTTACTTATTTCACTTTTACATTCTTTACTTGAATATTGGGGACAATGTTCATCTTAAGTGTAAGGGGAGGGTAAAATGATGATACCTTACAAATACACTTTCGCTTGAGTTTGTTTGTTTAATAGTAGATGTGTAATAAAACTATGAGAAATACTTGTTAGTGCAATTTTAGCGCGAAATTTAATTTTTTTTTACAACATTTAGGAGTGAAACTTTAGCCATAGCAAACGTCTCATGGATAGGAGATTGTATGACTAGCATAAAATCGTATCATTCAGAAAAATTTTCCACCCAAATATGTGAGGTTCGCCTTTAGATTTGATAGGAAAAGCATTTACTATTAGTGCTTATGAGTGTACCGGTAGCATTTAGATTCTAGAACTTGCGTTAGTGATGCATCCCGAGACCGCTAGTGAGACTACATTCGTGTAGTAGGATTTACTACATGATAAGAGGCATTAGGATCACCCTTGTGTTAAACCCGTATCATAATTATTTGACCATTTAAGTCATATTACTTGGCTAGTTAAGTCAACTAATTTTTCCCACACCCTTAGCGTTGTACTCATTTTTAATACACGAAACCCCTAGTACACCCCTCCGAGCCTATCTTTTTGTTTCTAACTTTAAGCATTCTACTTAAAGGAAGAATTTGTTACACCGCACTTAAATGTACACCCAAATCGCCTTAGCCTTCCGTGTATGCACTCATCTTTAGTGCATTATTGTTATTTGTTAAACCCTAAGTTAACTATCTAATTGATTACATGGTTGCTAAGTCGAGTCATATCCTTGTACATATTGTTTTGGGACGATTGAGACTCATGGGTAAAGTACTTATTTATGAAGTAATGGGGAAGAACATCATATATTACCCCCGTATGTGCGTTAATCTTAAAAGTGCTCCAAGTGTTTTGATTATCTTAGTTCGAGTCATTAGATTAGTTTATTGTAAAGTATGTAAAGATTCAAGTGTAAGGGGAACGTTTATTCCCAATGATGTATTATTTTGGATGGTAGGGTAAGAGTGTATGTAAAAAAAAAAAAAAAAAAAAAAAAAAAAAAAAAAAAAAAAAGAGAAAAAGAAAAAAAAAAAAAAAAAACATACGGACTACCATCCCGTTTCATTCTATGTTCATTTTATGTTTTTGTTATTTTTCATTTATTAGCTTAAGTCGAGTCTAGCCTTGGCTTAGCAACGCCATATTGTGCATGTAATTGACCAAGATTGTTAACTCGCCACCAGTAAAGACTGCCTATATCCAACAAAACCGTGTATTTCATATCCCTACACCTAACGTTACAACCCTTTAAAAGACCTCTTTGATAGTTTATCCTAGGTGCTTACGCCATGTGGTGGAGGTTTGATCCTTTCCAAAGCCTATGGTAATCTATTTTGCTATGACAGGTAGTGAGAGATATCTTCCGTTTCCATATTGTAATTTATACTTTATTACACCCGAGAGATATGAGTATCTAAACACTATTTGTGAGGTGCTAGTATATGACCTCCGTGCTTGTCTTTGGTCTTTAGTGGAACGATTATTTTTTGTAATTACTTTTATATTAGTGTTAAATGACCCCTAACTTGTATTTTGATTAGAATAAAAGCGCATTTGCTTGAGGACAAGCAAATCTCAAGTGTAAGGGTATATGATGAGGCAAAAAATGATCTGTTTTTAGGGGGTCATTTAAGCCCGGAATTGAATTTATTTGATCAAATATTGTCCTAAATCGTTCCTTTTGTGATTTTAGGTACTTTGGGAGTGAAATCTGGAAAAGGAAGCAATTCGGACGTTTTTGGAGCATAAAAGTGAAGAAAACGCCAAAGACTTAATTTTCCATGCTGGGAATAGTGTGTGACGGCGTCAAGAGTACTTTCCTGATGGCGTCAAGAGTAAAGACCATGACGACCCAGTACAGAAATGAAGGCGTCACAAGTAGAGCGTCAAGAGTTAAAAGTGTGACGGCCTGCAAAAATAGACAACATGACGGCGTCAGATGTAGATCAAGGCAGCCCGAGGATTATTTTGGCGGCGAGATGACGGCGTCACCCATTTGTTCTTGACGCCGTCAGCCTCTAATATCTATATATAGTTTTCTAATTTTCATTCATTAAGGAGGAAGAAGTTTGGAGAAACCCTAAGGCCGAACCATATACGAATTTTACAGCTTTTCAAGGGTTTTCAACCCTTGAATCCTTACATGTGTTATTAAGATAAGTCTTTTCTTAATTCAATCAATATGTCTATGTGTTGGTTGTCTATATCTTGTGCTTGTCTTGATTCCACCATGCTAGGCTAGATTTATCTTGTGTTTGCTTAGATCTAATGAAACCTAGATGTTGATTATGTGTTGATTACTTGTTTATGGTTGTATTGGATGAATGATTTCAATGTTAGGCTTAAGAAAACTGGCAGATCTCCAAATGGTAACATGCTTGAACGTCTTAGGAAACATGAACCGATGTGTACTAGGTTTTATTGATTGTATTTAATGCATGAGTAAATTCTAATGATCCCATGTTAGGAGCTTCTTGTAGCCTCGACATAGGAGTGAAGTAGGCACTCATAGGATTGGGGAAGTAAGTACGCCACCCCATGAATGGTATTAAGGAATACAATCCGTCATCCACGCAACTATAACAAGTAATTAACGTGTAAAAGATATCTAGGGAGTAGTGAAATCTAAGTAAACACATTTCTCCCACTTATTGCTCACAACCTTAGTTTAACATAGTTTATTTTCATTTTTTATATTTTATTTTGATTGCATCTTTAGTATTGGGTTAGTTGACTAGCAACTAATTCTGCCCCATATCCTTCGAAACCCGAGATTTTAACTTGCTTTCTAAAAAATATAAAAATACAAAAAGAATCATCCCTCATCTCTAGAACTAGTATTTAGGTTTTCTAATCCTAGCGACACTATTCCTAGCTAAACTATCAATCCCCCGGTATTTGTCACTATACTATACTACAACGATCAGGTACACTGCCTAGTGGGGGTTGTAAGCTTCTCAAGATCCCTTGAGAGGTAAAGCCTGGTGCGATTCCCACGTATCATATATATATATATATATATATATATATATATATATATATATATATATATATATATATATATATATATATATATATATATATATATACCTTTGTAGGAAGTTTATTCATTATATGCCACATGCAAAGACGATATTTAGCACTTTTAAAAATATTAGGTATTGCAATTAACATTGAAGGATCTTGATCTGTTAAAACAAGATACGACTCCTTAATATGAGATTTAATAAAAGCTTGTAGTAGCCACTCATATGAAACAACATCTTCTTTCGAAAGCAAACCAGCAGCGAATATTACACATTTTTTATGATTATCAACACCCGTAAAAGGAACAAACACCATATTGTACCTACAAAAAAAAATATACATATATAAATATATATATATTTAAAAAATATTAAAAAAATATGTATATATTAAAAAAAAAAAAAAAAAAAAAAAAACTTACATATTAGTTTTGAACGTAGCATCGAAAGACAGAACATCACCAAAAGCTTCATAATTCCTTTTACTTGTATCATCAGACCAAAACAAACAACTTAATTGACCCACAGTATTAGTCTTAAACTCAAATGAAAAATTTTCATCTCTTTCCTTTAAAACACTAAACTTATCAATTATCATTTGGGCATCATATTTACCAATATAATTGTAAATATCACGACTCAAATTCTTGAAATCAATCTTTGTTGCACCAACATTCTCATATCCACCCAAAAGCTTAGCAATAAAATTGAACGACATACAAGGACCAATGTTCAAATTTGAAGCCTTAATTGCAAAATAGTGATGCGCCAAACTCATAGACCTGTGAGACTTTTGCAAATTTCTATTTTCAGAAGTAAAAAAACCATGATTGTTCTCTTCAACAAAGTTTTTAACTTTATACTGTTCACCAGATTTAACAATGTAAAGTCTAGCTTTGCAATTTGTCCTAAAATCAAATCTTTTTCTCTTAACTGACTTAGTGTTACAATCTTGTTTTAAACTATCAAATTCTTCAACTTTAACTTTTTTAGTCCCTTCTTTACTGCAAAGAAATTCCTTATTAAGAATAACACCTCCTGCTTTACTTTCATGCCCTCTACGAACAATAAAACCAGCTTCATCAGCATAATTTTTGTAGACCCTGTAAGCATCTTCAACACTATTAAACAAACTACCTTCTGCTGGTACAACTGCTTTAACAACAGGTTTAATTAACTTTGTATTTAAGGTAAAAAAATCTGGCGAATTTACTTCCTCGTTGTCTTCTAAATTATCATCAGGTGATAAATTTACAGCTTCAACAACATCATTACTTGCAGAATTCTGCATCATAGAATAACCTAAAAAAAATAAAGTCAAAAAGTGACTTGATAATAAAATAATATTACACAATTAAGTAAAAAAAAAATGTAACAATTCATATAACTTATAACTATGATAATATCAAAATTGATCTAACCATTCCATATCACAGTACGTCCAGTTAATACCTACAGTACTATATAACGACATAAATATCACAATACAACAATACCTATTGTATAGTAAAAAGGGCCACAAATCCATTGCACAATTGACTCATAATAACTATTAAATATCACAATACCATTTATATATTAATATCATAATAACTATCAGAATACAAACCATACATCTCAATATCATAATACCTACCATAAAAGAGATATTAATATCAGAATAAAATTAGAAAATGCAGAATAATAAAACGATATTAATATATATATATATATATATATATATATATATATATATATATATATATATATATATATATATATATATATATATATATATATATATATATATATATATATTTGTTATGTCAAACAAATAACGACCACATGTCAAGAACACAAATGTCTCATAATAACTATTAAATATCATAATACCATTTATATATTAATATAATAATACCTATCAGAATACAAACCTTACATCTCAATATCATAATATCTACCATAAAAGAGATATTAATATCAAAATAAAATTCGTTATGTCAAACAAATAACGGCCACGTGTCAAGAACACAATTATATCCAAAAACAATAAATATCACAATACCATTTAAATATTAATATCATAATACCTACCATAAAAGATATACTAATATAAGAATAAAATTCGAAAATGCAGAATAACAAAACGACATTAATATAATAATTTGTTATGTCAAACAGATAATGGCCACGTGTCAAAAACACAATTCTCTCCAAAAAACAATTAATATCACAATACCATACTTATATTTTAATATCGTAAGACATATCATATAACAAAAACAATATCACAATAGAAATCGTTATATGGTAGATATTATGATATATTAATATCGTAATACCTACCATATTAAAACCAAAACGATATTAGTATCACAATACCATTCTTATATCTTAATATCACAATATCTACCATATAACGAAATTAATATCAGAATAAAATTTGAAAATGCAGAATAACAATTTGAAAATGCAGAATAAATAAAATGATGAATCTGATTTTAATAATATTAAAATATTTAAAATATCAAGAAGATAGCTTATAAAAACAAATAATATCATAATACATATAGTCTGATATAAAAATTAATAAAATACCTTCAACACGGTTTTTTGATAAAAAAAATGATCCGATAGATCTGGACCAATACCAGAATACTGATCAGGTAAATCCATTCGATAATAAAAATGAAAAAAAAATAGTTGCAAAAAATAAGGAAAGAAAATATTCAAATAATAACAAAAAGATACGGAGATATTAACGGGCAAAGATTTGACCCGTATTTTCTAAATAGAATAATTACGAAAATGCCACTCCGTGTTATATAATTATATCTAATCACAGCCGCTGATGGGAAAAGATCAACGGGCCATATGCATCCGTACGTCCGCACTAAAAAGAAACTTCCGCAGGTGATCCTTTGCCTATATATATATATATATATATATATATATATATATATATATATATATATATATATATATATATATATATATATATATATATATATATTTTCAGAACCCTGTTAAGTGCGGGAACTGCGAGAACTCCAATTATGCATTAGAAAACATGCATGTTCATATAAAACATGTATGTTTACTTACATACACCATAATACGCATGCATGCGTATTAAGGTGTATGTAAGAAAATATACATGTTTTATATGAACATGCATGTTTTCTAATGCAAAATTGGAGTTCTCGCAGTTCCCGCACTTAACAGGGTTCTAAAAATAAAACCATTTTGCACTGATTTGTTGCACTTAACAGGTTTTTATATGAACATGTATGTTATACATGTGTGTGTATTAAGGTGTATGTAAGAAAACATACATGTTTTATATGAACATGCATGTTTTCTAATGCAAAATTAGAGTTCTCGCAGTTCCCGCACTTAACAGGGTTCTGAAAATAAAGATACACTATATAATATATATATATATATATATATATATATATATATATATATATATATATATATATATATATATATATATATATATATATCATACTATATTATAATGGAGGAAGGCCTTCTAATATTAGAATACTTAAAATTAAGCCTTACAAGTTAATAAGCTTAAAGTACAAGTGATTCAAACACAAATGCTACTTATAGAAATTCCCCTCATATTTAATTTCAGCATACAATTAATACTAACATTAAATACAATAAGTAAATCATTATGTACATTAAATACAATTAATTAACTGGTCAATAAATACAATTAATGCACTTATTAAAACACCCCTTACATAAGAAATACAAATTATCAAGCATATTGTACAACCAACTTAAACACAATTCCTGCATTAATTGTCACTAATGCAAATAATAAAGCATATTATACAAATATTCAAGCCCAAACGGGCAATGGGCTCGAGCCCGAACGAGCACGGGTCAAACGGGCTCGAGCCCGAACGGACACGAGCCAACAGGCTCGAGCCCGAACAGACACGAGCTAAACGAAATTTTTGATATCGTTAAATTTATTGTCAAAAAGAACTTAGTAAACTAAAATGTGTTGTCATATTGTACAAACCAAACAAACTACTAAAAAAATAATAATAATAAATAAATAAAATAATACAAACTAAGCAAAATTTCATTAAACTTTTGCCATAAAAAACTAATCAGTAAAGCTATTGCCAAAAAACGTTGTGCCCACAGCTGCATCGCGCGGGGACCCTGCTAGTATATATATAGGAGAGGGTTAATGTGAGATCAAGCTTAAAGTTCTAAATGTAAGACCTAATATGGACCGTTGGATCTCTTTATTTGTGTTAGATTAGATTAACATTAAATGAAAGACATTAAATAAGGTTTCAAGGGTATTTTGGAGAATTCAAATTCAAATGTAGTCAATTTTTTTCAAATTTTCGACTATTTTTTGATACAAAAATCGGGTCTACAGTACATCAAGTACACAACTTCGAAACAAGTGATACAACAAATACACAACTAAACATTTATAAAATGATACATTTATTAAAACGAGAATACTCCTTAATATTACCAAAATCATTAATAAAAATGCTTTAATGATTGATGCTAAAGCAGTCAACTAAAGTTAACCACATATGTGGGCAATATAGTCAAATACCCTAAACCAATGCTTCCGGATAGTATAGAGTATCACCGGATCGTTATGTCCCAGCGAGGCATGAATAGTATTTTAGACGTATTGTGATCAAGTGGTTTTCAACAGGAAAAGGTTTTGATTGATGAAATGAAGAAAATACAAAAGGAAATAGCTCAAACAAGCCATGTGAATGATTACGTGAAATCAAATTAACTAGAAACGTTTAAAAACTAAAAACGTACGTTGAAATTTAAAGTAAACGTAAACGTACAAAAATAAAAGTGAATTTTATGCTACGCTAGTCCTATGGGCATGAAATTAATTTTCCTAATTTCTAATGATAAAAGAAATTTTTTGAAAAAGAAAAATATTTTTTTTGAACTTTTTAATAATTTTTTATGAATTAATTACTAAGTAAACCAAATTTAATTAACAAAAATACTAAACTATTTTAGAAAAATATGAAAATTTTTGGAAAATTAGATCATCTAATAAAGTAGCTAAGAAAAATAAGATGGGGTAAAAAGCAGTTTAAATAAGCAGGCAATAAGCTAGATTACATCTGATAAGCAAAATAAGCAAAACAATTACATATATAAATATTAAACAAAAGACAACTCAACAAGAAAGAGTCCTAGGACAGTTGGTTGTTAGTGTGTTGTGACTGTGTTCCAAAGGGTCAGGGGTTCGAATCCCTCAACCCCATTGCAATATATATATATATATATATATATATATATATACACACACACACCAGCATTAACCAATTAGAATTTTTTGGGTATTTATTTTTATTATTTAATTCAAAAGGGTATACTGGTAAAATTACATTTTTTAATTTTTCTTTAATGTTTTTTAAAAAACGTTTTTTTTACTTCCTCAAATTTAGGATTTTTTTTTTTTTTTTTTTTTTTTTTTTTTTTTTTTTTTTTGTCAAATAATGTAATTTTATGTAAGTTTTCAATGTTCAATTGCTTACATCTCTAATGTGTTTTGCTCACAAATATTTACACAAGTGCATGGATTGACAAACAAAAATATTTTTAATCTATTATATACATTTCAAAACAAAAACATTATACACAAAATCCAAAATCATGTAATATACAATTCAATAAAAAAAAAATCTAAAAGTAAATAATAAATGAAAGTTTAGACGTGTCTAATAATCTTTTAACAGAATTGTTGTTGCCGCATATGCACGTGTATTTTCCCTCATTAAATACTTGATTTCTTTGTAGGTATATGTGCACTTGTATCTTCTGCTTGCACATGTGTCTTTACTCTTTACTTCTTTATGATAACTATCTTCTCGCTAGATAGTATGTAAAAAACACATGTGCACTCTTCATATTACTCATCGTACTCGTACCTATAATCACAAACAATTAATAAACGGATTTTTTAAACACGACACCTAACAAAACATATATGCACAATCATTTCCTACATAAAATGAACAAATGAATTTAATCATAACAAGTAGTGTCACATATATGTCCTATGTTTTATCTTTTCCACCGAAAAGAAACATATCTTGTTTTAATGAAATCACAACAAGACTTTGGGAGTCCACTTATATATTTTTATTATTTTTCATTATATCAGTCCGTTGATGGGTTTTTGCATAAATATTTGAGAGCGTTTAATGGTAATGCTAATAAATTTAACTTTGCCCACAATTCAAACAAGAATTATTTTTATGCCCACCAACAAAACACAAAATACAAGTGCACCCTTTAATCTGAAAAACTAAACAAAAAACTTCCTTATATCAAACTGAAAACATATATGCACTTTCAATACATTTAAACTCTGAAACTCTAAAAACACATATGCAGAGAAGGCATCAAATTCACCAAAAACTATAAAAACACATCTGCACTTTCAATAACAAATATGCACACTTCTTTTATTGAGAACATATAGTGTCATAAAAACACATGTGCACTTTCAATAACAAATATGCCCACCAACAAAACATAAAATACAAGTGCACCCTTTAATCTGAACTAAGCAAAAAACTTCCTTATATCATAACTAAAAACATATATGCACTTTCAATACATTTAAACTCTGAAACTCTAAAAACACATATGCCGGGAAGGCATCAAATTCACCAAAAACTATAAAAACACATGTGCACTTTCAATAACAAATATGCATTTCAAGAACTAGTCATAAAACATATATGCATTTCAAGAACTAGACTTTTTTTTAAAAGAAATCAACAACTACTATATTGAGAACATATAGTGTTTGATTATGTGTTCACCACAAAACAATTAGGACCCGAACCATGAAACACTAAAAACACCTGTCACATGGTTTTTTTTAATAAATGTTACTTTCAGGATTTTAAAAAAAAAAAGAAAAAAAAAGGTATGCACCTCCGTAACTAAAAACAAAGAATATGGTAGAAACACATAAACCTATTGATACTGAATTTAAAATTAGTAAATTGAGTCCAATAAGAGAATCAATAGCAATTCATAAAGTAACATACCTGTACACCGGTTATAAATCATGCGTCAAATTGTAACAACTTGAGGATGAGCAAACTTGTAATTGATTAAGCATTAAATTAAGGAATTCGAATCATTATTAAATGACTTTCAATTAGAAATTTTAAATCTTTAGATCCATATGTCACCAAATTGCAAAAGGTGGGATTTTCAAATGGGGTTTATGGATTGATGAACATGAGCATGATTACGAGAATTATGAATCTATTTCATAAACAAAAAAGTAGATGATTATGGGGCTTGATTTCGAATTTGAGGAATGGGGTTTCTTCAGCCGTAAGAATGATTTGGGAGAGAGGTTCCTGGTATTTTTTTTTCTTTTTGACCTAATCACATAATTTAATAGTATCCCTACTTAACATGACGGTTTCCAATTGAAAAAAATAATAATAATAAAGTACCAATATTACCCCTCTACCATCTAAAAGATCGTGCATGAACTTTCATTTTATAACCATCATGCCATAAATCATCGTAACCATTGATCAAATATCTGACGGCTATAAATGGTTCTCGCAGTTCTCGCATTTTATTTGGTTCTGAAAAGAACCCTACACTATATATATATATATATATATATATATATATATATATATATATATATATATATATATATATATATATATATATATATATATATATATATTTGTTTTTCTTTTTGCAACAGCTTAAATTAAAGACTTATTTGTGAAATGAGTTTTATAGAAAAGCTGTGATAAGCTCATAATGAGCTTATATGATCCAACAGTTATGAGTTTTGAGCCTAAGTAAGTTTTGTGAAACTAGCAACCAAGTCAGACTTAACCATAAGCTAACAGAATTGAAACAAAAGCTCACATAAGATCAATGTTAAACAAACAACAAACAATCATTCTCAAGCTAGATCACAAGCTGTGACAAAATCAAACAAGCTCATTTGTGGGCTGCAACTGCTGATGCAGCAGTGGGTTGAGGGGGCACTTTTGAGGGCTCAAAAACTAGTAAAAGAAAATTTATAAAAATAAAATAAAAATAAGGACATCAAGATAAGCTGGAAAAGAAGTTGGAAACTAAGTTTTAGGACTAAAAAACTAGTAACGAACGAATTAAAAATGCAACTATATGGGCTGTTAGAACAGTCAAGCTGAAGCAGCAGGGAACTTACAACACTTAGCAGGCCAAGTTCGACTACCCTACTGAATTCAAGAAGCTAAGATAAGCTTAAAGCTATAAAGTCTAAACTACAAACTAACTATGAAACCAAATTCTAATCCTAAATCATCTTGTAACTAACCTGAAATTGAAGGGGAAAAGGGGTTGGGAGGCTGCAAACAGTTTTGACTCACCAACTTGAAGTCCTAAGTAAACTAACCACAAGAGCTATAATACCCAAGATAAGCTCAGAAAAGTGAGGTCTAAACTATGAAATAATCATAAACTCAAAATCCAATCTTAATTCCTACTCCTACCTATCTAAGATTTGGACCAAAAAAAGGGGGGAGGCTGTATGGGGCACCAAACTGCTGATGTGCAGTATGCGAAGTGGGTTAGTTTTGTGACTAAGTGAATCCAAAAACCATAAGTTGAGCCATTCCTAGTACCTAAGGTTAACAAAATGGGAGCATAAACAACTAAAAAAAACTAGATTCTAACCTGAAATTGTCCTAAACTGTTTTAAACTACCAATTTCAACCTTCTGATGCAAATTCTTCAAATATATATGAAACTGATGAAACTCTACATTATATTGCTCCTAATCACAGATTAGAGGTGATTCAATTCCAACTTAAGTCCTAACCAAGCTTTTTACCACATAAATTAATTATTCTAAACACTCCTTAATGCTAAGCTTTCTTGAATTTAAAAAACCATGAGGAAACAAATTTAAGAGCAGTAAAATAAATTTTAAACAAGTACATTAAAGGTAATTGAACTTGTATTAAAAACGAGAGCTGATTACAATGTTAGAAAAGCAAGAACAGAAAATAAGCTAAAAAGCGAGCTAAATTAAGTTACAACTACCCTACTTCTAATGCTAAACTAGAATCTAATCCCCATTCCCAGTCCTAATCCTAATTGCCTTATACCATTGTCTGTTTCTTTTGTGAGAGGGAGTCTTTGAAAGTACTTTGTGTTTTCTCAGCCTTCATCACAACCATAGGATGAAATCTTGGAGCCAAAGGTATGAGGTCTTGGCCGTTTGATCAAATAGGGCACTTATGGATTGCCACAGTGGCAATGGAGGTGGTATCATGTGAAGGGTTGGTATCACGTGAAGGGGGAGGTTTTTGAGGAGGTGATGGCGTGTAACAGGAAAAAGGGGTGGAGGTTGTGGTTTTTTTTTTCAGGTAAAAGGGAGCAGGGATGAAGGAAATGCTCGTTTGACTGGTTGGGTTTGACCAGCGATAAAACGTGGGGTTTTATTATTAAGGTTTAGGTTTGAGTTGGTGAGGTGTCTGAGCCAATCACAGCTTGCCATTCTTTCAGCGTGGCGATCTATACCTCACCCTTGTCCATGTCAGCTCCAATATATAGAGACTCCTCATTTCAAGTAAATACTGTTAGATTTTTAGGTTAGTTTCTAGGAGTAGTTTAGGAGTAGTAGTAGATTAAATCTAGAGATAATTCGTTTTCAGTTTTAGTTTATTGTATTACTGGTTTTATAACTTGTACTCTCTTTTAAATTTTCAATAAATTCAAGTTTTCACTTAATCTCTTTAATTCTCAAGCAATCCATTATTTCAATTCTGTTTCAAGTAATGTTCTCAGAAGCTGATTCAAGCTTCAAAATAGCTCTTAGATAGTTTTGATATCTAGTTTCTGCTTAAGTTGGTTATATGGTACAGTTAATGAAAATCAAACAGGGGTAAGAAATGGATTCTGGTGGTAGTATACTGATCAATAGTGTGGATTGTGAGCCTATCTAAAAGATAGGCCTTGGTTGAGATTGAAAATAATTCCAATTTCAGTTAGGATTCTAAAATTGTAAGTTCATTTCTGCATTCACTATTAACCAGTATCTTAATGTTTGTTATTGTGGTCTAATTTTGTTCATTATAAGCTTACTATGGTTGTTTCTGTATCAGTATATTGCCTTTACATGTTCTAGATTAGTGATGTGATCCTTCTGTTTTATTAATAGTATAGTCTGCAATTTAAGTGTTCTAGTTGATTTCAGCATTCAAGTAAGCTTTAAATTCAGTATAGCAATAGGATTTGATCACTAGTTTGGTATTTTAAGCTTGAATCTTAAGTAGTTGTGTAAACAGCTTAAGTACAGGGGTGTTTGGATGAGTAGTTTAATATGTGTTTTACTGTGAAAATGAGGATAAAAACAGCGTAGGTGGCTTATATAAGGATAGTATTGAGTCATTAAATAGTAGGTGTATAACATAAAAGTCAAACTAATTTCTAAAACTTCATTCTAATGTCCATTTCGCTGTTACAGTTGCTAATATAGGAGTCATAGGTTTATTTTAGTACAACTTAGTTTAATTAGGTTTTAAATAAGCTCATTATAACATCTGGAATAGGATTAGATAATTAGAAATTTAGAAAAGTCAACTTAGGATTGCATCTAGAAAGTCAAATCTACAGACTATATGTTGTTACTGGATCTGATGTAGGCTTGATTTAGTGAGCAATTGATAGTTAGAATTAGGGTTTTTGTGCTTTTTAGGTACTCAGCTTGGTAGCCTTGCTTTTGCCCCCATTACATGTCACTTTAGTGCTTATTACACTGCTTATTTTTAGTCTACAACTTTGTCCCATTTTAGGTGTTTGCTGAATTTTCAATTTGTGTGCAATTGCTTGTATTGGCTTGTTAACTGAGATACTTTGTTTCATTTGAGTGTTTCTAAGTGTGGTTATGCTATTTCCATGGTCTTGTGCCTTATGGCTATGTGTTGTGCTTATTGGAGCTTATAAAGTGCTTATTAATCTTGCTTTGGACTGCTTATTGCTTGATCTTATTGCTTCTGTGCTTATCTCTATTCATTTCTGAGTTAGTTTGAGCTTTTTAGCATACATTGCATCTGTGGTTGAAGTTTGGTTAAGTTTTGTGGCAAGTGCTTATAAATAAGCACTTGCCATAAGCTGTCTCTATCAAAATAAGCACTTCTGCTTATCATTTTCTTTTCAAAATTTGTTTGCAAGCTTTTTATAATATTCTAGATTTTTTGTAAATTTTTCAGATTTTTCTAAGTTGATTTGATATTTTTCTTAATTTTTCTTCAATTATAATCAATTTTAAATCATTTTTAACAATCAAAAATCAATAAAAAAAATCAGAAAAAGCTTTAAAAAATACAAAAATATTTTAGAAAATTCTTTTATAATATTTTAGATTTTTCAGATTAGATTTTATATTTTTCCCATTTATTTTTACAATTTCCTTTATTTTTAATTACTTTTTAATTCCAAAAATAGGAAATAAATCATAGAAAATAAATAAAAAGTAAAAAAAATATTTTTCTTTTTCTCAAAATTCTTTTTAATAGTTTAAGATTTTTAGAAACTTGTTTCACATTTGTAGGACCATTTTTAGTATAAAAGTCGCGTTTTATTTCGTACGTTACGTTTATAGTTCGCGATTGCATTTCCGTTTTCTAAATTTAGACACTTGTACATATATAGCTTGTACTTTCTGCTTTATTCACTATTTCTTTTCATATTTTGTAATTCAGCATCACTTCTCACTATTCACTTTTCACTACACGATTCACAATTCGATATTTCAAAATTCCATTCGACTTTCGTTGGGAGAATGATCCGGGGAATACTTTCGCGATTTATAATTGTATGTCCCCGGCAGCGGCGCCAAAATTGATTCAGTCATTTAAGTATAGGCTTGTTTTTCCGAAAAAATGCTTAGGAAAGTATTTCCCCGGGTCGTTTTCCCAGCGAATGTGTGAATGGAATTTCGAATTCTCGATTTGTGAAACGTGTCGTGAAAGTGGTAAAAAGTAATTTTGATGGGATTACACTAAGGAATATGAAAATGAAACACAATTAATAATTTAAACATGTAATTCAAGTAATTAAACCAAAAACGTAACGTAGAATCGAAAACGTAAGCTTAAACGTAAAATAAACGTAACCGTACGAAATAAAAAGTGAATTTTAAGCTACACTACTCCTACGGACTTGAAAATAATTTTGAAAAGTTAAAAATGATAAAAGTAAATTTTGAGATAAAGAAAAATATTTTTTTTGACTTTTTATTTATTATTTTTTTTATGAATTAAAACCTAATTAATCTAATTAATAATTAAAAGAAAATGCAAATAAGGTGAGAAAAATGGAAAATAAATTTTGAAAATTATAAAATAACTAAAAAGTAATTTTAAAACTAAAAACTAATTTTTTTGGCTTTTTATGTAATTTTGGGGAATTAAAAACTATTAAATCTAATTAAAAATTCAAATTAATTCAAAATAGATGGGAAAAATGCAAATTAAATTTCTAAAATTCTAAAATAAATTAAAATAAAATTTTAAAATATTTTTGGATTTTTCTTGGCTTTTTCTGATTTTGTTTGGAGTTTTTGGTAATTAAAATGTATTAAAAATTGATTAAAAATAAAAATAAAATAAGAAAAATAGTAAATGGACTCAGAAAAATTTGAAAAAATTACAGAAAATCTA
The DNA here is from genome assembly GCA_030686995.1 of Artemisia argyi. NCBI lineage: Eukaryota > Viridiplantae > Streptophyta > Magnoliopsida > Asterales > Asteraceae > Artemisia > Artemisia argyi. The sequence goes on along the minus strand of CM060706.1, from coordinate 152,531,405 downwards.
AAATATTAAATTAAGCTTGAGAAAAAATTTTGAAAATAAAATAAGCCAGAAAAGTGCTTATAAGCTGAAAACTGCTTATTGGAAAGTGCTTATTGATAAGCAAATTTTGACCAGGTTGACCCTAACTTTGACCAATTGATTTTAGACTAAATAAAACTCAAATAAGCTGATACAGAACCAAAATGATCACAAGATCACAAGTAATGGCCTAATTCAGTTGAAATGAGGACTAGGATGAATAAGGAGATAATAAGCCAATGGCCAAAACTAAATGGAAACAGTAACTGCAAGTACGATGGAACTATATAAGCAATAATTCTTAGAATAAGATCAATCAAAACTCAGAAAGCAGAACCTAGGTTCAATCTACACACTATGATAAGCAAATAAGCAATTGAAATAAGCTTAGGAAAGTGAGCCAATGGGGGCAAATGATAGCCTATACTACTGAGAACTCAGAAACACCAAAAATACTTACTCTAAGGCTATATAGCTAACCTAAATGATCCCTTGAAGCTCAATTGAAACTGATGGTACAGGGTAGAAACATGCCTACTAGATCATGTTCAAGTCAATGTTTAGGCTACCAAATGTGTTTCAAAATTCAAAAACTCAATTGAGAAATGAAGATAAGCTATCAATGAATACAGAAAAACTGATTTTATCAATTTTGAAAACTGTTTAAGTACCTTAATGAGATCTGATGTGAAGCTAGTTTAAAACTGAATTGAAAATTTCACCATTTAGTTTGAACTAACATGTTGACTAAGATGAGATTCCATGGTTCAAATCTATCACGAGGTGTTAAATAAAGCTATCTAAACTGTCCCTACACTTAAACAAACACAATTACTAACAGAACTAAGAATGACAGATTCGATAATTCAACAATACTAGCAGAAAAGAGATCTATAGGCTATGTTTGACTTTCTTACTTAAGACCTACTCGTTTAAAGCTGAAACTAAGTTAACTCAACCTAAGGGAAACTACCTATGCAGAGAAACCAACAATCACATATCAAGTACACTTAGATTAAACCTGATCCAAACACCCCTGAACTAACAGCATACACTAACTCTATGATATGTAAATTGCTACCTACTAAATTTTAGACTCAAAACAGATTCCCTAAACTAAACTAAGACTCAGTAAAGAATAAAACTAAACAGAAACCAACTAGATCACAGATCAAACAATACCACAGCAACACAAATATTCAATAATGAAACAGTAAGCTAAGAAAAGTTTAAACTAATAATGATAATGACTACTAACCTTAAGCAATAATACAATACTAAAACTCAATGAAACAGTAACAATAAATAAAACACAGATCTATAATATTAAGAATCCAATTCAAAGCTTTTGAAAATTAACAAGAGAGCTTACACATCACCTCTCAGCCAAACAGAGAGGTGCAATCCCACACAGCCTATCTTTGATAGGCTCCATTAAGCTCTACTATTTCTATAACCAATAACAGGATCTGAATCACCATAATCTCACATATCCCATACTTTGACTTTAGTTGACCAATTCACCAAGAAATTATGTTAAACAGAATGAAGCTTAAAACTCACTATGAATTATTCATTAAACTTAACTGAGCTTATGAGAACAATAATTGAAAACTGGAAACAAATTTAAGAAGAGTAAATTGCTTAAAAGGTAAATGACAGGAAACTAATAATGAATAAAACTAGAATTTTATTAAAATTTGAATTACAAAGTTTTTGGAACCGGAAATACAATGATAAAACTATATCTAATATTATCCTACTCCTACTCCTAAGCTAACAGCTTAAAATGGGTGAGGAGGGGGGTATATATAGCTGTTGATGAGAGGTTATAGGATCCGCCAGGTCACCAATCCGGGTGCACTTGTGTTTCCTTGAGTCCTCTCTGAACCATTGGATCATGTCCCAGATGCTTCCCATCAATCATATCCCTTGGATTGAATTTTGTGATATGACCTATCCTGCGTATGTATCCTGATAGGTCCACGTGTCCTGACCTCTTCTGACATACCCTGATATATTCTAGAAACTCAATCATGAGGTAATCATTGTTTACTTGGGTTAATTTGATGGGGTGAATTTTTAGGGTTCATGAAACAGTTCATTTTCCTGGGTATGGTTAAAATTGGGGGGCGGGGTTTATTTGGGGGTGTGTTTTTTATTTATTTTTGAAGCGTTGACCGATTAAGAGTGGGTTTGACCGGGTCATGGATGTGGACTGGGTAATGGTAAGTTGGGAATTGGGCTTTGGTGGTTTGGTGGGCTTTGGCTAATTATCTTGGACCTGAGTTGTAGTATTATAGATTTTGACTTAGTTCATTTAACAAGGACCAAAGTTGTAATTCTAGAATTCATAAAGACCAAATCTGTAAATCACCCAAAGTATTTTCCAAAGGTTGATATTGTAATTCTCTGATTCTTGAAGGACCTCTCTTGACTTTACTTCAAATATTTTATCAAAAGGACTATTTTTGTACTTTCCGAAAAACTGAGGGACTAAAATTGCCAATCTCTCCAAACTTTGTCCAGGGACTAAATATGTACTTTGATGAATCTCTGAGGACTTCTTATGCAATTTTGAGCTTTCTTTGATCATTTTGCTTCCCCGGCTCCGGCTTTTGACCTTTTTCCAATCTCGTGCTCGTTTTTTGTCGGTTTTGGCTTTGTTTTTGTTCGTTTTTCACATATCCGTACCTGCACATACACAAATAAAAAAACACACATTCTCTTGGCATATTTGGTTAGTAGTTGGTGTATTTGGTCTGATTTAAGGCTAAAAAGGATGTGTGAAAAAGCACACATCAAAATCCCCCAGACTAAGGTATTGCCGTGTCCTCAGGCAATGTCATCACCTCACGCTTAAAAGATAAATAATTTCAAAACCTCTCTTTACTGACGTTGTAAAGTAGCAATGATGTTCAAAAGAGATATTAAAATCTTGTATCACAAGCATAAGACGTTTCAGCACTCTGGGCATAACATATACAATTGGTGTATCCACATTCATTATAAAAACATTGCCCACACGATACTCCTTCTTCGGAAGGGTTTCTACAATTATAGCAATTAAACGAAGGTGGTGGTGGTGTTGGATAGATATCGGGAACGTTTGACGGATTGTTGAACGATCTTTGATCATACGCTGGAGAATTACAATTCCAACAAACTCCATCATGAATATTATCACCACATTGGTCGCACGTACACCACACACACAACCCTCCGAAGAAAGGTTCTCCACAATTATAACAAATCGGATCCATAAGAATTAAACACATAAGGGAGAAAGTGAAAGAATTAGCGGTTTAGAGGGTTAAAGAAGAAGAATCAAATGATAAGAGGATAAGAAGATTGTTTTTGGTTTTTCGTATCATAAAATCAAATCAAAATAAAAGTGAAAATCAAATATGAGAAAGAAAAATATTTTTGGACTTTTTATTATTTATTGAAAAACAATTCACAAATTTTTATTTTCTTTTTATAAAACGTTACGTCAATCGTAATCGTTTCCTTCAAAACTACTCGCGACGAAACGAGAGAAAAGAATTTTCCCGCTTAATCGGTTGTTGAATTGAAGTAATCCGATAAACAACTAATTTCACGTTTTTCTTATGTTGTGAGACTTTTTTGGTTTACAACGCCCTCCCTTCCAAGGGAGAGCCGAGGCTGTAACTTTATTTTTTTTTTGGAATTTTTTTAAACACTTTAGGAAAAGTGTTTTAAATTTTTCAATTTTTATATTTTTATAGAAATATATACAAAATAGAGGAAGGCTTAACAAAACACGATTTTTGAAAAACTCACTTCAACCTTCCCCGGCAGCGGCACCAAAAATTGATTTAGTCGTTTAGTACAAGGTTAATTTTACTGAAGAAATACTCGTGAAAGTATTTCCCGGGTCGTTCTCCCAACGAAAGTCGAATGGAATTTCGAAATATCGAATTGTGAATCGTGTAGTGAAAAGTGAATAGTCAGAAGTGATGGTGAATTACAAAATATGAAAAGAAATAGTGAATAAAGCAGAAAGTACAAGCTATATATGCACAAGTGTCTAAATTTAGAAAACGGAAATGCAATCGCGAACTATAAACGTAACGTACGAAATTAAACGCGACTTTTATACTAAAAATGGTCCTACAAATGTGAAAAAAGTTTCTAAAAATCTTAAACTATTAAAAAGAATTTTGAGAAAAAGAAAAATGTTTTTTTTACTTTTTATTTATTTTCTATGATTTATTTTCTATTTTTGGAATTAAAAAGTAAATAAAAATAAAGGAAATAGTAAAAATAAATGGGAAAAATATAAAATCTAATCTGAAAAATCAAAAATATTATAAAAGAATTTTCTAAAATATTTTTGTATTTTTTAAAGCTTTTTCTGATTTTTTTAGATTATTAAAAACGATTTAAAATTGATTATAATTGAAGAAAAATTAAGAAAAATATCAAATCAACTTGGAAAAATCTGAAAAATTTACAGAAAATCTAGAATATTATAAAAAGCTTGCAGAAAATTTTTGAAAAAAAAAATGATAAGCAGAAGTGCTTATGTTGATAGAAACAACTTATGGCAAGTGCCTTTTTATAAGCACTTGCCACAAAACTTAACCAAACTTCAACCACAGATGCAATGTACGCTAAAAAGCTCAAACTAACTCAGAAATGAATAGAGATAAGCACAGAAGCAATTAGATCAAGCAATAAGCAGTCCAAAGCAAGATTAATAAGCAGTTTATAAGCTCCAATAAGCACAACACATAGCCATAAGGCACAAGACCATGGAAATAGCATAACCACACTTAGAAACACTCAAATGAAACAAAGTATCTCAGTTAACAAGCCAATACAAGCAATTGCACACAAACTGAAAATTCAGCAAACACCTAAAATGGGACAAAGTTGTAGACTAAAAATAAGCAGTGTAATAAGCACTAAAGTGACATGTAATGGGGGCAAAAGCAAGGCTACCAAGCTGAGTACATAAAAAGCACAAAAAACCTAATTCAAACTATCAATTGCTCACTAAATTAAGCCTACATCAGATCCAGTAACAACATATAGTCTGTAGATTTGACTTTCTAGATGCAATCCTAAGTTGACTTTTCTAAATTTCTAATTATCTAATCCTATTCCAGATGTCATAATGAGCTTATTTAAAACCTAATTAAACTAAGTTTTACTAAAATAAACCTATAACTCCTATATTAGCAACTGTAACAGATTAATGGACATTAGATTGAAGTTTTAGAAATTAGTTTGACTTTTATGTTCTACACCTACTATTTAATGACTCAATTATGCTGTACTATCCTTATATAAGCCACCTACGCTGTTTTTATCCTCATTTTCACAGTAAAACACAAATTAAACTACTCATCCAAACACCCCTGTACTTAAGCTGTTTACACAACTACTTAAGATTCAAGCTTAAAATACCAAACTAGTGATCAAATCCTATTGCTATACTGAATTTAAAGCTTACTTGAATACTGAAATCAACTAGAACACTTAAATTGCAGACTATACTATTAATAAAACAGAAGGATCACATCACTAATCTAGAACATGTAAAGGCAATATACTAATACAGAAACAGCCACAGTAAGCTTATAATGAACAGAATTAGACCACAATAACAGACATTAAGATACTAGTTAATAGTGAATGCAAACATGAACTTACAATTTTAGAATCCTAACTGAAATAGGAATTATTTTCAATCTCAACCAAGGCCTATCTTTTAGATAGGCTCACAATCCACACTATTGATCAGTATACTACCACCAGAATCCATTTCTTACCCCTGTTTGATTTTCATTAACTGTACCATATAACCAACTTAAGCAGAAACTAGATATCAAAACTATCTAAGAGCTATTTTGATGCTTGAATCAGCTTCTAAAAACATTACTTGAAACATAATTGAAATAATGGATTGCTTGAGAATTAAAGAGATTAAGTGAAAACTTGAATTTATTGAAAATTTAAAAGAGAGTACAAGTTATAAAACCAGTAATACAATAAACTAAAACTGAAAATGAATTATCTCTAGATTTAATCTACTACTACTCCTAAACTACTCCTAGAAACTAACCTGAAAATCTAATAGTCTTTACTTGAAATGAGGAGTCTCTATATATAGGAGCTGTGAGGATGAGCGTGGGTATCTATGGAAGCTTCACGAATTCCTATATCAACCTTTGGATCAATCTAATCATTACACAATCAATATTAGCCCTTGGATCATACGGGTGATGTGTCTTGGCCAATGGGAAAGCTCCAAATGGCCATGCTGGCGATCCAAACCACTCTCATCGTCCTTATCAGCACCAAGATTCCAAGTACCAAGCTGTGAGGGGTACGGATGGGAATTCATGGGTGAGAGGTTGAGGATGTACAGTAGAAAGGTGGGTAATTTGGGATTTTTTTAAAAAATATTATTTGACTGTGAGTTTGACCGGGTTATATTAAAAGGGAATTGGGTCGGGTTGGTTAGGATCCGGGTTTGGAAGTTGGGCTGGATAAAAGGTGGGCTTGGGTTTGGTGTAAGGGGTGTGGTGTATGGGATTTATTATTAATTTGGACCAAGCTTGTTTAAATTTAATCTTCAAAATATAATAAGGACCAATAATGTAAAGTGATAAACTCCAAGGACCAAAATTGTCAATCATAATAAATTCTTCCAAGGGTTGAATTTGCCATAATATGATTCTCCAAGGTCTTTGATGATAAAATCTTCCCCGGCTCCAGCTTTAAACACTCTTTCCAAAATCTCGTGCTCGTGTTATTGTTATTGGCTTGTTTTTGTCCATTTCCCACAATTTCCTTACCTGCACATCACAAATACAAAAACAATACAGATTTGGCATATTTAGTCGGGTTTTTGGTCATATTTGTCCGATATCTAAGGTAATAGGTATGTGTAAAATAACACATACCAAAATCCCCCAGACTAAAGTATTGTCGTGTCCTCACGCAATGTGATCAATTCACGCTTTTGGGATAAATAATTTCGATATTCTTTCTACTAACTTTGAAAAGTAGCAAGGAGGTTCGAAAGAAGTAATAAAATCATTTATTCCCGCAAACGCTCCGTTTTCCAAAATTTTTCTTTTATTCCATTTTCACTTCTATTTTTGTACTTTTCATACTTCATACTTGTGACGGTTTGTTGAACTTTCATTATTTTGCAATAATTATTAGGGTCAACGAGTAGAAACACTTCTATTTAAGAAGTGACCATACGGATAAAAATCATCATCATTGATTTTTCACGAGTCCCCAAACTAAGCTTACAAACGAGATCACAGCTTATCTACAAATTAGATGCTAACACTACTCATAATAGTTACTTGTGGAAACTCCTTACTCCCATGTCCTAAGTTTTTGTATCTCAATATTTTATTTTTGTTGAGAAATGAATTGCTTCATATTTTCTCGTTTCAATACTTTTTAATCCGATAGTGACACCTAAGTTTAAACAATAAGTAGTTATCCATTTTCTCTTAAGAACCACTGCAATAGAAATTCGGTCCACATCAAGGAATTTTGGTTCATACAATATCATAAATATAAGTTGCGGAGTACTATACGTGCACCTCATGTGTCCAATTCAGAATCATACACATGCACCTCGCGCGCCAACAACTTATTTTACATTCAAACTCTTATTCATCACAACTTTCAACTTTTCACTTTTTCATTTTCCACTTTTTTCACTTTTCTCATATTTTTCATATTTTTTCACTTTTTTCTTTCTTGACTCTTCTCATAACATCAATGGAAGCTTATCGGGTAGCTCCAAAACCACATAGATAATCAACTTTTGACTTTTCACTTTTTGCTCTTATTTTTTATGTTCCTTGATATGTACCCAACTTTTAAAGCAAAAATTCTCTTAAGAAAACAAAGAACTAGATATTATCCAAACCTAAATACTACTAATTAACCTAGAATATCTATTATATATCGGTGACGTATTTTATGGGAGTAAAAAGCCACAAGTACCTCTCATGAGCTCTAAAGAGAACCACTACTCCATGTTTAGCATCTAACTTCTAAATAAACTCTATCATTTCTCGCTCTTCGCAATTTAAGATTCCAAATAATGAAACCAGCGAATGCTTAGCCGATAATAAGCCATGCATATATAAAGTCTGATACGGAAACTTGCAAATTCTAGAAGAAGAATTCGCGTTTTCTAGCTCCTGATGTAAAAGACTAGCGAAAGCTTTTAAGCTGCGCATGTATAAAGTCAAGTACGGGAACTTGCAGATTCTTAAGAAAGAATTAGCATTTTATAGCTCCTGGTGTACAAAATCAGCACAAGCTTAAGCGACTATCATTGGTTAAGGGAACAAGCTAGGGCTCAACACGCCCGGTCAAGTCAAAATATTTATTCCTACTTTCGCCAGCAAGAAAGTCAACAAGGTGTCAAAACACTTATTCAAACTTTATTATATTTTTGCACAACTTTTTCAACTTTTTCACATTTTTTTGTGCTTTTTCATGACTTTTTCATTGATTTTTTCTTTCAAAATTTTTGAAATTTTCAATTTTTTCAATTTTTTTTAATATTTTTTTAGTAAAAACGGAGTTGCGTGAGTTCACAGCAAAGTGCAAGGCAAAAAATCAGATCGAACGATCAACCCCCCCCCCCCCCAGACTAAAACGAAACATTGTCCTCAATGTTTAAAAGGTAAGGGTTCTCCTACATAAATCTAAGGTCGTTTATTAATTATGCCAAAAGATAAATGTTAGTCGATAAGATTAGGATATATGGATAAGCAACGAATGATGAAACTCGAGTGAAGACAAAACAATGAGCACGAGAGTCTTCATTATTCGGGCAAATCCTGGACATTCACAAACAACCACGAAACACAAGAATGGAAGAGGTAGCCCTCCTCACGTCATATTAGAAAGAAAATAGAAATTAAAGAAGATGAAAAGGATAAGCATGGGGTGCCTCCCACGAAGCGCTTGTTTTTGTTCACCGAGTCACATGAGCTTGACTCGATCCCCGAATTAATTCGTCCTTGGGGAGAGCAGATAGAACGGACACCCGACATGATAAACGGAGATGCCAGGGTCAAAAACGGTATCCTCACTCCCGGTGGAGTGGAAAAGTGAAGAAATGTTGGGGTAAAGATAGAAAGGGTGAAACACACGGATGGTAAAAGCATAAACATCATCAGAATCATAGGTGGGTTGGGTGGGTAAATTATCAAGCACAGGATCATCATGATCATAAGTCTTGTCCACCACTCCAATTTCTTCATTCGTATTTGATTCAAAATCTACATCCGGTGGTTTCGTGGGTGGACGAGAAGAGGGTAAATCGGAAAGAATATTTCTTTGAAGGACATTCTCGTCATTCTCAATACCCGGTGGTACTGAGTCATCCGCAGCAAGAAATAGATCGACATCCTCTAATAGAGGGTCATGTGACGGATTATCGGAAATAAGTTCAGAATCAATCTCAAAGTCAAAATGCTCATAATCCGGAAGAGAGATATAAGCATGAATAGTGGGACTGCCACTACTCGTCTCTTCAAATCGAAAAATTTCAAGCTCGGGTAAGAAATCACTTTCCATAACGGGGATAGGAAATGAAATCGGAGGATTTTCAACGCCTCAATCTTAGAAATGAGAAGATAAACTTTGGATAATTTCTCACGAAGAGTTTCATCTTGAATTTCCGCATCATCATCTTCATCATTATCATCGATATCTCCACAAGAATCTTCATCATTCGTAGTATACTCATTGTGAGAATCGGAATAACTTTCAACTTCATCAAAATCTTCATTGCTCATCGGAGGGAGAGAAGTTGACGATTCTTCATTCAATAATTCTTCAAGGACACGAATATCTCCCTCCGGATCAAAATTAGAGTCGTCAACCATTATCGGAGTGGAATCATTAGCAAGACATGCTTCGATCTCATCTAAAAAGACATCATTCCTCTCATCCAGGGTGAGAGAAGAAATGGAAGAATCGGATATAAGAGGATCAGAGGATGGAGTGGGATTCAGAGATGAATCAATTACGTCTTCTTCGACCTTTTCAACGTATAAAGTTCGGATATCCTCTCCTAACAATTTGGCAATATTCATTTCTTCATCGACAGGTGTAATGTTAACAACCAATTCCATATCACCGTTAGAATTTTCCCCGGACTCACATTGGATTGGAACGAGGTTCTCAATACTTGACTTATTGAATTCGTCCGATTCCGTTGCCGGAATAGTGTTTAGATGCTCGCTCCCCATTGTTAGAGAGTCATCGGGTTTTACGGAAGGAGAGATAGATTCTTTTTGAGGGTTAAGAACGATTGTAATCGTGGAATCATCATCGTCGTACATACAACACTCACAAAATTTAGCTTTTCTTTCTTCGGCAAGAAGTTCTTCCATTGATTTCACATGAGGCTCGGAAGTATGCGTATAACGATTAGCCACCATTTCTTTTAACTTCTAGATAATGGATTTAATTTCAAAAATTTCATTAGTAATATCGGAAGTTTGTGGGGGTTGGTTAAAACCATGAGAATTGTAACATGAATTCGGCTCATAATAAAAATTTTCAAACGATCCCCCACAATTTTCAAAATTTGATGATTCACCATTAAAATACGGTACTTGCTCATAAAAGTTTTGAAAAGTATGATTGAAATCGTTTTGAGGATAATTATCAAATCTCGTATCACAAGCATAAGACGTTTCCGCACTCTGGGCGTAGCACATACAATTGGTGTATCCACATTCATTACAAAAACATTGCCCACACGATACTCCTTCTTCGGAAGGGTTTCCACAATTATAGCAATTAAACGAAGGTGGTGGTGGTGTTGGATAGATATCGGGAACGTTTGACGGATTGTTGAACGATCTTTGAACATACGTGGGAGAATTACAATTCCAACAAACTCCATATTGAATATTATCACCACATTGGTCGCACGTACACCACACACATAACCCTCCGAAGAAAGGTTCTCCACAATTATAACAAATTGGATCCATAAGAATTAAACATATAAGGGAGAAAGTGAAAGAAGTATCGGTTTAGAGGGTAAGAAGATTATTTTTGGTTTTTCGTATCATAAAATCAAATCAAAATAAAAGTGAAAATCAAATATGAGAAAGAAAAATATTTTTGGACTTTTTATTATTTATTGAAAAACAATTCACAAACTTTTATTTTCTTTTTAAAAAACGTTACGTTAATCGTAATCGTTTCCTTCAAAACTACTCGCGACAAAACGAGAGAAAAGAATTTTCCCGCTTAATCGGTTGTTGAATTGAAGTAATCCGATAAACAACTAATTTCACGTTTTTCTTATGTTGTGAGACTTTTTTGGTTTACGACGCCCTCCCTTCTACGGGAGAGTCGAGGCTGTAACTTTATTATTTTTTTTGGAATTTTTGTAAACACTTTAGGAAAAGTGTTTTGAATTTCTCAATTTTTATATTTTTATAGAAATATATACAATATAGAGGAAGGCTTAACAAAACACGATTTTTCAAAACGATTTTTCAAAAACTCACTTCAACCTTCCCCGGAAGCGGCGCCAAAAATTAATTTAGTCGTTTTAGTACAAGGTTAATTTTACCGAAGAAATACTCATGAAAGTATTTCCCGGGTCGTTCTCCCAACGAAAGTCGAATGGAATTTTGAAATATCGAATTGTGAATCGTGTAGTGAAAAGTGAATAGTGAGAAGTGATGGTGAATTACAAAATATGAAAAGAAATAGTGAATAAAGCAGAAAGTACAAGCAATATATGCACAAGTGTCTAAATTTAAAAAACGGAAATGCAATCGCGAAATACAAACGTAACGTACGAAATAAAACGCGACTTTTATACTAAAAATGGTCCTACAAATGTGAAACGAGTTTCTAAAAATCTTAAACTATTAAAATGAATTTTGAGAAAAAGATTTTTTTTTTTTTTTTTTTTTTACTTTTTATTTATTTTCTATTTTTGGAATTAAAAAGTAATTAAAAATAAAGGAAATTGTAAGAATAAATGGGAAAAGTATAAAATCTAATCTGAAAAATCTAAAATATTATAAAAGAATTTTCTAAAATATTTTTGTATTTTTTAAAGCTTTTTCTGATTTTTTTATTGATTTTTGATTATTAAAAATGATTATAATTGAAGAAAAATTAAGAAAAATATCAAATCAACTTGGAAAAATCTGAAAAATTTACAGAAAATCTAGAATATTATTAAAAGCTTGCAGAAAAATTTTGAAAAGAAAATGATAAGCAGAAGTGCTTATTTTGATAGAAATAGCTTATGGCAAATGCTTATTTATAAGCACTTGCCACAAAACTTAACCAAACTTCAACCACAGATGCAATGTATGCTAAAAAGCTCAAACTAACTCAGAAATGAATAGAGATAAGCACTAAAGCAATAAGATCAAGCAATAAGCAGTCCAAAGCAAGATTAATAAGCACTTTATAAGCTCAAATAAGCACAACACATAGCCATAAGGCACCAGACCATGGAAATAGCATAACCACACTTAGAAACACTCAAATGAAACAAAGTATCTCAGTTAACAAGACAATACAAGCAATTGCACACAAACTGAAAATTCAGCAAACACCTAAAATGGGACAAAGTTGTAGACTAAAAATAAGCAGAGTAATAAGCACTAAAGTGACATGTAATGGGGGCAAAAGCAAGGCTACCAAGCTGAGTACCTAAAAAGTACAAAAACCCTAATTCTAACTATCAATTGCTCACTAAATCAAGCCTACATCAGATCTAGTAACAACATATAGTTTGTAGATTTGACTTTCTAGATGCAATCCTAAGTTGAATTTTCTAAATTTCTAATTATCTAATCCTATTCCAGATGTTATAATGAGCTTATTTAAAACCTAATTAAACTAAGTTGTACTAAAATAAACCTATAGCTCCTATATTAGCAACTGTAACAGAGAAATGGACATTAGAATGAAGTTTTAGAAATTAGTTTGACTTTTATGTTCTACACCTACTATTTAATGACTCAATTATGCTGTACTATCCTTATATAAGCCACCTACGCTGTTTTTATCCTCATTTTCACAGTAAAACACATATTAAACTACTCATCCAAACACCCCTGTACTTAAGCTGTTTACACAACTACTTAAGATTCAAGCTTAAAATACCAAACTAGTGATCAAATCCTATTGCTATACTGAATTTAAAGCTTACTTGAATACTGAAATCAACTAGAACACTTAAATTGCAGACTATACTATTAATAAAACAGAAGGATCACATCACTAATCTAGAACATGTAAAGGCAATATACTAATACAGAAACAGCCACAGTAAGCTTATAATGAACAGAATTAGACCACAATAACAGACATTAAGATACTAGTTAATAGTGAATGCAGAAATGAACTTACAATTTTAGAATCCTAACTGAAATAGGAATTATTTTCAATCTCAACCAAGGCCTATCTTTAAGATAGGCTCACAATCCACACTATTGATCAGTGTACTACCACCAGAATCCATTTCTTACCCCTGTTTGATTTTCATTAACTGTACCATATAACCAACTTAAGCAGAAACTAGATATCAAAACTATCTAAGAGCTATTTTGAAGCTTGAATCAGCTTCTGAGAACATTACTTGAAACATAATTGAAATAATGGATTGCTTGAGAATTAAAGAGATTAAGTGAAAACTTGAATTTATTGAAAATTTAAAAGAGAGTACAAGTTATAAAACCAGTAATACAATAAACTAAAACTGAAAACGAATTATATCTAGATTTAATCTACTACTACTCCTAAACTACTCCTGGAAACTAACCTAAAAATCTAACAGTCTTTACTTGAAATGAGGATTCTCTATATATAGGAGCTGTGAGGAGGAGCGTGGGTATCTCTGGAAGCTTCACGAATCCCTATATCAACCTTTGGATCAATCTAATCATTACACAATCAATATTAGCCCTTGGATCATACAGGTGATGTGTTTTGGCCAATGGGAAAGCTCCAAATGGCCACGATGGCGATCCAAACCACTCTCATCGTCTTTGTCAGCACCAAGATTCCAATTACCAAGCTGTGAGGGGTACGGATGGGAATTCATAGGTGAGAGGTTGAGGATGTACAGTAGAAAGGTGGGTAATTTGGGATTTTTTTAAAAATATTATTTGACTGTGAGTTTGACCGGGTTATATTAAAAGGGAATTGGGTCGGGTTGGTTGGGATCCGGTTTTGGAAGTTGGGCTGGATAAAAGGTGGGCTTGGGTTTGGTGTAAGGGGTGTGGTGTATGGGATTTATTATTAATTTGGACCAAGCTTGTTTAAGTTTAATCTTCAAAATATAATAAGGACCAATAATGTAAAGTGATAAACTCCAAGGACCAAAATTGTCAATCATAATAAATTCTTCCAAGGGTTGAATTTGGCATAATATGATTCTCCAAGGTCTCATTTGAACGCTTCACTATATATATATATATATATATATATATATATATATATATATAGTGAAGCGTTCAAATGAGAAGCCTAAATTTTGTGAGAACGTGAGAAGCAATCCTAGCATCTCATTTAATCCTCCTTTAATTTTAATCTAATGGTTAATATTAGTTAATCAACTTTTTTTAAATTTCTTAAAAAATCTTCAAAAATTTTAAAAAAATTTCGAAAATTTTCAAAAAAAATTCGAAAAAAAAAATTTTCGAAAAATTTTTTTCGAAAAAATTTATAGAAAAAAATTTTTTCGAAATTTTTTTTTTTCGAATTTTTTTTTTCAAAAATATTTTTTTTCAAAAATTTTTTTTTCGAAAATATTCTTTTTCGAAAAATTTTGTTTTGAAAATTTTTTTTTCGAAATTTTTTTTTTCAAATTTTTTTTTTCCAAAAATTTTTTTTATCGAAATTTTTTTTTTTAATTTTTTTCGAAAAAATTTTTTCGAAAAAAATAACTCCGAATTTTTTTTCCAAAAAAATTTTTTTCGAAATTTTTTTTTTCTGAAATTTTTTTTTCTGAAATTTTTTTTGTCACTTGTGAAAAAAAAATTGAAAATTTTCATGAAATTCTTTTTGTCACGTGTGAAAAAAAATTCGTCACAAGTGAAAAAAAATTCCGTCACATGTGAAAAAAAAAATTTCGTCACATGTGAAAAAAAATTTGGAAATTTTCACGAAATATTTTTTGTCACGTGTGAAAGAAAATTGTCACATGTGAAAAAAAAATTTCGTCGCATGTAAATTTTTTTTTCGTTACATATGAAAAAAAATTCCGTCACATATGAAACAAAATTCCGTCACATGTGAAAAAAAAATTTCGTCACATGTGAAAAAAATTTGGAAATTTTTGCGAAATTTTTTTTGTCATGTGTGAAAAAAAAATTGTCACGTGTGAAAAAAAAATTCGTCGCATGTAAATTTTTTTTTCATCATATGTGAAAAAAAATTCCGTCACATATGAAAAAAAAAATTCGTCACATGTGAAGAAAAAAAATTCGAAAATTTTTCAAAAAAAATTTCGAAAGTTTTTTGATAATTTTTGAAAAAAACTTTTGAAAAATTTTTGAAAATTTTTGAAAATTTTTCAAATAAATTTTCGAAAATTTTTTGAAAATTTTTCAAAAAAATTTTCGAAATTTTTTTGAAATTTTTTTGAAATTTTTTCGAAATTTTTTTGAAAATTTTTTGAAATTTTTCAAAAATAATAGTTAGCTAATAATAGCATTAGATTAAAGTTTAAGGAGGATAAAATGAGTGGCTAGGATTAGTTTTCGCGTTCTCACAAAAATTAGATTTCTCACATGAATGACCCTATATATATATATATATATATATATATATATATATATATATATATATATATATATATATATATATATATATATATATATATATATATATATATATATATATATATATATATATATATATATATATATATATTTAGTCTTCCAAAATGATATATCATATTCTATTAGAATTATTTACCGCACATGTTTATTAAATAATAAACTTTAATTTCAAGGTTGTATGTTTTATTTTCTAAATCTTTTAAATAAAGTTTCATTCCAAACTAAGTCTTAAATTTTACTTATATGGAATGTTACTTCTTATATGTTATACAACATATATGATTTAGTATATCAAACATAATACTCCCACTAGCTTTCAGGAACACATAGAAATTATCTTATTTCAATTATAAATCAAAATATGGATTTAATAATTAAACATAAGAGTAATCTCCTATATGCATGCATTTATCTATTCATGGATTATTGCACCTTGTACACTTTCAAAGATTTATATAAATTCATAAACTCCTTTTTATTACTTATCGTCCTTGCTCAAGTAATCATTCAAGAAAGAGTTTTGATATTCTATTGTCAATTTCTTATTCATGAAAAAATATGACAATTACCATCTTTGTATCTTTAATGTGTTTTAGGAAAGAGTATTCAATCATAGTTAATTGCTTAAGTATGATTAATAATCTTGTCATAAGACATGCATTAAAATATATACAATTTTGTCCATATAATTTCTACACAAAGATTTAAACCACTAGGGTTACATACACTGGTACAAAAATGGCCTTTCATCACACATGGTCGATTTCAAACGGTCACATTGTAACATATTTACGTGACTAAATGTATGAAAATAAAATAAATAGCCACACTTGATCCGACTTGTGTGACTATTTCGGAAGATATATGTCACACATTTGTGTATTTATGTGACTAGAGGGTAGCTGTTAAATATTTTTCGATCATCTAGTCACGTTTAATTTGGGACGTGTGACCGATACAAATCAGCTTTAAGCATTAGTCACACTACAGATATATATATATATATATATATATATATATATATATATATATATATATATATATATATATGTGACAAATATATGTCACACAATTGAAGAGTGTGACCAAAATAGATATATGGTCACATGAAGTAATTGTGTATGTGACTAAATTATATAGTCAAGTTTGTCACACATTATTTAAACGTGACTGGTATTCTTTGCTGAATATTTAGCCACATAGCGTTTGAAATGTGTGACAACTGAAAAGTAAGTTTGAAGCGTTAGTCACGATATGCATTTAATAGTGACAAATATATATGTCACACACTTGACGAGTGTGACCAAATGTCATATATGGTCACACTAAACCATAGAAACATGATTAAGTGTAACGAAAATTCGATACATATGGTCACGTAAGTTAATATGTGTGTCTAAAGTTTAGTGTGTGTTTGCTTGCCAAATCCTAATGTGTATAGTCACACTTAATTGAATCACGATCATGTGACTATAGGCTTTACAAAAAAACATAAAAAAAATAAAAATAAATAAATAAATAGTCACATTGTAACTATAGGCTTTACAATAGTCACACCATATCGGAAATGTGTATATAAATGATGTTTATGGCCACATTATAAGGGTATTATATGTGACCAATACATTCAAAATAGTCACAGTGTGAAATATTCATGTGACTATTATTTATAGCAAAATGTGAAGTCAGTTATCATTAACATTGATATATATTAGTTACATTGAGTTTTTGGCTCTTCCATACATTTTGAAGATCTCATCATCTGAGTATCGCTTTAATTGAACAAGCTTCCAACCTTTCATATTGTTTAGATAGTACTCATAGTACTTCCTCTTTTGCTTAACTGTTAGACGACTGAGCACTTTTCTCTTCTTTCTTTGATTGAGATAAAATTTCTTCATCTCAGCTTCATAATTCCTCTTCCATTCATCTTTTTATTCTTAAGTGTACTCTTGCATTTCTTCTTTTATTTGTTTCATCAGTGCTATATCAGCATCACCTTTAATCCTTTCTTCATCCCAAGAATCCAAGAGTGCTTTTGTTTTGGCATCAGCTTTAGCGTGTTTCCTTCTTTGTTCAAGTACCATCTGATTCTCCTCTGCAAACAAAGCAGCCAATTTTCTTGCAGCAGCTCCATCTACTTCAAGATCCTTTAAAGGATCATGCTTAGGCTCTTCAACCATAATACCTTTGCCTTTGCCCTTATAACTTGGCTCTTGTACACTCTTCTTGATTTGTTGAGTTGGTTCTTTAATCACCACACCTTTGACAGGTACTTTTGGTTGTTGTGGTGGTGGTTGTGATTGTTCTGTTGGTAGTGGTGATTATGACACTGCTTGTTTAAATCGTGTCTTCATTAGAATCATTTCTTCGGCCAAAGTTTCCTCATCATCACTAGCAATAGGAACATTTTCCTCAGCAGTAGTATCCTCCTTGGCAATTTCTGCACTTGCACCAGCAGTAGAATCTCCCATGCCTTTGATTGCTGCTTCCATAACAACCTCATTACCTTGATTAACAGCAACCATATACTCATCATCATTCTCAGCAGAATCCACATCCATATCCACACCAATGTCATCACCAGCAGCAGCACTATCAAAATTTTCCATAGCTTCCCCTGAATCCTTGGTTTCATTCCTCCCCTGTTTGGGATCATCCTCCCCCAAACTTATGCTTTCAGATGAACTAATCCTTTGTCTTGTGCCCACTTTTTTCAGTCTTTTGAATGACCTGGTTCTTGACCCCTTCTGACCTCCCAATTGCTTGACCCTCAGCTTTAAACCTGTAATTACATCCCCCTGAGTATCTGTGATTTGTTTTAGGCCAAGAACCTCTTCTTTAAGTTTGGTATATTTAACCATCAATTCTTTAACAAGTTCCATCTCTTCCTCACCACTTTTATCCTCATCACTTGCATTGTCCCCCTTGGTTTCTTGGCACCTGCGGTTTCCTTCACCTGAATCAATTCCATTGGAACTTGATTCATTATAAGTTCTTGAACCTTCACCCTTCTTATGTTGACCTAGTTCCAACATTGCTTGAAACAATGGTTTACCTATGACAGGAAAGTCCTTACCCTTTCTCTTCGTGTTAGAAAAGACCTTTTTAATATGAGAGTGAACAGGATAAACCTTGTCGTGAACTTTCTTATTTGTAAACTGTTTTTCCATAAGAAGTTGCAGAAATCTTGGATATAAGTAATGTTTGTTTTGAAGAATTATCCAAGGCTTTAACCACATGATCAAAAATTAATTTTGAAAAATTGAATTTTTCTTTATTTTTTGCTAAACATATAAGGGCAGAAGCCATGTTACTACTAAACTCATTCCAACCAGTAGACTTTGGACTAAGACACTGTAACAAAGTGTGAATTAAGAATTTCCACTGTGGGGGAAAGCCACCTTTATTAAATTTTAAAGAATCATTTTTTCTTACATACCCCATCTCTTGAAGGTTTTCAAAAATTGTGGAGTCTGAAAGATTCTCAATTCCATTAACATCTTCTAGATGAAGAACTTCCCTAACAGATGCCTCTGTAACAATAATCTTCTGCCCATCCACACGGGCATGAATCTGTACTTCCTCATCAATAGTTTTGACCTTTGCAGTAGCCCAAAACTGTTTGATGTTGGAAACATATACTGTAGGGTTAACTGTTAATGCATACCTAATATGAGTAGCATTGAGAAAATCAACAACTTCAGTGAACTCTTCATTCTCCTTGGTGGGCTTTTGCAAGAATGCAATCATGTTATGCTTGTTGGAAAAAGACAGAGTCGACATTGTGAAATTTGAAAATTTGTGTAGGGTTTTGCTGGGAATTGCAATTAATTGATAAAATCAAGCAGTGGTTTTATGTTTGATAGAGTTTTGATCGGATAAAAACATTTGTGTGAAAGTGTGAATGATTGAAGTGTACAAACCCTTAACCGTTCATATTTCTAAAACAATACCCTGCACTCTCAAAAATAGCAGAACAACCCTTAGCCGGACTAAGTTAGGCTTAGCAGCACTAAAATATGCCTAGCAACACTAAGTCAGTTTCCACTCGAAACGGCTTATTTTTCAGGACTCCAGCACTTTTCTCAGCTTATCCTGCAAAATATTAGTCCCAAAAACACAAAACCTAACTCATTACCTGAATCACAATAATCACATCATCAATTACACTTAGCAATACTATTTATAACTAGCAACATTAACAAATCATTTCTGGATTTTAACAATTTTGTTAATACAAATATCGCCTAAAAACGTTATTTATAGTTTACGATCTTTGCTAAGTTTTGTTAATGACAAAGTATGAACTTTAGCTAGGAGTAAATCATCACTTTAAGTGTTTAAGTCTTATTTAAACTAAGGTTTACATTTCTTTTAAACAAAACATTGTTTTTATTTCTTAAATTAGAAAGTGTCTTGTCACATCACATTTATTTCTTAAAATAGTAATGTCACATCACAATTAGGGCAAGCTTTGTCAATATACATTTATGGTAAGAAAGAGTGTTTGACTAACCTTATGCTTGCTTGCAAGTCTTGTGTTTGACTAGGTGTAATGTGATGTGACCTTGTTTGGTTTGGAAGATTTATTGCAAAAAACAACTGCAGCCCTGACGGTACCCTAGGAATACACGGGCAGAACCCTTTTGAGGGGTCCGCCGTATCCGCCAGACCTGCAGAATGTTTTGCTATAAATACCAAACCATTTGTTAGTTTTGTGTAACCCCTTTAGGACATATTTTCACATACTCTCTCAACTAACTCAGTAACATTTTGATTTGTGTGATTCTCTTATGTAGCAAAGGACTTCACGAGATCATTCAAGAAGTTACAAGCTTCAACTCTTAAGTTGCAAGTCTTGGTAGCTTGGTCATGTATAAGCTTTGGTAGTTTATACTTCATTTGTGTCATGTAAGTAGAAGTGATTGGTTAGTATTTTAGGCCTCAAAATACATAGTGTGTCGGGAGTTGTTGTACCCTTGTAAAAGAACTAGCGGGAGTGGTTGTACCCTTGGTAAAGAACACGACATCTAGCTTAGTGTCGGTAAAAGTGTAAGCGACAATGGGAGTGGTTGTACCCGTGTAAAAGAACTCGACATCTAGCTTAGTGTCAGTAAAAATGTAAGCGACGTTGTAAAGGTTTTCTCCGCCGGTGAAATGAGCTTGTTGATTAGTGCTTATAACTCTCGAGTTGGAAACTCGGGGCGTGGATGTAGGGCAAAGAAAAAGAGTCCTTGTAGCCGAACCACGATAAACAATCGTGTTGTGGTTTGATCGTTTCTTTCTTTATCTTTCCCTATTACATGTTGTTGTTTAGTTAGAATAGTTAATCACATATAAAGCTTTTCAATGAATTAAAACAAGTAAAGTTGTATTTATGTCTTTAAACAAATGCAAAGCTTTTCAAAGAACTAAACAACCAAAGTTAGGATCATCACAAGTAAAGCTTTTCAAAGTATGAAACAAGTAAAGTTAGAATTGTTATTCACATGAAAAGCTTTTCAAAGAATCAAACATACAACGTTGTGTTTATATCCTTAAGCAAACGTAAAGTTTTTAAAGGATATTTAAGCTAAAAAGGATTTAAAACGCGGTAAACTAGTCAACCCCCCTTCTAGTTTTCCACAATTGGCATCAGGAGCTACGTTACTCAAGATCTTTAAAATAGAATGTATTTTAAAACTTGGATCGATCCATGGATTTTGAAAATCTCAAAGAAAGGCTACCTATTCAAAACCCACCGCTATTTGAATAAGAAAACTTACTTGAATGGAAAAGTAATTTTGAAAACTATGTGAAATCAATTGATCAACATCTTTGGCATATTATTTCTTTTGGTAATTTCAAATTAAAGAAAACAAGTTTTGAAAACCAAGATAACTATCTTAAACTTGATAAAAATACTAAAGCTAAAATGATGATTTATAAAGCTTTAGTACCAAATATGAAAGAATGTATTCTTGTCAAACGGCTAATGATATTTGGAAAAATATGCTAAACATTTATCAAGAAATATGTCAAGTAAAAAATGATAAATTTGATCTCACATATGAATTAGAAGTCTTAGAAATATAAATAGATAGACATTTAGTTGAGATAAATACATGTACTACTAGTTTAAATGTTTTAAATGAAGGTGTAAGTGAAGATGGTTACTCATGTCGAGCTCTTAGTGGACTTGCTTACGATTCATGGAATAACACGGATGAAGATGAAACCAACCATCCGGTTTGTGATTCTCAACTAGATAAAACATCAAGCAAGGTACACTTTGAAACCAAACACTTTTGCATTGATAAATTTATCCTAGAGTTTTCTAAACTAAAAAATGAGTCTAAACGTTTATGCAACATGGACCTAAAAACTATCTTCAAGAATGAGTCTTCAAAATCTTTTAAGAATATCTTTGAAAAAGAAATCTTGTTAGAAGATAAAATGTCTAGAATTGAGAGTTATGTTGAAATTGATCTAGAATGTAAATTATGTCTAGATTACAAACATAAGATTAAAAAGCAATATGAGAAAGGAAAATTATTAGTTAAATTTGATGAAAGCTCAAAATCTCTTGAAAGATTGTTGAGGAGTCAAAGGTTGTTTAAAGATAAAACCGGATTAGGATTTAACCCAAAAGCACCATCAACTAGTAAAGCAAAACAAGTAAAATTTGTCAAACCTAGAAGAGAGATTTAGAGATAATTCAATCTCTAATAGAAACTCATGCTAAAAGGATTAAGATTATCATGCTCTATGCTTTTATGTGATTATCTAACCTTCTTGGATACATGAGTAATTGAGTTTCAAAGCGTGTCGTCAAACCAAGATTTTACGTGTAGTGTTTATCTTCTTGATAGCATCTCTATGCAATTTAAAAGGTACGCGTTACTTCAACTTGACTTTGATTGCCTCTTGTTTCTAGCATTATGTGTTGGAATATGTGTTATTAGTAATACTCTAAAGTGTTTACCCGCTATTAGTAATAACTAAGATTAGATTCTATGCAACAACGAATTTCGTCATTAGTACTAGTAGGGGATATAAGGTGTTTTGGTTCTTTAACCATCAAGAGATAAACACGAGAAACTCTTGAGTGAGTCTCACTCAACTCTTGCTTATAAGTAAGCTAACTAAGAATTTACTAAGTGTTAAAATGTCTAACACTTTTGTGATGCTTGCAAAACAAACCTTTGTAAAACAACATTCTTAAACACCATACTTTGGGTCTCAAATTGTGTTTTACTTCAATCACTCCTTGATGATAATTTCACATAAAACATACAAGGTGAAATAATTCACATTAGCATACATTAGGATGTGTGGAAGAAGATGAGTTTTCAACATCTAGGATTTACACATCAAATGTGACACTTAGTCTTATGATGTTGTACCTCTTGGACTTTTTCAAAACAAACAAAGTTCATAGTGTCCTAAGTAAGGAAACCCAAAGAGTCGAGGAGTCGTTGAATATAACATTTAACGAGTGATCTCCTCCTTCTAAGATATTATCTTTGGTAGATGATGACTTAGTCGAAAGTCCAATGATGGCAAGACAAGTGTGTTATGTAAAACATTAAGGATAAAAGTACAAAATAACATCTTTTCACCTTGAGTCAAACATTGAATCAAGTAAAATTGACATAAGTTATAAAACTTGATTTATAGATCATAGTTGTGTCTAAACAAATTCAACAAAAACTATTTTTGGAATTTAGAGTAAAACAACTAGTGAAACAAAATAGATTCTTCAAAGTAATCATGTGATTATAGTGTTAATATTTGAAAGACTTTTTGACTATAAAAGCAAGCCCTAAAAGCAAGGGATTTTAACTCAAAGACATTCCTAGTTACTCTCTTGTTCTCAATGGTTAAGTTATTGATGACTTATCAAGAATGAGATTAGCAAATCCGTAGGTAAAACTAAACGTAGAGAAATGTTCGGAAGACTACTTGTTCTCATAACAATTAGATCCAACATTATGTTTAGCATTTGTCTATGTGCTCGTGTTAAAGAAGATCCTAAAACAACTCTTTAGTTGAGCTTGCTTGGATACCTCACAAGGTACTACAAAACTAGGATTATGGTATCCCAAAAGAACGGGAATAGAAACCATAGTGTATGCAAAATGGAATTATGTCGGTAATAAGTTGATAAGAAAAGCACAAGTGGTACTTGCACTTTTATACTTACTTACCCAATGATTCTCCAAAACAAGTAAGGTTCTCAAATTAGTTTCGGATGGAGAAGCACATCAACAGGCTCCACTTGAACTAGCTAACTCATGTCGACAACGGAATTTATCTCATCAACATTGTTATCCCTTCAACAAAGGAAACATCGACTTCAGCGACAATTCAATCCATTATGTTCTTAATAGACATATTGTGATCCATCATCATCGCCTTGGTAAGATTGTTCATTGAGGAACGTCTTAACTAAGAAAGTCTTCTACGTTAACCATTCCATCAACGCTTTCACAAAATCTCTTGAATGTGAAGCATTCATCATTCCTAGGCTTAGTCAAAGACTTATAAGACATAAAACCTTAGTTTTGAACATTAGGATAAAACCACAAAAATCAAGACAATACCTTTTGAATTTTTCCCTGCAGCTCCCACGGTACCCTCAGACCATACGGGCGGAACCCACTTTTTGGTTCCGCCTGGTCCGCCAAAGCTACAGATTGTTTTATTTTTAATTTCAAAACCAAAGACCCTCTTAACTTTAACATTCACTTTCAAACAGCCATCACCCTCTCAAAAACACATATCCACACGAAATTTAGGGCTTTCAATCCAATCTCTTCAAATCCAACTAACTTTGTAAGTATTCTAATCACAATTGCATTTTTGATTCAAGTATAACATTCTTATTTACATTCATTAACTAGAATCTTAGGGTTTATGCATAAAACTTCTTGATTCATGAAAAACTTGGTGGCTAGTCAATTATGTCTTCCATTAATTAAGAAGTGTATTCTTTTTGTTGTTACTTTGATTTGCCAAACACACCAAGTGCATTGTCTTTCAAAAAATCGCATTCAAGACTAGAACATGATTCATCACCACATTGTTAAAACAAATGAAAAACATAATTAAAACATCACTTGCATACTATCTCTTGAATGCTAAAGGGGATACATAACTAATATGTATTTTTGGGTACATTCAATCGAAGACACATTCAATTAGGAGAGTGTTGGTTATCTTTTGTTTTTATAACAAAATTTTCATAACAAAACAATTTGGGAATCAAAATGAGTCAAGATAACCAAGTCTCCACATTGTTTGCATATAGGAACACATTAGAACATCCACATTGTTAAAAGTCATTAACATATAATTTTGTGTTTTCTAGGAATCAACATGCCTCCCGCAAATAAATCCGATCACAAGGAAACCCTTAAGTACATGCCCAAACACCATAGGACCAAAGGTCTCAACCAAGTTCAAGTAGAAACCTTTAAGGCATTAGAAAAACGCTATGTTCACGAAGGTAGAATCATTGATCCATCCTTTCTAGAAGGAACATCTATTCGCCAAAACTTTGCCGCAATCAACTTTGATTGTCTCCTTGATATCGATGAGCCAATTTGTCCTAGGTTCATCTTGGAATTCTATGCAACCGTAAACCTCTCCACAAATGATTTTGGTAAGATATCATTAAACTTCACAACCAATCAAATACCCAATTTCATAGATCTAAAAGACTTAGCTATCATTTTTGGTGTCCCAAATGAGGGTACTTATCTCTACACGGATAAGTGGCCCATTTCAAGCCTTGATTCGATTGAGCGTTTTCATCCATACGACACACCTCTAGCTAGTAAGGAAACTATTAAGGAACATCTCTTTGTTAGAACCTCTACCACTAGGATGAATCGTTCGGGGAATATTGTAGATAAGGATCCTTTTGGTATGGAGCTCAATGAGCTTAAATCACAATTTAAGAAGTGGGAAGAAATCCTTAGAGCTAACGTCATAAGTACCATAGGAAATAGAGATCATATCAACACATGCCTTTGCTACATGCTCTATAGCATTTCCACCGGTCAACCCTTCAACTTAGCCTACTACCTAGCCAAAAGAATGGCCGACATACCCTTAGTTGGAACAACCGCTCTTCCCTATGGAATGCTTCTTACTCGCCTCTTTAGAGCAATCTCACCCATTCCTCCTAGCGATAATGGAATGCGCCTTGACTATTCTCTCGTTCCTCACATGTTCGTTCCTTTAAGTGATAAACGAGTTTTCAAAGGTAAGGGCAAACGTACTCGATCACCTACACCATCATCATCATCATCATCCGACATGGGCGAGGACGATAAACTTCCTAACTCTAAGTTACCTCCTTTAGAATACCTTCAAGCACTCCCCATCATTGACAATGCATCCGAAGAGTTCAAGCAAACCAAAGGAATGTTCAAATGCTTTGGAAGGTACCTAAACTAGCTCAATAAGAAGATAGACCGGTTGTGAGAAGATTAAGGAGTGTTTGGCTTATGAATGCTTTAGAACCGTTTATGTGTTAAACTACGTGATTTGTTTGTTTTTCACTTTCATGGTTTATTATGTTTGTCGGATTATGTTTGTATGAGCTTTTATGCATAATGACAATGTTTGAGGTGTTTGTCATTTTTTTATGCTTATGGCAATTCTTTCTAAGTATAGTGAAATCCTCGACCTCAAGGTCAAAGTCCTATGATATGGATTTTTACGTGTCTAATTTTTGCATTGCCTAACCAGAAATGCATTATCTTTTTGATTTTAGGAGTTTTCGAAAATTTTGAAAATCGTCTCGCGGGTCAAAATCGCGAACTGCCAAAATTTTCAGCCCTGGCGGATCTGGAGGTACCCAAAATTGGGTTCCGCCAGTGTAATTTCTGGGTAACCCAGAATTGGCCCAACGGACCAGACGGAACCCAAAACAGGGTTCCGCCTGTGTACCGCGAGGGTTCCGCCAAACACCTGCAGAATTTTTTTTTTCATTTTTCTTAAGTCCAAAACTTGTAAAGTGTCAAACCATTATCCTAAGTGAGAAACATCTTCCATTAACTCCAATAAACATATTAGAACAACTCTCACTCACTAAAACAATTAGGAAGCCACTTCCCTCCAAAAATTCAAATTCAAACATAACTAACCCAAGGAACCTTTTTAAAGGATCCTTCAAACCATTGAAACATTTTCAACCAAATCACATCCCATGATCACAAATCATTGAGTGCATATGTTGGTCTTTCACTCCACCTTAATCCATTGGATTGACATGCAATGATTTGACATGTTCATGAAAACTTTGTAAATCATTTGAAACCTCAATCTTTGAATGGTAGAACATCAAATCCAAATACCCATTTCAACATCTCCTTCATCCTATAAATTTGAAAGTTTTGCAACAATTCAAATCACACCAACACCATTAAAACTTCTTCTCTCAAAACATCAAAACCACACCTTTGAAATGACTAAATCCAACACATCATCCGAGTCATCAAAATCCTTCTCAAAAACCACTAGGATTAGTGTTAAACCTTGTTGCTTCAACAAAACCGTCAAGTCAAGCTCATCTTCTTCAAGTGATGCTTCGCTTAACATTTCTTCACCTATCCAAGATTTCCTTAACCTCACTACCTCTACATCATCTCCAACACATTGTAATACCAATGTAATCACCTTTCAAGATTTGCTTAATCTTGATACTCCAACACCCTCTCCAACACATTGCTACACAAACAAAGCCATCATTCCTCCACCATCTAGACCTTCAAGTGATTCAACATCACCTTCTCAACAAGCTTAACCAACAAAAACTTCATCACCTCAATCACCCAATTTACAAAGACCTTCATGGCAATCCTACCGGGGAACCAAGTTTCCGCCATTTTGTTCAAAATCAACAACCACCACAACAACAACAACCATCACCACAAGAACCTTCCCAACAATTTGAATCTCTACTTTCTTCTTATAAGAAAATAGAAGCATCCATATGGGAAAAACCTCCAAACCTTCATAATGAGATTGACACTCATTTAAACCACCTTCATGCCTTCAAACGTATGGTTGACTCTCAAATCAACCATATTACGGTTTTACAAACAACGCTACAATCAACTAATGAAGGAAGCAAAAACTCCTCTCAACCATCAACATTTGCTCCTTCAAGTTCAAACCATCCACCACCAACAAATCAAACCTCACTTCCACCAAACTTTCCCCGCCATGGTTGCGGTCATTGCAAAAGAACCGCTCACATTAGTGAAGGGTGTCGAAGGGAAATTCGTGAGCTATCCGAAGAAATGAGGTTTATACTAAACCACATTTTGGATCTTCTACAATCCTTGTCTCACACACCTCAACCTTAGAGTCTCCAAAATGAAACAAAACCGTTTCTTTTGGAAAATGTTTCCCATTTAAACAAAAAAACCAAAACCGTGTCATCCTTTCAACCTTCAAAATAAAGCCCGCTACAACCCTCCAACCCACATTTTCATCCTTAAACAACCTTAGCCTTGTTTTTGGAAAATGTTTCTCATTAAGGAAAATGATGATTTCCTTGTAGCTTTTTAAGTTCTTAGTTTATTTTTAGTTTTTCTTTATTTTTAGAAGTAGGATGGTGTAATCCAAATTTCTTGTCTTTGACTTTTTAAGAGTCAAAATTTTACATGAAATGAATTTCATTCTACTACAAGGTTTGCATTGTTTGTTGACCATTTAGGTATAATAAGTGAACTATACCTTGCTATGGTGGCATACATATATCTTGTGCTTTTGAAACTAACCCTTCTTTTTGTAGGATCATTATCCATGTTTTCCTTCCTTGATACTCCATTTAGGGGAGAAATATTCAAGGGGGAGCATGAGTGTTGCGTTATTCCACTTCACAACTCTTAGTTGTGTTTTAGACATGCAATGCTTCTATGACTTGTCTTGTGCGACAACTAACCTTGTTCTTATAGGTTCAAAATCCATGTCTCCTCTCTTGGCACTCCATTTAGGGGGAGTATCGTCCAAGTGGGACCAAGTGCTTACTTCCGCTTCGCTACTCTTCTTTTTGTTTTGACAAAAAGGGGGAGAATTTATATATAAACTTGTTTTCAATTTTTTTTTTTCTTTTTTTTTTTTTTGCATATCACATCATCCTAGCAAAAACAAGTTTTTATACAAACTTTATAAGACTTAACACTAAAACTAGTGACTTACTTATAAATAAAGTTTATGTTTTGTCATCAACAAAAAGGGGGAGATTGTTAATACAAATATCGCCTAAAAACGTTATTTATATTTTACGATCTTTGCTAAGTTTTGTTAATGACAAAGTATGAACTTTAGCTAGGAGTAAATCATCACTTTAAGTGTTTAAGTCTTGTTTAAACTAAGGTTTACATTTCTTTTAAACAAAACATTGTTTTTATTTCTTAAATTAGAAAGTGTCTTGTCACATCACATTTATTTCTTAAAATAGTAATGTCACATCACATTTAGGGCAAACTTTGTCAATATACATTTATGGTAAGAAAGAGTGTTTGACTAACCTTATGCTTGCTTGCAAGTCTTGTGTTTGACTAGGTGTAATGTGATGTGACCTTGTTTGGTTTGGAAGATTTATTGCAAAAACCAACTGCAGCCCTGACGGTACCCTGGGGATACATGGGCGGAACCCTTCTGAGGGGTCCGCCGTATCCGCCAGACCTGCAGAATGTTTTGCTATAAATACCAAACCATTTGTTAGTTTTGTGTAACCCCTTTAGGACATATTTTCACATACTCTCTCAACTAACTCAGTAACATTTTGATTTGTGTGATTCTCTTATGTAGCAAGGGACTTCACGAGATCATTCAAGAAGTTACAAGCTTCAACTCTTAAGTTGCAAGTCTTGGTAGCTTGGTCATGTAGAAGCTTTGGTAGTTTATACTTCATTTGTGTCATGTAAGTAGAAGTGATTGGTTAGTATTTTAGGCCTCAAAATACATAGTTTGTCGGGAGTTGTTGTACCCTTGTAAAAGAACTAGCGGGAGTGGTTGTACCCTTGGTAAAGAACTCGACATCTAGCTTAGTGTCGGTAAAAGTGTAAGCGACAATGGGAGTGGTTGTACCCGTGTAAAAGAACTCGACATCTAGCTTAGTGTCGGTAAAAGTGTAAGCGACGTTGTAAAGGTTTTCTCCGCCGGTGAAAGGAGCTTGTTGATTAGTGCTTATAACTCTCGATTTGGAAACTCGAGGCGTGGATGTAGGGCAAGGAAAAAGAGTCCTTGTAGCCGAACCACGATAAATAATCGTGTTGTGGTTTGATCGTTTCTTTCTTTATCTTTCCCTATTACATGTTGTTGTTTAGTTAGAATAGTTAATCACATATAAAGCTTTTCAATGAATTAAAACAAGTAAAGTTGTATTTATGTCTTTAAACAAATGGAAAGCTTTTCAAAGAACTAAACAACCAAAGTTAGGATCATCACAAGTAAAGCTTTTCAAAGTATGAAACAAGTAAAGTTAGAATTGTTATTCACATGAAAAGCTTTTCAAAGAATCAAACATACAACGTTGTGTTTATATCCTTAAGCAAACGTAAAGTTTTTAAAGGATATTTAAGCTAAAAAGGATTTAAAAAGCGGTAAACTATTCAACCCCCCCTTCTAGTTTTCCACAAATTTGACATACTGCTTTTATCCAAGAAACCAAACACACCTTTGACAGTTTGACATCACAAGCAACCATAAAAGGTCTCAAAATTTTCATTGATATTTTTTCAAATATACAACCATTCATAAAAGCTGCAAATATAAACATAATTAATTATCCTACCTAAATACTAAAGATACTAGAAACATAAAAACATCATCATTAAAAACTACTCCCTGCGTTGCATCCTTTTCCTTTCTAGGAGATATTGAAACTTAATTTCAAGATCGGTAATCCTGTTTTCCAGATTTAACGGGTCTGCAAATGCAAACCCATCTTGTTGACCCCCTTGGTTTTGATGCTCCACTACATTTTGATGCTCTATCATATTTTGCTGCTGATCCTCTTCATTTTGCTCCTCCACCACATTTTGCTGCGCATCCTCTTCATTTTGCTGCTCCACCACATTTTGCTGCGCATCCTGTTGATCCTCCTCATCCTCTTCATCTTCTTCCTCCACCTTCACATCATTCAGTCCCCAACGTTCATCCCAGTAAAAGTCTTGTCTATGCAGCCATTTCAAAATTATTGACCTCATCCACGTATCTACCTGCCTATACGACCCATATTCGTAAAAGGGATCATACCCAAAATGATTAAACACTACGTCCCATAGCAAACTGTTGTTTAATACCCACTCGTACTCTTCTGCATCATTTTGAAAGTTACCATTTGCTGCCATTGTTGAAGTTTTCTTTGAAAGTGAATATGTGTTTGTATGTGTTATTTGGTATATATACAATAGAGAGGTATAAATAGGCTGGAGAGGTATATGAACGGTTCCCAAGACTTTTGATGGGAAAAGGGATCGACCAAAGGCACCCAAATCATGCTGTGAAATGAAGATATTTTAAAACTGTTCCTAAAGATAAGGAATTGACTGTCTCCACTTTCCTTTTACCAATTCTTGACTTACCAAGTTCAATGAGTTGATGCAATAACTACTTGTATCTCATGCTTTATGAATAATAAACTTCCAAACTCAATATTTCCAACAATGATTTGGGATCGAGTTTTGACCCGAGGGATTAAAAGTTTGACCGTGACTCGAAGAAAACTTATGTTATGTTTCTTTGAACTTTAATGTTTTTGTGTTCAAAGAAAACTTATGTTATGTTTCTTTGTTAATCAAGTTATCGATTACTATATTATGATGCTTTGTTAAAAGTCAAACAAAGATTGTCAAACTTGATTGTCATTTGCAAAAGTCAAAGAGTCTCCAAGTGAATTTGGGCAATTCCGGGTAATTACTATCAAAAGATAACTAATAGCCAATCATGATTGTCACTTTGGGTAATTTTTGGTAGTTTTGTGCCTGTACATTCATTTGCATAAGGTCAAACATGATAGTCAAATTGTGCCATTTTGGGTAATTATTGCCAAAAGATATCGAGTAGCCAAAAGATCAAGATCAGTTAAATTTACAAGCAAACACTTAACCATTCACCATAAAGATGGGGTACATGAGCCACTACAAACCACACAATCTAGCCATAAACACTATACTACTTCAGTGCAAGTACCAAAGAAACCACAACTGCAAAAACACAAAGTGTTGACTTCCAAAAACTGACTTTCTTTAAGGCATTTGTCAACTCTGCCTCCAATTCTTCAATCCTTCTTTGACGATTAACTTCAATTTGAACCTCACGCCTTTGTCTGGGATTCAGTTTGCTATACATCTCAAACAAATGCATCTTGTACCAATCACATTCCTCCTCTGGATCATACCAATCAAATTGTTCACATTTCTTCGTACCCGGTTTCTAAAATAAAAAAAAGTAGTATATTAAACATTATACTTAATAATCTTTAAACTAAACGTATCTGATAACTTACCCATCGATTTTGGCAGCAAATGAAACGTCGAGCAGGGTTGGATGGTGTCCAAGATGTTACCACCATTGCTGGCTTTTCACATTTGCAGTTATCTTCAAAAAGATAAAACGACATGAGTTAGTTTGATTTTGATTTGGGATTTGTTATGATTTTTTAGAGTGTGTTAAATTAGGGTTTATGTGAAAGGGAATTGATTTGCACACTTTATAAATTGATTGGGACACTCCATCTATGCATTAAATACTTGTACAGTATTAAACACACTGCTTCAACCGCTTGTACATTGAGTGTGCAAATCATTAGCCGTATGTATAACAGAAGATCAAAACTTGACGGCCATTAATCCTTATTCGGGTCAATCGGGCCGACCCCGTACCCGAGTTAGCCAAATATTTTCAACCCGAATCACCCGAATAAAAAGGAGAAGGACGTATGGAAATGAAAAAATCGTACAAAAATGTACGAAAACGTAATAAACGTTTCATAACGTTTTAATACAGAGGAAAACATTCAAAAAAGCTTAGAACATATGAAAACGAGCAAAAATTGCCGAAAACATTCAACATGGATGAAATCGGTCGAAAAGGGTCGCAATCGGTCGTAGTCAGACTAAAACGGTCTAAATACGTCGAAATCTGTCGAAAATTGTCAACGTCGGTCGAAAACT